>VWZF01006644.1:239983-395134 GCA_013396755.1 Sclerurus mexicanus
CGAGGGGTTTGTTTTTCCCCCTCCTCTTTGCGTTGCTGTTTTTCCTTCTCTCTGCCGGTGCTTGCAGCAGCGGCTGTGTTTGCAGAGCAGAGCCTGTGCTGGTGTGATGCCAGTGGTCCCGGAGTACTGGGTGGGGTTGATAGTGGTTGCCTGCTGCCCTCCAAAACTGCCCAGGAAGAGGCTGGGGTAGGTGCAGGGATGAAAACAGTGAACATGCTGGATTTTAGGGGATTCCTTGCAGGGGAGCTGCTGGTCCCTGTGCCTCCTCCCTCCATCAGGGCTTTTTGCAGGTCCCTTGGGCTTTAGCAGCCACTGAGCATGAGCTGAGGGTGATTGGGTGCAAAATAATAAATCACATTTTGGTCTTTCCTGGAGTGTTCCTGGGGCAGCACCTCAGGATGGGCTTGCCGAGGTGTGGCACACACTTAGAACACAATGGTATCAGAGATGTCCAATGCCTTTCATAAGGGGTGGGTGGTTGGATCCAGGACCAGCGGGGCAGGCAGGATAACATATCCCATGTCACCTGCTTGGATGCAGAACTGGGCAGCAGTGATGCAGCAGTGCCTGTTGAGGGGTGGAGGCCAGCGCATGGCTGCCCTTCTGTGGAGCTGTAGGAGCTCTGCTATGTCCTTGGCAGTGATGCTGGTGGACAGGCTGCCCAGGGAAGCGAAGGATTCATCATCCCTGGGTGTGTTTAAAAGATATGTAGACGTGGCACTTGGGGACATGGTTTAATGGTGGGTTTGGCAGTGCTGGGTTAATGGTTGAAGTCTATGATCTTAGAGATCTTTTCCTACCTAAATGATTCTATGGTTCCATGCTCTGCTGATTTGCATCTTGCTGAAGCCTTGGTCTAGGAAGTTGCATCATGGCTTAAAGCAACCAAATCCAATTGGAATCTCAGCAAGCTGAGGATTTGAAGATAGTGGCTTTATTGCAAAGGGTGGAAAGCAGGAGGCCAGGTCATCATGCACCTTATGTCTTGCAGGGAAATTGCTGCCAGCAACACTACCAGCCAGAGGGGATTGTCCTGACATCCTAACCTTTTGTAGCCGCCTCCAGAGGAGTGCCACACTCTCCTGGTTATTTTGGATGCCGTGACGGAAGGATGGGACAAACATCTGCCTGGCTTTTGGAGTCCTAAACAGCTGAGGAGAAAACATCTGCCTGCTGTAAACTGATGCCCTAGGAGAGGGGACAGGCTGGGTCCTGCAGGCACTGTGTTGGGTAAACCACAGGGACAGGCTTGTGCGGGGCCACAGATGTCCTGGGAAAGCTGTGAGAGTTGTGCCAGTCGTTCGGGGGGTGGCTGGGAGAGCTGGCAAGGGCACCAGGTTCCTGTGCGTGCTGGTGGTGCCCCACCCCAGGGAGAGGCTCAACCCAGGGCTTCTTGCACAAACTGTTTGCGTAGGGTGAGGAAAGCCGGGGCCCAGGGGCACGGAGCAGCTCGGGACGTCCCATGGCTGCTCTCCTGCAACAGCTGCTCGAGCTGGGCAGGGACTGCGCTGCAGCTGCCTGCGGGAAACACCAGGAATTACAGCTCCCAGGGGCAAAGATGTTGCCAGGCGAGCAAGACTAACTCAGCTCCGCAGGATCTCCCCTTCGCAGGGATGGGACAGGCAGGGCCATTCAGGGCTGTTAATAAATAGGTGTTACTTCTTAGAAAGCCTTCAGGGTGGTTTTGTCCCGTGTCTGGCTTCCCTCCTCTGTTTCTCAGCATCCACCCTTCTCATTTACTCCACTGAGTTGTATCAAACAGAGAGTATCTGGTCCAAAAAGCACACGGATAACCAGCACCACTATAATTTCCTGGCTCTGCACACCTCCAGCATGCAGCCAGATAAGGAGTCCTGGAAGATTCAAAGCCCCAGGCTTTGTACAACCTTTCTGAATGACACCCTTGGACATGATGCCCACTTGGTGACAGAAGAGCAGCCAGGACACTGCATGTGAGTACAGGTTGGAGAGTGGAGCTGGGAGGAGGGCTCATATCAGACAGGTGAAGTACAGGCACAGTCTTCAGGCTCAGTCATAGGCAGGACAGAGGTTCATCCAGCAAACACACTGCTCTGTTCACCCATGGGTGCAGAGCCAGGGAGAGGGCAGGTGCTGTGTGCCCCTGGGCTAGTTATGGTATTCACTGGGCAAACTTGTCGTCCCAGGCACCTCCTCGCTCAGACTCAGGCTTGAGTGAGAAGTAGGGTGCAGGCACAATATTTAGGATATCCTCTATCATATCGCAGTATAGGATACAGACACAGTGTACAGCTTGCTGTAGAAAACATTGGCCAAAGTAACAGCTCAAGAGCTGGGTTTCATATTGGGTATTGCAAGAGCTGCAGTGGTAGGAAATGGGCTGGTTTTATTCTAGTCCAAAGAAAAGAGAGAGTGGGGAGTTCATTCCCTCTCTGACTCAGGTTCAGGTTAGGGATGTGGATGAGTTTTGAAGTAGGATGAGGGTCCTCCTTGTGCAGGACAGCCCTGAATTCATAAGGCAACCAGGGCAGGGGCTACCTTAGCTCCAGTTTGGCCTTTTAAGCCAAGAGCATGGGAAAGGATAGGCAGGGAGTGGGCAAGGGAAAGACACACAACTTTACAACAGGGTTATGGGAGTAAAAACTGTTCAGGAGAGTGTTAGCTGTGTCATGGCCCTGGGGCTGTGGTAATTTGCCCCACTGCCAGTGATCCCAGCTGTACCTACTTCAAGGCAGTGACTGGTCCAAAGCATCAAGGGCGACTTTCCTTTCACTTTTCAAATCTCAGAGGAGACTTTCCTGGAAGAATGATTAAGTTTTCTTTGGAGCACAGATACTCTTCCCCTCCTCCTCCACTGCTGAGTACTCTGGCATCGCACCAAATAGCAAAGACAACATGAAATACACCCTCATTTCCTTGGCCTCCTCTTCCCAGCCATCCCCCAGCAAAGACAAGCAATACAGCATCTGCTTTTCTAGCTGCAGTCCCTCTTCCAGGGCCAAATCTTTGTCACTTTTTTTGGGCCAAAAGCTTTGAAATCTGTTCTAGGCATAAGGCAAGGCAGCAGCAAGGAGAGAGCAGCAGAAGCAGCACTGTCTGTGTTAAGCCCTGCTTACTGCTAGTAGTGTCCTGAAGGGCCTTCATTTTGCTCAGGATTTTAAGGGGCATCACTGAGGCTACCACCATTCTGTGGCATTGCTCAGCCTTCCCATTAAGTGCAAATAGGGAATGGAGCTGCTCTCATCTCTTCCCTTCCAATGCAGGCAAAAAAGAAGGTTGGAATAAGGATATTGGCTCTGCCCCATTGGCCTGGGAGCTGCTGGCCACAGCTATGATGCTGAGTCTAATTTATGGGCTAAGCAGATCTGGGACAAGCTGATCAGCAGAGAGTGATCCCGTCAGTGTCTGCCAGACCGTTTGCCTCCAAGAACTGGAAGTAAGATGGGATCGAAGGTGTAGATGGTATCCACTGTGCCTTCATTGCACCAGCTTCTCATCTCCCTCCCAGTTCTCTTGGAAAGCAACTCAGGAGCCAGAGAAGCAGCTCTCCCCGTCTTTATCCCCTTGACTTGCTGCAGCGACCTTCCCAGGACAGCTCCCAGCTCCTCCTTGGCTAATGGTATTATGGGCCCACTGGGATGACACTGGGATGAGCTCTCATCCATTTGCTGTGGACTGCAGAGGACATGGGGAGATGGACCCACCTTATACACAGGACTGCCTGGTTTGGGGGGATGGAAAAAGCCAGGAATTTATTAAAGCCTTTGGAAGAAGGATTTATAGAGTGCAGGACATGTCTAGCGGAAGGAAATTATTTAGTGGTAGGCTGGTATTTTTCCCAGCTTTTGGTATCTCATGCTGCCCATTCCTTTGCACTTCATTAAGCCGCCCTTCCAGTCACCCTCCTGAACTCAGAGCCACTGCAGTATGAGTTGTAAATCACTGCCATCAGCCCCGGGATTCCCATGCTGTCCTGATTGCCACCTTTTGCCCTGGACACTGGGACAGGAACCAGCCTGGGGGGGCAGGAGGATCAAAGAGAGAAATAAGATTAACGGGAGGGTAAACTTTGGGAATGACATGTTGGACAGGACTCAGGTGGGGCCACTGGTAATAGAGGATAGATCCCAGAGGTCAGATACCATGTCTGGGTGTCAAAATGGGAAGAGGTGTGAAGGTTGGCATAGGGATGTGTGCGCAAACGTATTTATTGCCTCTTCAGGGTTGCCTTACAGTTAAAATTTATGGTACATCTTCTCTTCCAGCAGCATTTCCAGGACCCAGCCCTTGTTTCCAGGACTGCAAAGATGACTCTGGCAAATGGCACCAAGCGAGTTTCCCTCCAGCTCTTGTACTGTTCTACCTGCAGTGAGGTTTTCCTCTGCTCTGCCCTCTCCTCCCTGCCTCTCCCATCTCTCCTTGTTTTCCATGTCCTGCAGAGCCAGCTGGGCAACATGCTCTACTATTTTCTTCCGAATGAATTTTCCTATAGTAGTAAAAAAGGGAAAAAGTGTTTTTTGCTGGAAATGAGAAATACCCATGCCCTACAGCTCTATCCACTATGCTCCTCTTCCCTGGAAGCTTGCAGATACCTATGCAGAAAGGTCTGGCAAAGCCCCTGAGTCTCCCTGGTCCCCATTCATTCCCACTTGTGCCCTTGACCATGGACAATGCCTGGGGCAGACTGGGCACCACTGACAATGTCCAGGTCAGTCTCAAGCAAGTGGAGCAAGTGACTCCCTCCTCGTGATTCTTCATTGACATCAGCTCCAAATAGATGGTCCTTTTATCCCCAGCACAATCCATGCATGAGAACACAGCTCTGGTCCAGGTCTTCTTTGCTGATCTCCACCCTCAGGCCCACCAAAGGGTGGCCATTGCCTGTTTCTGTCTGGTGACACTGCCAAGAATGGGACATAAGGGGCAGGAAGCTGAGTTATAATGGGAGGAGGGAGCCATGGGCAGAACAGGAACCTCCTGCACCCTAAATCAGTTTACTCCATGTCAGTGTCATGGGCTGTGGGGTCTTAGGGTCTGTCATTCCTTCTCAGATGAAAGGTGATGTCTTCTCACAGGCACTTGAAGCCTTAGCACTAACTAATCCAGCAGAAAGGGACAAGCAGGAATATTTAGAGGGAGATAAGTGACAAAGAAGCAATCCTGGATGGAAAGGAATTCTGGAGCTTCCTCTGTGGCTACAAATCTTGTGATCCTTGCAGCAAAAGAAGGATGCAACCCCTTTGTCCCCCTCCTGGTGTCATCTGATCACTGATGAAGGAAACCCTGCTTAGGCAGGCTATATAAAGGGAAGAAACTGTTTCCCAGTGTAAAACCCAGGGGATGGGTGGATCGTGCCAGGAAGGCACCAGCTGAGCATTTTGTGCAGCTCCCAGACAGTTAACAAGCCTTTGACTGCTGATGTGATAGGGCATGGTGGCTTCAGAGAGAGATAAGTCTCCAATGACCACCAGACACAAACAATGACCCCAACAGATATGGGGCAACCTCTGCACCCCAACACGCGAGCTGACTCCGTGCCCAAAGGTGGCATAGGAAATTCCTCCTGAACCTCTCTAGGAACTGCACTGTTCCATGGACACATGCCATCTTCAGTGCTGCAAAACTGTTCATCTTCAGTATGTTTTCACATCAGTGAAGAGCTGGCTGGAGTTCCTCCTCCAGGCAGCACCGGGCAGAGACTCCTGCTGGGGTCCCTGTGACTCGCCACCCATGCTCAGCTAATCTGCTGGATTATAGTCTTTATATTTAAATGGATTTGATGACTGTTGCTGCAGTAACTGTTACTGTTTTGCACTGGCCGTATTTATAGGGCGCTCTAGTCATATTTATAGGGCTGCAGAATCAAGTTACAACTTTAAGGGCTGCAGCCCTGAATCTGGTAGGTCACAGAAATCCTGGATGAAGTGGAACATCACCCGTCGGTGCCAGCACTTCCAGGGGGTCTTTGTGCCTTCTGGCTTCAGGGCAGCATTTGGCACTGCAAATAGAAACCCCACTTCCCCGCACCTTAAATTGTGTTTGATCGTAGTGCTGTGTATTGATATCTGACTTGGGGGTACAGGCCCAGGGAGACGATCTTAAACCCTTCTGCCTGAAGAGGGGGCAGTTCACACGGCCGTCAGTGTCCTGGGAAATCTTTAAACCGCCTTATAGCATCTTGGTTGTCTTTGGGGCTGGAGCCCTGTGGGTTTGGTGACCAGGGGATGTCATCTGTCACGGCCCAGGCTGCTGTCCCTGTACATGCACCACTGGGCTATCTGCACATCCAGCAAGGCGGGTGCTCTCCACTTTGTATGATGCTGGGGCACTTCACTGCCACCCCAAAGCACTTCTCACAAGGAAAACCAGGTTCCAGAACCAAGACAAGCTTTGCCACACATGCCAGGTTTGCACAAGCAGGTGCAGAAGCCCCCCATGCACACACCAGCCCCACTGCAAGCACAGCTCCCTGCCCCAGCACCCTGAGGGTGCTTCACCAGCCTCCCAGAGCTGCCTTTCCACCTTCCCCAGTGCAGGCTCTGCCCACTGGGGTCCCTGTCCCCCCCCAGCCTGGCTCACAGGGGTGCTGGCTCTGTGGGAAGCTGCCAGCCGCTGAGCTGCCATTATTATGGCAGCAGTAAACACCTTCCCGAAGCTGGCCAAAGTCCCACCGCCTGTGTCCCAGAGCCA
Source organism: Sclerurus mexicanus (assembly GCA_013396755.1). NCBI lineage: Eukaryota > Metazoa > Chordata > Aves > Passeriformes > Furnariidae > Sclerurus > Sclerurus mexicanus. Next base: position 246,653 of record VWZF01006644.1, read on the forward strand.
CCCTCCTGGCAGTGGATGCCAGACTTTCTGCCCATGAAGGGAGTGAGGCAATCCCTCTGCTGACCCAGATCCCTATTCAGGGTATTTCTGTGGACCCAGAGAATAATCCCCCCAAGATACTGATTCAAACAGTGAGCAGCAGGCAGGGATCAACACCACTTGGCTCGTCAGGACTTCCTTGCTTGTCAGGACACCATCTTCTTGTGTCCATCTTCTCTGAGTCCAGAGGGTATCTCTGAGGGCACAAAGCTCCTTGTTAGTTGGACTTAAGGATGATGAATATTGAAGTGTATTAAACAAAGAGCCCCCTTCACCAGGATCTATTTAGCTGCAGCTGATTTTGACTGTGCAGCCACGCTGCACGTTCCATAGAGCTAAAATTAGCTGTGTTCCCATGCAGAGGCTGTGCTAGAGCTGTGCTTGGATCATCAGAGTGTTATGAGCTACTGCTGCAGGTTTCGGGTGTTAGTGCATGGGCAGAGCTGTATCAGTGCTGGGCAGTCCTTGTCCCAGAGACGAGCCTATTCAAAAGAAAGTTCCCTGTAAGCAAGGGTGGATGAAATGAATCACCTGAAGGCTCAGGCTGTGCCACGGCTGAGGTAAAGACCCTGGTCACAGAGGCATGTGGAGCTTATCCCTTCTCACTGAAGCCCCAGGATGCGTGGAAAGATTCACAGAGCCCTCACTAATTCAGCCCCTGCCATGCTGCTCCAAAACCACAAACCCAGCAAAGGAAAATCCAGCTCTTTCCTCAGTGTCTGGCTGCTTACAGATGGCAGTGGGATGAACAAAGGCATCTCCGATTGCTTGGATACCCTGGGCATCCTGCACAGTGCATGGCAGGGACCATCCCTGGGGACAGGGAGTCCCAAATAAGCTCTTTGTGAGTAATGAGGAACTCCAGCACATGCACTAAAAATAAGGAAACAGCAGGCAGCAGATAAATCAGTTGCAGGGGCCCCTGGCCAGGAGGCTCCCGTGCACCCAGACTGACGGAGCCCTGATTTGTGGTCTGACCTCGGCCACACTCACTGAACTCCTCGGGCCCCAGCTTGCCTGGCTGGAAAACTGAGTAGAACAAAAAGCAGGATGTCAAGGCTGAGCTTAGCTATTCCTTCTGCAGATAAATCACTTGGAGATGAGGAAATTGGCTGTGTTTTTTTGCCAATAACACGCTTCTGGCGTGCCAAGCCTGTCTGAGCGGGGCGGCTGTGCTGGGCAGGTTCCATGGCTGAGATGGGAGGATGAGCAAACGCCCTGTGCTGTCCTTCGCCTGATGGGGATGCAATGGAGAGTTATGCCAAAGAGTCAGTCCTCAACAGCACAGTGGTAGCCAGGGAGAGGGAGCAAGGCGTGAAGCAGCCATGTGCAAAGGTAAGAGTGGAGGCACCTTCCATGTTCTGTCCTGCAGTATTTGCGCTGTGCCCTGGGTGCCTGGGTCACAGCAACACTCTCCATCAATGCAGTTACCAAGACAACTGCATAAATAATAAAAAAACCCCCAAAACAATGTTTTTATCCAAGCATTTCTCATCACTAGTGCAAGTGTTGTTGGGGTTTTTTTTCATTCCAAACAAGAAATCTTCTACTCTGTGATCCTTCATAACCGAGTCTGTGTTTTAGGGGGAAGGAGGTTGGTGTTCAACAGTCTTGCCAGTATTCCCAGGCTGTTTGAGGTGTAGCGCTCTGTGTAAAGGCACACACAGCTTGCTTTCCCTTCTCCAGCTGATGGGAAGTCAGGCAGGGTGACATATTTTAGCTGGGAAAGTAAATCAGCCAGAGAAGCAGGCTGAGCTCATGGCTACTGAGATCATAGCAAACGTCTGTGTCTTTGACAGTCTATCTAGAGGCACCTTTGCCATTTGGCACCTGTGAGGTTTGATTTGGGGTATCTCAGTTCTTAAATGATTAACAGGGAAGGCTCAAGGAGACACAGCACCTTTCCCATTCCTGTTTTTTTCCCCAGCAGCAGGAGCAGAGTTTACTGTAGCTTCTGTTCCCATGTATTCTGGAACTGATTCCATACAAACAAATGGAGGCTGATTACACTACGCACTCACAAGCACCGAGGAATGGTGCCGATGCAAGAGGCAGCACAAAAACTTGCTCACTTGGTGTTTTTCTGACTGCCTGCCAGAGCTGCATCTGCTCCTCGGCTGATGCAGTGCAGGATCACTGGCTGGCTGCTAGAGGAGAAGAATTTGAATAATTTTTGTCATGTGGAGGAAGAGGGAGCAGAGACCCACCCGGACAGACTTTCTGAGCTGAAAACTGATGCCCCTGGCCATCTATTGATATGTAGATGTTTTGTTGTGTGGTTTTGGGGTTTTTTTCCTTTTAGAGAAGTGTTTTCTAGAGCATTCATCATTTGAGGAGCTGAGCTCAAAAGGTGGGGCTGTGCACGAGTCACCCTCAAAAACCTTTCAGAAACCTGGAATGCTGTATTAAGCAGATTCTAAATTCCTACTCCTAGTGCCCCACAGCCCATAGTGGGAGTATAAATCAAATCTCCTCCACTTCTCTCTCTTACATACCTCTTATACCTGCTTTTATATCATCCATGGAGATGTCTGTATGGACCAAGCATCCTTCCAAAAGGACTATTCTGTGTACTGGGCAGAAACGTCCAGTAAAATCAGACCTGGTAAAATCAAATAGAGAAAGAAAGCCATGGGCAGAAAGGTTTGCAGAAGAGCAGCAAGAGCTGTTGAGAGGTTTTCTCCAGCAGACTGCAGCAGACTCCCTTGTTTGTGATCTATCTTGGAAGCGAAAAGGAGGGAAGAGCATGAGCAGATGGAGTCTCTTGCAGCTTCTTGGAAGTACCTGGGTTTATTGTGAGAAGACCCTCAGGACCTTCCAGATGCTGGTCTGGGAGAACCTTCTGCTGCCCTGTCCCTCTCCTTTCTTCCCATCTCAGAAGCACCTCTTCAGAGACCTGGAACCAGTTTTAAACCCATTTATTTGAAGCCAAGAAGGGTGGAAAGTAAAGAAATACAATTATTGGGTCAGAGATTTATCTCCCGCAGGGTGCCCAGAGTGCAATGTATCTGCTGAAACAACAATCACCATTCATCTGGCCCTGATAATTTCATAAGCAGCTCTGGACCCAGGGATGAAACAGGGCCATTCCCAAGGAGGTGCCTGTGTTTTGACGGATGCTGCACACAGCTGCTCTGTCTGGGATGAGCAGGGATTTGCTCTGCTCTGCCCAGCACTGCAGGACGGACCCCAGAATCTCCAGATGCACCACAAAATGGGTCCTTTCTTTATGCCCATTCCAAGTGAAGGTGCTGGGGCATTCAGAGGAATCCCAATGGCAGTTTCTCAGACTCTCTGATCAGTCTCTAATCCCTAGGGACATGCTGGGTGTGTTGGGAGGCTGGTTTTAAATTGCATTAAAAATGTGATGTAAAAAAAATAATAATAGCATTTGATTAGGAGGATCCCAAAGCCTGCTGTTCTCCAATTTGGCCTGGGGTAGGGAGTGGAGCTGGGAGCATAACAGGAATATATGAAGCAGTAAAACATAATCCTGGGATTACAGGGAGCAATTAGCACCCCAGGTATGTTCATGTCACCCTGTGCTCCCTGTCTGTGGGGCTTGGGATGCAATACAGGGATTGGATTGTGTCTCTCACCCAAGCCACAGTCCCTGGGTTTGGGCTAAGGCAGGATGAGACCCATGAGCTCACACCATGCTGCAGTGCCTGCTCCATGTTGGCATCACAGTTTCTTAGGGAAAAGCACTGGCTGATTCCAAGGAGTGCCAGTCTCGACTGCAAGTGGAGGAGAGCTGTTTGCAGTGGCAGGGGGTGGAGGAGAGATGGAAAATCTCCATTCTCCAGAATTTTCCGTTCTCCAGAGGGGCAGACTGGAAATAGGAGCATAGGAGCTGCAGCCAAGGCTGTGCTGGGCAAGGATATGCTCCCCAGCGTGTGTCCTGTGCCCCGTGCCCACCTGCACAGCTCAGCCCACACTGAGTGGGAGCAGGTGGCACCAGGCACATCCTGGGATGCTTTCCAGACCTGTGGATTACAGCTGCAGCAGGTGCCTCCTCCCCAGAGCAAGCTTGCCAGATAACCCCCTCAGCACGACTGAGAGGCCACAGCACTGTGTTTGCAGGCAGCCAGGCTTTGCCACAGCCTCCCTCTGCTTTGCCCTATCTTCTCCAAGATGGAGACGGAGACAACGTGGCCGGCTGCAGCCACTTACTTCTGGTCTGGAAAATGGTCCCCATTAATAAAATGGGAAATTCAGGGAGCCATCAGTGCTTACTTGCAAAAGAGGCATCAGGATGCACCAAATGATGGGCTTTTCCTTGGGTTGGAACTAGGTAGTCTTTAAGATCCCTACTAGCCCAAAGCATTCCGTGAATATATGATTCCATGCCACCATCCTTCACTGGCTCATCAGACCTGTGTGAGCTACACTCCTCAAACAGCTCAGGCTGTTTTATCAGAGGGCCATTTAAAGATCCAGGATATTTCCCAAAGGGGGCTGACTGTCAGCGAGATGGTGTCCAGGAGAGGGCAGGGTTAGCTGCCACACATCCCAGCACCCACATTTTGGGTCCTGGGGAACCATTATTTCCAGCCCAGAGTCAGCTTTGCCTTTTCCACATATCTTTCTTTTTTTTTTTTCTTCAAGCCAAAACGCCACTTACAGCTGTGAGGTTTGTGCCTTTCCTGTCCCCTTCCAACCCCAGGTGCCCCTGCAGAGCCAGGGGCTGGCAGGCACCCTGTTTACTTGGTGTTCCTGGTGCTGAGCCATCGAGGCTACTCTTTCGAGAGGTGACATGTGCCTCGGCAGGGCGGGGAAAATGCGTTACGTTAATCGAGGGATCAGTTGCAAGAAGCATTGCCCTTCCAGGAAAAACACGCAACTGTGGTCACCTTCCGGCCACCAGGCTGTGGAGAGCAGGGTTTGCTATGGGCTCCGCCCCATCATGAGGGTGCTGGAGCAGTACCAAGGGCAGTGATGGAGTTGGCATCACCCCAAAAGGGTTAGCACACACCCCATCAGCATCTCCAGCCAGGTCGGCCTTAGGTAGTGTGTACAATACCCTGCCCATTGAGCGATGTGCTGGGCAGCTCAGACTCCAGGGGGTGGAGAAAGCAGACAGGGAACAGAGGAGGATGATAGAGGAAGGCTTTCTGCAAGCAGGGATGGAGGAGCAGCCAGATGGGAGAAGGTCACCGGGCAGCACAGTGGAGGGCACTTTATAGCATTGCGTTCTCTAGAAAGGACACCCTTCCCCAGGCCACTCCAGAGACTCCCCTGGCCTTGTGCTGGCCCCAGCCCGTTAATGTTTAACCCCTGCCCAGGGACAGCACGTCGGAGCCAGCACATGGGAGGTGGTGTCAGCGTGTGGGGACAGCAGTGGGTGGCTGGGCATACAAGAGGTCACCTCCCTACAATGGTGTTGTCAGCAGCACCTGGCTCCTGTGCTGCTCCCATAAGCCCCAGGACTCGGGACAAAGTGGTTTTATGCCAGTTCACTTGGAAAAGGGCCTGCTGGGGCTGCGTGACCCAGGATACCTTGGCACTGGCTTCATAGGAAGGTGAAAAGGGGGAAATGTTGCCTTCAGCCCCCCACCATAAAGCTCAGAGCTTGGCAGGCAGAGCCATGGGGTGATGCACAGTGTGACCCCACTGTGTCTGCACACATCAAGCCCCTTTTCCCCCAGGAACATCATCCCCAGGAGCCCAAGCAGGCCCAGGGCTTACAGGGGCGGTTGGTGCCATGTTTTAGGGCGAGCTCTGGCCTGTTGAGGGGAAAAAATACAGTTTCCTTGTACGCAAACAAAGCTTGACTTTATTGCCTTTAAAGTGCAACCAGCACAAACAGTGGCAAAAGTGCAAACACTGATAATGCTCGGAACATTTTGAGCTGTGCAAACAAGCCAGAGGTAGGTGAGTGTGTTGAAATGAAGGGGTGGGGGTCTGGAGGGGAGGTAAGCTCCCTGTCCCAGCAGCAAACAGCCCCCCCAATTCCCTCATCCCGAGCTGCCCCAGGCAGCAGTGCTGACTCTGGGCTGGGGGTGGAAGCAACCTCTGAGTGAACAGGGCTGAATGGGAGCCCCGCGGAGCACAAACCCCCACCGAGATGGGATGCAGATGTTATTACAACGTTTTTAGCCCCAGCCTGAGGCTGTGCCCTGCCCTGGCAGCAGCAAGAGCTCCAGAACCGCCCCACAGAGCCGCTGCGACAAGGCAGAGCCATGCATCCCTTGCCTGGCCACTGCCCACATAGAGTGTTCCACCCGTGTCTCAGATGACATGTGGCAGATGATGACAGCATGCTGTTCCTGCCTTGCTTTTCTCCCTTCTTCCCCCTTCCCACATCCTTTTTCCTTGGCATGCAGCTGCATTAGACACACCTCGTGATCCTACTGAGCCTTTCAGCGTTTTCCATCCAGCCCTCCAAAGCTTTCTCCAGGTGCTGATCCATAGGTAGCTGCTGTATATCCCAGCTTGACTGGTGTCACAAAACCCTGTTTCCCATCACTCTGTGTCCCTGAGGGCATATTTTTCCCTGGCTAAGGAAGGGCAATGCATGGGAGGTTCAGTCCTTGCAGAAGTGAGACAGTTTGCAGAGAGCCAGAGCATCAGTGCTATAGGGAGGGATTAAAATACAGCTCCTCAAGAGACATTCAGGCATCTGCCTCCTGTTCCTTAGGATTACCAAGAAGGCTGGGAAAAGCAGGCCACTGCAACCTGGATGAAAAGAAAAAAGGGAGAGAGTTGGGGTGGATCACTGGAGAATTAGGCAGGTTGCAGGGATTTGAGTCCTTATCTTGGCTCAATCCCTCCAGATACCAATAACCAGACCATCTCCCCAGTCTGTTTCTGCTGGCAGGCTGGAAGGAGAAGAGATGCCTGGCCCACATGCTCTCAGCACAGCCCACCTCACCCCAATACAAAGGGATTACCACGTTTTGTGTCTGGCTGACGAACTCTTCCCTAATCCTGCCGGGGTGGGGGGGAAGAAAGCTTTTTTTGTTAAATCCGTGCAAGTCCTCATCCCACACAGGGTATCCCGGATCATTCCCTTTCCCATCCATTCTGCCATGTGCTCCAGCTGATGAATTCCTGCCAGATGGGAATTCCTGGGAAACTGAGGACTCAACAAGCCTTTCCCTCGCTGCTGGAGATGAACCCAACCTCCAGCACTGGCACCTATTTTGGTACAGCCAGGAAGACCTGAATATTGGGAGGAATTAATGTCTTTGCCAACCCACGAGCCAGTTCAGCCTGTTACTGAGGGATGGGACAGGCAAACAGAATGAGACTCCACTTGCTTTTGTAAAGCTTGGGAAAACAGGCTGCAGTACAGTACATAAAGTAATGAAAAATAGACATACTGGGCTGAGTTCAGTTGCTTTGGGACAGAGTGATCTATTTTTCATTTTTTTAAAAAGCCAAAGCTTCCTTTACTTTTGCTTCTAATTTTGCCAAGTCTCTTCTGAGTGAAGTTTTGGGGATTTTCCCAGCTGGACTCAATTTCTGGTAGGAGAGGCCAGGGCAGGAGTGCCTGCAGAGCCCAGTTTGGGAGCAGAGAGGTGACACGCATCAGACGTGACACCTGAGTTAGTTCTGGCCCAGTGTGGCTTGTTGATATAACCAAGGCTGGAAGCCAAAGGCAATAAGGGATTAGAGTAAAATGGCTCGGGCAAGAAAGCATGGGGTTTTTATCAGCAGTGTCTTTGCTGGGTGGTATGGACAAGGGGTGATGGCTTCAACCTGATAGAGAAGGCTTAGATTATATATTAGGAAGAAATTCTTCTTTGTGACAGTGGTGAGGCCCTGGCACAAGTAGAAGCTGTGACTTTCCCATCCCTGGAAGTGTTCAAGGCCAGGCTGGACGGGGCTTGGAGCAACCTGGTCTAGTGGAAGGTGTCCCTGCCCGTGACAGAGGGGTTGGAATGAGATGATCTTTAAGGTCCCTTTCAACCATTCTATGACATGTGGGTGATGCTCCCACAAGAGCAGCAGTGCTGGAGTGTACCCAGGAGTGCAGATGTACAGGGACAGAGCCAGGACACAGACACAGAGCCCAACACCGACCCGCTGCCCTATGGTGGTACCCATGACATTCAAGGAGGAAGCCAGACAAAATGGGTTCTTGATGCTGTTGGGTGTTTTGAGAAAGCTGTTATTCTCAAACAAATTCTTTCTTTCCTGTTGCTCACTCCAAACACTTCCTTTCCTTCCAAAAAATCTTGATGAGCATCATGTGAGCCCCATAAGCGCCACTTTCCCCCAGCCCTGCCCCATGGGCAGCTCCTCTGCCATCAGCAGCTGTACCTCACCCGCAGGGTGCTGGAAGCTGTCAGGCCTAAAAAATTCACAGCTCTCCAGGGAACAGGAAAGCTATTTTAGAGAATTTAAAATTGCAGCAGCTGAAATTATTTCCTGAAGCCTGCATTAAGTTATTCAGGCATCTGGCTGTGCAGGTACAAAGCAATTCACTCATAAAAATGCTTCTGCCTGATAATTTTCTTCATTTTTCCCACAGTTATGGTTTTCTCTGTGCTACTGGGATGCAGGGAAATAACCTGATTTCAGTGAGCGTGTTCAGGATGGGACTCAAGCCACCCATGTCCCTGGAGCACTCAGCCTGTCACAAACACGCTTGGGATTCATCTGTGGGCCTCCAGGGCTGGGAGAGAAGCTGGGTCAGTGCCCTCCCCACAGGGCAGCCCGTGTCCCAGCCCGTGTCCCAGCCTTACGCCAGGGTCAGGTGCCCCACATCACGCGCCGAAGCATCGCCACCGACTGGCACTTCACAGCTGCTTTGAGGTGCTGCCAGGGACTGTAGGTCTCGACTGCCAACAAATCACAGCCATTGTGCTCCGTCGCTCCCCCCTTTCTCCCTGTTAATAGCCCCTTTCTGTACCCGGGGAACGTGATTCTGCATCATCCCATCCCTCTGTGAACCCCAGCTCCGATCCAGGCTGGCTGCCTGCAGCCGCTGTAGGCGATGTCCCCGCTGTGGCTTTCCGTGCTGGCCCCACAGGGGGTGGGTACACACCAAAAAAAACCTCACTTTGGTAGTTGGTGCGTTCAGAACAATCTTTGCCACCACAATATCCATGAGTCCTTCCAGTAAGAATGGGGTTAATTCCCAAATTGTTGCAAAAGCATCTCCCCTGCTCACCCCACAGCGGATGTGTTCCACCCAGAGCAGTGGCACCAACACGAGGGCTTGAGCAGGTGGGTTGTTTGGAGGCTCTCTGGGAACATGGGAACATGAGCCACTGAGCCAAGCTGTTGTTCTCATTTGTTATTCAGCGTTAAGGAAATCTGCACTATTCTCCTGTCAGCCTCCCCATCCCGGAGGATAATTGATGCTAACGTCATTTCATTTTGGTCCAGCTGCTGGGCTCAGGAACAGATGTTTTATTGTTCAGACTGAACACACAAAACCCCCCAAAAAATAAAAACAACAACAAAAAACCCCAACCAACCCACAAAGCAACAAAAAACAACTAATTTGGGTTTGTGGTAAGGTTAGCCACAGTTTCCTCTGCCCAGAAATGCAAGGAGACAGAGCAGCAGTCCCTGGGAACACCCAGGCCTTGGGAAAGCTAAGATCTATATCTCCAGCTAGAAGTCAACCTCCAATATATATAATTCAACACCTGCCCCCTCCAAAATTCTGCTGTGTCCAATAGGCAGGCACTTCCAGCAGAGAATCATTTCCCCAACACTGATCTGTCACCTTCAGGTGGCACGTACCTTTGCATCCTCCCAGCAGCAGAGATCCAGCTGGGTTTTACTCAGAGGAGCACAGCACATGCTCAAGAGCAAAGATACATGTGTCCTTCAAGGAGCAGACAAAAATAGGTGCAGAAATGTGCCACTGACACCCTCTCTTACAGCTCATTGACAGCAGCCTACATGTTCAATGTTTCTGTGGCTCACAGCTGTAGGGGAGTGCTGGGAGCCTCGCATGGATATAGATATATTTCTTCAGGAGCACAGGATGGAGGGAGGAGGTCCATGACTTGCTCTGCAGCAGGTGCAGGACAATACCGGGTTCAGCCCTGGTCCAGCTCAGCACTTCACTGTGAAGCTACCACCAGGTAAGCTGTGGAGCAAGTGGAAAACACTTTCTTGTCTGACAAAAAGAAAGCTGTTTAAAATAACAAATTCTTGGTAAAAAGACTAAAGACATGCCCTAAACGCACGCAGGTTAATAGATAATTAATATTCATTTTAAGTCTAGCACTAACAGAGTCTACATTCTTACCCTGTAGGTAAAAATGGGGCTGGTGTCTCATGCAAACTGGGAAGGAGGTACCAGAACAGGCATAGCTGTTCTCCTTGCCTCACTTGAGGAGGCACCTCTGCTGTAGGTGAAACCTGACCCCAGAAATAAAGGGCTCTGAAATGCCCACATCAAATTGCTTGAGTAATTTTCCCTACACGGACAATGCAGAAGGCACAGGACTGCCTGTGAGGTTGAAGGGAGCATCTTTTGACACCTCCTGCTGTGTGCCATATGCTTGGCATTGTTTCTGACAGCATAATGTGTTTTCTTTCTGTTCCACAAGAGGGGGGATGAGAGGGATCTAACCTAAGGAATCCAATCCATGAAATACCCCAGTCCCCCTCAGGAGACTGCACTGGAGCTGGGACCCAGCATCTTATTTTAGCAAGCCGGTGGTGAGGGAAAGACACTGATTTTTCATGGTTGCAAGTAAAACAGACCTTGACCATGATGAGCCCTGAGCTCTGCAGCACCTGTGCTGCAAATCCAGCTGCCAATGCCCACTGGAAATCCGTGCCAGATGTGACTGTCCCCTTGAGAAGAGCACTGTCAGGCGGGAGAACTCTGTACAGGAAAAACAGTGAGAGGTTGGAGGTGGAAAACACCTGCTGGATCACACACCCTTTCTCATTCATCTCAGCAGCAAGGATACACAGTCAGTAAATGTCCCCTGTCTTTGCCTGGGGACAAGTTGCTCCCGTTTCAAAACAGCCTCCCTGCATCCCACTTCAGGCCCACGGATGCTTCATGCCTGCTCCAAGGCACCGGCTCCAGGTTCCCAGCTGGCTTGGCAGCAGCCCATGACCACAGGCGTGTTAGAGCTGTGAGGAGGCAAGGGGAAGTGTTGGAGAAACCATCACAGCAAGCCGGCAGGATTTGGTGTCCCCAGGGCCAGGGAGCAGCACTGGCCCACGGGAAACCTCGTTGGCCAGCAGAGTCCCTGGAGGGGATGTCCAGGGAGGTCACTGAAACCTTCAGGTGGTGACATTGTATGGGGAAATGTAGAGAAGCAAGGAGAGGGCAGAATTCAGCCCTGCACCAGTGGAGCTGCCTGCAAACCTGTAGCCGGGTCAGCTATAGGTGACAGAGCCTGAGAGGAGAAGTCCGAAGGAGATGTCATGGAAAATATTTGCTCTGTGAGGTCAGTGCACCCTTGGCTTCTCTTTGGAGGGGACTTTGAACACAGGAGGGCAGACGTTTCCCGCACGCTCCTGCAGGCAAGAGGCCGGGGAAAGCAGGAACTTCCCTCCACTGGGAAGATGAAAAGCACAAGTGGAAAGTTTTGTGCATAAGGCAAAGCAACTGAGCCATCAGCTGCCGGCTGCTGACTGCTTGCTACTAGGGGAAACAGCCTGTTTTGGAAAAAAATGGGGTGGATCTCTGAGAGAAGGCCTGGGAAAAAAAACACCAGAGGGGATGCCCCAGAGCAGAGCCACTGACCGGCAGTAGGACACCAGGAAGTGCAGGCAGGGTCTGCGTTGTGTATCAGAGGGGGAAAGTCACCCCAAAACTGTTGTGTGTTGGAGGAGAGGTGTGGGCTCTCAGCATGGAAAGGTAGAAAGGATTCAGCATGCCCATGGCGCATCTCCTGTGAAGCCAGCCATCCTCCCCCCGTCACATCATCCTGTGCACCACACCTGGAAAGGCTCAGAAAAGAGATCCCAGTTCCCAAGTGTAACTGTTTCCAGCAACAAGAGTGCATCCTCTTCTTCAGCTCCCTCCAACAGGGATTCTGTCACTAGCTTTGAGGTTCAAGCTGTGGTATGAATGTCGGTCCTCCTAAATCCCATCAGTTCGTGTATCTCTGAATGAAAGCAAATGGCTCCCTGCATGTGTGATCGTCACTGGGTGCTCAGGCCACCTGAACCGGGTGATGCCAAGCATTTGGGGTAGCTCAAGCAGGGAAAATCATCTCCCAGAAGATCATTGGAAAGGGCAGATGAAGATATTTCACACCTTGTGAGGTACAGCTCTCAAACAATGACTCTCAACACATCTTGCTTGTCCTAATTGCCAGGTGAATCACTTGTCTTAAAGCAGAGACTTGATACCTGCTGCTCGTTCTGGGAGCATCTCTTGTTACACTTTCTGGTTGGGTCAGCATCCCAGGGGACACTTTCTCTCTTTATTTCAGGCTTAGCTTATAAAGTGATGGTTTTCCCCTGAAGCCCCCCCAAGGGGATTGTGACTCCATCACCCCTCACAAGTGAAAGTGGGTGGGGGGAGCTCCCAGTGCCGTCAGCAGTGATTCAAGAGGTGAGATTCCCACCCACCTGACTCACTCCCTGTTGAGCCCAAGCCCTGGCAAGAAGCTTCCCTTGCATCACTCATTGCTAGAGATGATGAAGAGACACAAGCTGTGCTCTCAAGGAGATGCACTGTCCCATTTTAAAAGCCCGAACACATATCCCTTTGCTAGGTTTTTTCCCCCTTCTCAGCTTTTGACTGACCATGTTGCCAACTCATCTCTGAGCAAGCACGATATGTGTGACCTTCTCCTGGACGTATTGAAGCTCCCCACCACTCTCCAGTTTGTCTCGGCCTCATCTCAGCATCCCAACACCCCCAGTTCCCTCGGTGCAGGGTGCCCATCATCCTACCAAACAAATCTCCCACTGAGATCCCTTGAACAGAGAGTCCTCAGGCACCCTGTGCCACCCCAGAATGGAGTCTCCAGCTTGGCACAGCCAGACTCTCACTCCCTTGGGGCTCTTTTAGGAGTGGCTACAGGAGGACTGTGCTCTGCCCACCACCTTGCTGGTCCCCAGGTCTGCCACCCAGAGCCCTGGCACTCACCCACCCAGCTGCCCCTCATCCCTCCTCTCAGCTGGGCAAGGCAGTGGCCAGGACACTTGAGCCCTGGCTCAGCTGTTGACTCCAGGCCATCCCCAAGGAGAGGGTTGGGGATGAGGAGTTGCTCCAGGCTCCAGGGTGGAATTTCACTCACTTCAGTGACCTAGTGCCTGTGGCGTGCTCTAAAAATACAAATAAACCAGTGGGCAGTACAAAACCCACCCTGCTTCCCGCAGAGGGCTGCTCGTCCAGGCTCTGCCTCCCTGGCTGAAAGAAATTAAACTGAGGGCTAAAAATGAAGGACCGATCCTGTTGTTCCCTGATCTCAGCTGAAGAATAGATGTAGAAATTGATTAGGGCCAATTTGCTGGAGACCTGATCATGGAGTCAGGAGCAGGAAGGTTCCCTGTGCCCCTCATGCTAAACCAGACCAGCCAAGCTTGTCCTATCTCCCCTGAGTTCTCCCATCGCTCTGACCACCCCATTGCCCCTCTCATCCAAAGCTGACTGCTGCGGGAAGGCCAGGCTGGGTGCAGGGGGCACAGCAGTCCCCTGTGCCATGGGGGACATGTCCCCACCCACCAAGAGCATCCCACACTCATGGTGTCCTTGTCCCCAGCCACCCCCTCCTTTGCCACTTCAGACAAGCCCCAAAGCAGCACCTTTACTTTCGCATCCTCACCTGCATGACTTTATGCCCCATATTAACTAACTCCACCCCCATTCCTACCTGCCTAGGTCTCCCCAGGTCTCCTGCTTGGGAACATCCATACTCAGTCACCACATGGACGTTACTAACAGAAACCATCCAAAGCCCAACACTGGTCTAATTAATATGACGTGCTGTGATTGCAGAACTCCATTCCCACCCCACTGCTCTTGCATCTAGGGACCCGGATGCCCTGCCCTGCCTTCAGGTGTCCCCTTGAATGTCCCCAGCTGGCTCCCTGCCACTCCCAGAGACAGGCAGCTAAAGGGGACCGCAGACAGTGGAGGTCATGGTTTCCCTGCACCCAGCAATAAACAAGTTCTCCTGAGAGGCAGGGGAGGGGGGCAAAAAGCCCAAGCGAGATGTATTTTTGCAAGCAGGCAGATTAGGAGCTGCTCCAGGCACGCTGACAGCCGGCGCAGGGGAGCTGGTGTTATCTGTGAATGGGTGCAGGATGTTAACCACGGCTCCTGCCGCCGCCAGGATGGGAAGGTGAAGAAGGGGAGCATGGGGGAGAGGTTTGTTCTTCAGCCAAGTGGCTATTTCTGACTTTGGGAGAGGGTTTGCAAGCAGCAGCTGGACCCAGACTGCACCCGAGGAATATCCACCCACTCTGGGCTGGAGAAGCTTCCCTGTCTCCAGACTCTTAAGTGCAAGCTCCCCCCACCATTCCCATAACTCCTGAGCCCCTGCTGGTGATGCCACATGCCCTGGGACACGCTGTCCCATGCACTGTCACCCCAAGAAGCCACCAGGCTGGCGAGATCCCTGGGTAGGGAGCAGCTAATGCAGGGAGCCGATTGAGTTACGGGCCAGTGGTTGTATCATGTTTACCAGCTCCCTGCCGTGTATCCTGTGCTGGGAGGATTCCTGGAAGTGGGAACTGAATTCACACCCCCTCCCCGTGCCACACAAACACGCAGGCTATGCCGAAAGCAGATCTCTGCACGTGACTGCCGCCGATATTGCCTAAGTGGCTGGCAGGGAGCAGCCACCACCTCCCATCTTTCCTCCTCCTCCCATCTCCAGCACAGGGCTGATCCCTTCTCTTCTTTTTATTCTCCTTCCCCTCCCCTTGACTCTGTTTAACTTTTTCCATCTCTTAATTTAAAGCAGAGGTGGTGGTTTCTGCCAGAGATGCTCTAGGTCTCCAAACCACCAATGTGATGGTTAAATCCTAGGTTTCCTCTGATCCCATGCCATCAGGCTGCTCAGGTGACACCAGAGCATCAGCCAGCCACTCTGGGGTGAATAAAGTCCTGGAATCCAGATTCTCTGCTGGGTATATGAACCCTTCACCTGTGCAGGGAAACAGGGTGTGAGTCTGAGCATCACTTGCAAACCCAGGCATTAGGACAGCAGTCTCCAGCCTCATGGCACTGGGTTTTGAGGACACTGCAACACCTTCCCTCCATCAGGCAGACAGGGACAGAGCAGGAAGATTCTCCTGCCACTCCCTGAGCGATGCATGGACACACTGCATACCTCTGACACGGAACTCTGCTACCCAGAAGCTCAGCCTGGAAATCTTCCCTGTGTGGCACCTGAAGGCATCCACTCATGGAGTTCAGGCTGTTTCTGAAGCCCTACCAACCTCTCTTCTCCCTGGGTTGGTAGTCCCATCCCACTGCTGCTTTTCTTTCATATCTGGGCCAGCTGATTCAACAAGATAGTCCCTGGACTACCACCCTCCCCTTGGAAATCACACTTTGTCTTGGATATTCTCGCTGGTGTGCCACTGCAGTGAGACAGGACACTGGGCAGATACATCACTGCCGGGGAGCCTGGGAAAAGCAGGCACCTGGATTTCTCCCAGCCAGCCTCTCCTGCACCCCCATTAACGTCCCAGCAACACCCCTGAGAAATGGGAAAGGTTGGCCCAGCTGGAAACTGGGCCCCTGTTTTGAGATCCAGCTCCTTCACCTCAGCCCACAGGTACACAGAGGATTTGGGTTGCCACTTGCTTGCTCACACTCCCCTCCCCTGAGCCCTTCTGTGCCTCTGATCCTGGTGGGGCAGGCCAGAGGGGGTATGTGCTGCAAATGCTGGTCCAAAACTCCCATCAGGCCATGTGCCCTGTTTGCAGATGTTCTGGAAGGGAACCCCATAACTGGCATCAAGCAATCAGTCACCCCCTGGCCAGGCAGAGCACAGCCCTGGCTTTACAGCCTGGTATAAATCATTTATTCTCTCTCCTTTTTGGGAACAGCATCACCCACACCTGGTCTTTCACCTGATGCACCACCTGAATTACCCTCAGGACTTCCAGTGTGATGTCCAGCATCTCCATAGGGCTCCTGACATACTTGCTTTCTGATTCACTTTACATGCATCCCTTCTTAAGACAGATTGTTTACATCTTTCAAGAGGGTCTTGTGTGTCCGAATCTATTTTTATTCAAGATTTCTTTTTGAGATAGACTGGAAACTATCCGGAGTTGCCACCAGGGCAAAGGTTTCCCTTGGATAATTTTACACATTCAGGAAAACAAACTGCAAGATTTAATCTTGCAAAGACCCCTGAAGCATTTGGCTTGGGACACCTGCACTATTTCTTCATGGCAAGCAAAACAGCTTCAAGCTGAAAGTTAACCTAAACCTCCTGGGTTTTTTTCTGGTATGCATTTTTCCCTTGTAAACAAAGAGCCAAGCAAAGCACCTTTGCTACCCAGTGGAGAATTCAATTTGGGAGAAGAAAAAAAGCTTTTTTAATAAATGGTTGGATTTGCAAAAGGTCAGGACAGCATCTTCCCCATTGGTTGGGCTCTGGGAACATGGGTAGAGAGTACTGCTGCGTAAAAATAGGGGAAAAGGAAAAAGGAAACAAGAAGCAGAGAGCCTCTGCAGGACTGAAGGGAAATTCCAGAAGCATCCCCAAATTTAAGAGGACTGCTGCCAATGCTCAGCATTGTTGCCACGTGGTGATCGATCAGCTCTGACACACTTTGGGGTCTGGATCCTCGTCCCACAGATGGGAACACCCTGTCTCCAGCCTTCCCAGCACAGCGATGACTTGGGAGGGAACCCACACTGATGCCATGGATATGAGTAATCTCAATGCTGACTTTCAGCGTAAGCATCCCTCCCTGTGACCTTGTTGGAGATCCCCAGCTCCTCTGCAAGCTCTGTCTCTCCCGTCACATCTGTATGCTGCTGTCCTCGTCCTCCGCCAGCCCCCTCCCACCTTCCTCTAGTTACAAATATCATGGAAGCCCTGGCAAAAGCCCAGTTAGCAGTCAGGCCCCTGTCAGCACCTATTATCTCCCTGCATTAACCGTGTCCTTAGCGAACTGCTTAAAAATAAAGGCAGAAGGATGTTGCCCATGGGCAGGAATTTTCCACCAGGAAGGTACGGCCAACCCAGGTCACGCAATGCAGTGCCCTGGCTTGTGTCTCCCACTGGCACTGTGAGAGGCTGTTGTGCCTCCCCTTCCTTTACTGCTCAAATCCCTCTCCCAAGGCATTTCCCCAGAAAGTTACTTTTCATGGGCCAGTTGAACGTGAAACACCCCCACCGCATTCCAGGGGGACAGGCCCCAATCTTCACATTCATCCCACAGGGACACCAGTTCACTTGAGAGTCACTTGGCATGACCTTGGCATGAGGCTTCATGCATGAACTTGAGCCTGTCCTTGAGACATGAGGACTGAGCAGAGGGAGGAGTCTCTCGGTCATGGATCTCTGTCCCATTGAGTTGCCTGCAGGAATTTTAAGAGAGTCCAGCCCCACTGGTGTGGCTCAGGAGGAGATGATGAGGATAAAGAGCTGTTTGAGGATGAGAAGGGGGGAACCGAGGGCTCCTTGAGGATGCAGACATACCTGGGAGGGAAGGCATCCTCACCTTTGCTGGAGGGGCACTTCCTCACTGCAGCACAGAGCACACTGGAGCTGTTGCAAACCAGCTGAATAGCTGGCAGGGCATCCCAAACCGCTTGCCTTGGTCCCAAGCAGTGAAATCCACAGGGTTTCCAAGGGAAAACTCCACTATCCTCTCCCCAGCCTGCTTCCTGACTGGCAACGGGCTGTCTCCGGCTCCCTGCCACTCCACATCTGGAAGGGAAGCATCAGGAGGGGACACGCTGGGCACTTCCCTCCTGCACATCTGGGAATTGAGAGCGCTGCTTCATTGTGCTGGGGCAGGGAGGGTTTTGCTGGGGTTATTATTCCAAGCTGGCCTGGAGTCCAAGGGAAACAAAAGCTTCTTCCTTGCCAAAGGGAGGGCTGGCTGGGGAGAGCCACCGGAGACGAGGGCTGGGCTATTCTCTGGGCTCTAAATGCTCCATTTTGGTGTTTAAATTTAGCCCTAGATTGAAGTTTTGCAGACATGAGCCCGTCTGCTGAGCCAGCAGCCTGGTCAGCATCAACATTAACTTCTGCCATGCAGCTTGCCCTTTCTTCTCTGCAAGCTCAGCCTCCAAGCCTCTAGCCCCAGCAGCAACATGCTTCAACAGGGCAGATCCCTGGCAAAGAAACCATCCAGACATGCCCCGGAGAGCAGCCATGGCTGGGCAAGGCAGTCTGGCTGGAGTAACAGACCTCTTTGGCCATCCAGATTGTATCAAGAGAATGGGAGATGCTCACAAGTTTTTCTCTCCTCATTGGGCAGATGACCAGCTTGACCAAAGAGAACTTTCCAGAAGTGATGGAGTGGTCAGGTGTTGAGAGCTCTGGTGGTGTCCTGTGTCACCTGGTTTTTTTTCCTGGGACAGAGAAAGTCCTTGTGGCTTTTGGCCTCTCATACTCCAGCCCTTGAGCTTTAGAATGCATTGCCTGGGAAGGGAGCCAAGCCCCCCCCTTCTATTTTATCACCATTATTGCAATCCATTTCCCCCACCTTGCTCCAGAGCATGGCAAATGGCTTCAAGGAAAAAAGCCTTGCTCACAGCAGGTCTCCCCTCTACACTTAGACCTCCAGATGACTTAGGCTCTGTTCTTTTCCCTCCCAGACTCAAAGCATTTGGGCTCCAGCCAGAAGTTGTTTCCATAGTGCTTGATCGTGCCACCTGGGAAGCTGGGCACTGTCCAGTACTTGCCAAAGGCTGTCACCCCGCCAGTGCCAGGCTCTGTGGCCTCTGCTTGAGTTGGCCATTGGAGTTAAAGTGGGCAAATAAGGAATCAGGAGGAATGCTGTTTACTTGCTGGAGTTCTGCAAACAATTAATATGGCCTTGTCCTTTGGATGAACCTGGCTTGATAAGGATCCTATTCATATACCAATGATTCCTTAAGAGCAGAAAGTTGAATGCAAGTGAGCAATCCAGCTGTTGTCTGCTCTGTGTCTGCAAGGGAAATGTGCCTGCCGGCTCCTACCCTTGGGAAAAGAGTGATGCTCCCAGCTTTCAAGGCTTTTCTGCACAAATCCCATGTTGTGTGAGAAGTACGCTATATACAAGGTGGAAGGCAGAGTGGATGGTGGGGAATCACTGGCTGACAAGCACTGGAGTAGGATGTGGTTGAAGAGACAACCTGACTTTCAAAGGGCACCAAAGGATAGAAACATCACAATAGATCTTTAAGATGAATGGACTGAATATTGCAATTTTTTAGTACACAGAGTACTAGAATAATGCAGACAGCTGAATACCCAATTTCATGCCTTATTAAAATCCTGGGGAAGATGATCCTCTCCACACACAGCTCCCCAGGGATGAACTGTGTTTCACTGCTCTTGGTAGGGTTCAAATGTTACAGGGATGCACACAAAGCTTTGAGCACAGCAAGCCTCCAGAAAACACAAAGGTAGCTTTGACTGGAGTACGTCGCTCTTCTTTTTAACTAAATACTAATTCTGATTGGAAGATAAATATATAACACACATGAAAATACGTGCTCCTCTCTAGGAAAGGAACTGTAAACACACACAACCATATGCAAGCAGGGAAGAGCAGAAACAGCTCCATGCCGCAAAGCTTTTCCCCATGACAAAGACAACCTGGTGCCAGTGTAAGGAGAATTAAGTGGATTCAGTGAGTGGCTTAATATGTTTTGCTAAACTTGTGGCTCATTGAGGAAGAAGGATGGAGGGAAGATGCTCCCTGCTGCACAAGAGAACCATAACACAGACATAATCCAGCTTTTCTTCTCTGCTGAAGTTTTGAGTGATCCTGAAGATCTGGGAATACAGTCCAGCTTGATTTACAATAACTCAGTTGTTCCCACAGTCTCCATCTTTTCCTTAGCAAGTGCTTTTTCTTTTAATCTCTTTTATTCCTTCCTTTTCCCGATCACTCACTGCCATGACAGGTTCAGTGCTGTCAGAAAAGCTCGCATCTGCAGACTAAAATATGATTCTGCCTGAAGAGCAGTTCTAGAAGAGTTGAGGTCATGTGGTCTCAATGACCTGCAGCAACCGAGCCCATGGCTCCAGAAGCTCTGCAGTGCTGTTGAGGGATAGCAGGGAATGGTGCCATCAAAGAAAGTGTCTGATGCTCAGAAAACCCATGGGAAGCACATCCGAGTCTCACGGGTTTTTTTCCCTATAGAGACTACACCAAGCCTGCCAGAGATCAAGAAGCATTTGGACAATCTCTCAGGCACATGGTGGGATTCTTGGGGGTGTCCTGTGCAGGGCCAGGAGTTGGACTCCATCATCCTTGTGGGTCTCTTCTGACTCAGGATATTCTATGATTCTCTGTTTCTCCAGGATGGCTGTGCTTGGAGATGATGGTTGAACCCCACTAACACACCCAAAAGGAGAATTAGTAAGCTATAACCATAACAAGAACAGTTTGCAAATTTATTGCCCAAAATCACATATTTGTTTTTGGTTTGCAGGGAGCCCTAATATTTTTGTGAAGGCTTATTTGGGAAGTGCTCTTGGACTCAAGCTCCTTTGGGCCAGATTCTGTTCTGTGGCTGTAAAGGGCCACCCCCTCTCACTTCTATATGGTTATACAAATGTACAAAACACCTTGCTGGGTTCGTACCTATATGTTTGTACCCTATATGATTTCGGGCAGGTCTTCATGAGAACCTTCCTGAATGCCATCTGATTTCACAAATGCCAAGAACTTTTTTAACAACACATAGAAACCAGGGAAAACATATTTAAAATGAGCAAAGACAATCAGCTGGGGAAAAAAAAAAAAAAATCCCCCAACAAAACAAACCACACACAACCCCACATGCCTTGGGGAAGGGGAGGCAGAAAGCCAACACTGGTCTGGATACTGACCCTGTCCCATCAGTGGGGATGCAGCTTGGGAAGCTGGGAGGGCAGTCCAGCACAGCCCTGCTGCCTCCAATCACACCGCCGGCAATTCTCGTTGCTATGGCCCTCAGGTCTGAAACTTTGGAAATTAGGTAAAAGGTCTAAACACGAAGCTTTTTTTTTTCCCTCCTCCCCCTACGCAGTGGTGCCCCTTGCCTAGCACAATCCCTCTTCCTGCTGAGCTCTAGGAGGAAAGCAGCTGGGATGAAGAATTAACTCTCGCAGTCCCAGGGGTTTTCCAAACCAGGAGCAGCGATGTGCGATGGGAACAATATCGCAGGGAAGGGGGAATGTACCAGCAGATCTTGTTTCACACCTGCTCAGTGGCAATGAACCAGAGAACAAACATGGGCTTGAGGAGGGATGCATCCTCTCCTGCCCCCAAAAAGGGGATGGATTCTAAGTGCGTTTCATGCTGGGAGATCCCAAGGGACAGGATTTTTCCACCCCCTGGGTAGAATTTGGGATTTTTAAGGGTGCCTCCTAGACCTGGAGGGACCCAGCTTCTCCCTTTCCAGGGCAAAGGATACAGTCCGGACACCCACAGGTGTGGATCCCCAAGTTTTCCCTTCATCCTGGTGAAGGGGTGGCTCCGCATGGCAGAGGTTAGTTTGGCACAAACTGGACCAAGGGCATCTCTGGCCAAGGTCAGAGGCAGCACTGAGCTGGCACTGTGCCCACCTACCACGGGCCCACGCAGTGACGCTCACCCTGTTCCCGGAGGAATCCTGCCTGTGCCCACTTGCTTTGTGTTACACGGCCATGCCTGCAGCCCCCTGCCCACAGGGGTCACCCCAGATGTACCTCAAAGGGTCACCCATCCTGCCATGAGCATCTCCACCTCATCAAGGTGGGCTGGGAGGGAAGGTGCCACCCCGTCAGCAGTTTCAATGGTTATCCCCTCTGAGCCCCACTATGCTGCTGCCAGGAGGAAGGCTGCTTTTCCAGGTGAGAGAGCAACTACCAGCAAGTTCCGGCTCTGGGAAGCTCTTGGCTGCTCAGCCAGCCTCCCCCAAACCTCTGTAGCGAACCAGGCACCTTAATGGCACGGGGCCAGGCAGCTCTGCAGGGCTGGCAAACTGTGAGAAGTCGTGACAAAGGTGTCTTTGTTCCTGCTGCCTGCCTGCTCCCTGTTTCACCCCAGCCCTGCTGTGACACCTACAAGGTGGAGTCATCTTTCCACAGAAAGTCTCCAGCAGCGTTTCCCAGATGCTGCGGCTCGGATTCATCACCCCCGCCTTTCCCTAAGGAAGATGCCAAGCCAGAAGTAGAGCAAGGGAGCCAGGAGTGATCCAGGCAGGATTCGGCTGCTATCTGCTTGACCAGGTGTTTGCATTAATCGTTCTTGGAGCAGACTCCCATCCCCATCTCTGCCTGTCTCCCCTAGAGAGAGGCTCACCTCCCACCCGGTATGCCCCTTCCCACCACCATCAGCTGGGGAGCTCTGAAAAGCACCTTACTCACCTCTCTTTCAGCCTTGTTTACATAGGAAAGTTAAGATGGATAAACTACAAGTGTCAAGTCCTTAAAGTCTGTAGGGAAAGGGATTGTATTTTAGTGAGCTAGCTGGGAAAACCCCAAAGAGATGCTGGCACATAGTCATCTTAGGTCTGAGACAGAGCAAGAAGTCTCCAAACCACAGGCAGACCAGGAGAATATTTGGTTTGAAGCTGGCCACGTATCTGCTTACACATTTCTTGTTTTCTTTTCCATGTGCCAGCTGGTCACCTCTTTTTCTCCCAGCGATCCAGTGTGTCTGACAAAAGTATTACTTCTGACAAACACTGCCTTGCCCGTTGCCCAAAACCAGCCCAGCAGCCACAACAACATTACTACAATCCATGTTCTTGCAGATTATCTCGCTGAGAAATAAATCTCCATTTGGCACAGCAGCTACATTTAGGCACAGCAAAATATGACCACTTTCAGAATGTTATCATGTACTTTGTTCATGCTCTCAATTGCCTGCTTTAGAAAAAGCCCACCTGGAAAAAAAAATGCTCTTGGATACTAAACATCTGCACCTCCTAAAAAACTTCAGCTGGGAGCATTGAAAAGGAAAGGAGAGCCCATCCATGGAGGAATTTGCTGCCTGAGCCTTGCTTGGCTGCTCTCGGCACCATTGGGTGAGCTGGGCTAGGATGGAAAGTCGTGCCTCTCCCACTCCAGCCCTGCTGTGATACCTTGTCCAGGGCAGCCCAGCTCCTGGCCATCCCTATCTCTGTCCCAAGAGAGCAGCAGGAGCCAAACCAGGACCCATTAGGGTCATGCACCATGATCCCAGGCTGTTCTGGTACCCTGGGAAGTAGGAATAACCATCATTTTCCTTGCAACATTCAACAAGAGAATCTAAACTACAACAGATCCCGATGTATTTGGGATGCTAAAAACGTGCATCCTATGCCTCGCTTTTGCTTCTAAATACAGAGCTGCTCTGCAGAGCCGTGTTCTGCCTTGCCACCTGCAAAATAGCACCAGACTCAAAAAAAAAAAAATAAATAAGCTGAGAAACAACCCCAGTGGTGAGAAAGAGCCTTCTTCCAGGTGTTGTGCTTCCTCAGACTTCCCACCAAGTTAATACTTTCATCCCTCCTGCTGAGAACAGACTGCAGAAGTGAGCTCACTCTTAGCCTGACCCTCATTATTCAGTGGTCCCTGGTCCTCCTCCTCCTCTGGAAAATTCCCTGTGCCCAGCCGCCCCTGGAGGGATCTGCAGCCTGTGTGAGCATCCCATATCCAGGCAGAAGGGAGGAACACACCTTGCCCAAATCCCCCTCCACTCTAGTCAGAGCCGCAGCCTCGACATGGGCTTGGCTGCAATTCAGGAAGCACCATCCTGCCTCAAGTGCCATGTGGTGACAGCCAAACGCAGAATTCTTTGGCCCCTGACTCCAGGATGGTGATAAACAAATGGCATCTCATTTACCCCTAGAGTGAGCCCCATTATATTCTTCCCAATCTCTGCAAGGGGAAAAAGTTTGGAAGAATGCAGGGTGGAGTAAAAACTAATGAGGTATCTTTCTCTCCTTCAGTTCTCTCTTGCCACGAAGGGTTTAGTGGTTGGAAAGCAGTCTGAGATCAGCAGATGTCAACAGCACTGGAAAAGCAGACCCATGCAAGTGAGCCATGAGCCCAGCACACCCACCCAACCTAAAGATGGTGCAGAAACGTAAAAGACAGTAAACCCCAGGCAGGTCTTGGGAGAAAGAAACCAAGTGAGGCAGCAAAAGCCAACCATGGGCATGATTTATTCTGTGCCTTCCTCTCACCCCCACTGCTCCTGTCACTGCTGTTTCCACTTGCCACTGTGTTGAGGGCCCACGTGTTGAGGGCACATCCACGTTGCTCTGGAGGAGCCACCTCGATCCCTGCAGATTTGGCAAGCTGGAACCAGCTAGCACAGGTACTGGGAACAGCACGGTCAGGACAGAGGCATTTGTTTATTCAGAAAGGGGTGGAGGGAGGTGCAAAGCAGGGGAAAACCTCTGATAGTAGCAGGAGGATTGATGTGGTGCTTCGGTTGGCAAAGGTCCCCTCAGGACTAAGAACCAGATCTTGGGGCGGGGGAGAGGAGGGGTGGGATGTGGAAACCACAAAAAACCCCACAGAAGTTATTTAATAAAAAAATCAGGATTTTCTTACGAGAGAGAAATCACGTGTTTCCTCATGACCAGAATATGACAAATGGCTCAAAGAAAAATCAAAACAAACAAACCAAAACCTCTCATCTGAGTGTGTTCCTTCCTCTCCAGCTCTCCGCAGACTTCTCCAGTCCTCCACATCCTTCTCATCCCACTCTCACGCTGAGCTACCCATTAGTGGGCAAACAGAGCAGAGGAACAGGAGGGTTGAGCTGAGGATCCAGAGGAGACACTATTTTAATTAACGCAGCTTTGCTGCCCAAGCCCCTCTGTGCAAAGGACGGGGTCTGGCTGAGAACATGGGGCACTGCTGGTGCATGGGGATCCCACTCATCCTGGGGATCCAGCAGCACAGGGACAGGTGCCTGCAGGCAGCAGTGCCAGAGGAACAACTCCTGCCCTGCCAGGGAGATGGGCCAACAGTGCCCACGGGCACATCTGCTCCTGCCTTCTTTACTTTCCATGCCACCAGCATTCAAAACAAGCTGTTCCCGAGCCCAGAGGAAGGGCTGGTGCCTGCCCCGTGGTACCTGGCAGAGGGAGGCATGGTGGGACAAGCACACGGTGCTGTGGACGCTTCCCAGAAGTGCTGAATGTCTTGGCAGGGCTGGTGCTCTGCTCTTGCGGGATGCACAGGCAGAGTGTGGCAATACACACACACAGCTTCACACACAGGACACAGTAAAGGCTCCTATTATTTTTTTTTTCATGCTTTAGAAGAGGACTATCCAACAGCAAGTGCTTGGAAACCTCACCACACAACCAAAATCCTGGCCAGCAGCAGTCAAGCTCCTCACCCTCCTGGTCTCACAGACACCACGAAGAGCAATCCTGGCTATTTCACCTCTCCAAGGAGCACGTCTCCTCCACCCAAACCCCCTCAAAACCTTCGTCTGGGAGCCCAGTTCAAAACTGGCATAACGCAGCTCAGTACTGAGGTCGATCAGAACTACACCAATTTCCCCCAGCCATAGATCTGGCCCAGCTTTGCTGAGAACACTTGATCTCCTCCCTGAGCGCTGCCAGCTGGGTGAAATACAGCTGCTGCTTCAATAGTGCTCGCAGAAAAAAGGGCTGACATTATTCACAACAAAAAGACAAGTATTGCAGTGCTTGCTTTAGATTTCATGGGAACAGTTTCCTCTGGCTAGATGGGAGGAGGAGATGAGCAGGGGGAGATGAGCAGGGGGAGCTGCTGGCTGTCAGAGAGCTCTTTGGGCAAAGCTGTCACTACCTCCCACACAAGATGTCCCACTGATCTGCAGAACCCATGTGGCATCACCACCCAACCTTTGCATGGAGATTTCTGGTTTGCCAAGACCAGATCTTCCAGCAGAAGCTCCCATCTTTCAGGCTCCACGACCTTCTCCAGCCCAAGCTCAGCAGCAAGACACAACGTGCAGAAGGGCTGTTTTTTTGCTTCAAGAAGAACCATGTAGACTCATGCCTACCCCTTTGCAAGCTAAAATTGAATGGCCAATTGCTTCCTGGATGCTTTGCGGTCACCACTGGCTCACAGCTGACTCAAAGCTCTTCTGCTCCTGCCTGACCCCTAAAAACACAGGGGTGTTGCAGTAGCACCATTCAGGCTGTATTTAACCCCTGCTGCTCTCTGTTGCCTCTATAAGCAAGGCAGATGCCTCCTGTGGGGTCCTGGATACTGCCCTGTATCCTGGGATGTTTCTGAGCCATACTCTACCATGCACAGAGTGGTGTGAGTAGGGTTTGCCACACATGAGCTCTACCACTCACATTTTGGTTGCCAACTCTACTCCCTCCCCATGAAAACAGAGACCAAATGACCCAGAGGAAACACCTCACTCTGACCAGGACATTTCCATGCCACAGACTGCTAGCATGAACCAAATCTATAGGATTTGGTTCCATACCACCATCCATGTAGAGTCCCTGTCTCCTGGTAAGCGGGGCACAGCTCCAGCTCTGTGCACAGCCCCAATTTGTTGCAGGGGACAGCAGCCCTGCCAAGACTCTAGAGACCACCTTCTTCCCTAGCCAGCCTTCACAGGCAGTTTTCTTCATCCTAGAGAGAGAACAGATAAAAAACTTTTACTCCAAAGCAATCTCTTGTTTTAATTAAATGCTTCCTCAGAGGTCTAGAGCCCACAGTGGCAACGTCTCCCGCTTATCACTGACATGGTTATTTGCCAGGAGGGAAGGTATCCATTTTACAGTGAAAGCATTTAGAGAAGCGGATGGAGAACTTGCCAGGAGAGCCAGCCACAAGGAGAGGTGAAAAAAAGAGAGCCAGTTAATCACCCAGCATGTGTTGTATGTCTGGGTGGAAAATAGTCTGAAAATATCTTGTATTTCAGAGCAAGTACATAGTTTTCGGTGATTCAGCCAGCTGAAGCCCTGGCCTCCAAATTTCAGAGACCAACTAAACCCATCTCTAAGCCCAGCTGTTGTCAGGCAGCTTCCTAAATGGAAATGGCATTGGGACAATGTAGCCCTGGGCACAGCTATTCCCACCTCAGACTTGGGGACTTGCTCAGCATCTCCTAAACATGGAGAGCATTAGGCAGGTTGGGTTTCGTGATTGAAGCAAATGTTGGTCCCAGCATTTTACCAAATGCCTGCTGGCCATCATGATTTCCAGAGTCCTACAGATTGAGCTCAGCAGGGGAGGAGGCTCCTATTCCCTTGGTTTCCCAGTAGTTTAGGCATTTTGGCCAAGCTTCGACTCAGGACAGAAGCAACTGGGCAATCCAGCCAGCTGCTCAGCATCTTCACAAGCCATACGGGTGTGCTTGAGCCACCTGGCTCTGCGAGGAGAAATAACAGCCTAATCCTGGATCTGATTAATAATTCTCATTTTAACAACATGTTTGGCACCGGAGGAAGCTGCCAGCAAAAACTGTGGAGTCTAGTGCCTTATCCACCCACAGGAAATGAAAACAAGGCACTGCTGCTGTCAGCTTCATCTAAGACCTGTGTGGAGGATGAGGACCTTTCCTTCTGAAGCTCCATGGCCCATCCCCAGCCAAATGGGATCCTGAAGATCATCAATCCCGAACTCAGAGGATTAAGGCACTGGGTTTAGGCTGCTGGGGAGCCAACAAACATCTTGCTAAGTACCCATTGCTGCCCTACACCCTCCACCCAACCAGGCTGGTGCCACAAACCTCCTAGGTGCAGTATCTCCAAGGCTCCCCCAGATCCTTGGTGGGACAAGAATCTTACAGATGGAATACCCTGGAAGGGCAGTCGGTGGTGGGAGAGGAGGAGATGTTGGCACCAGCATGGTCTTGCCCGGGCTCTGCAGCCTGTGGTTTCCATGCCAGCTTGGCAAACCTTTGCCATTGTTTTCTGGGGCTAGAATTGTAGGAGTTTCCACTTCCATTTTCCTTCCTCATCATCCTTTCTGAGAAAGTGCAAGCTAAGCCATGGAGCAAAGAGAGTTCAACAAACAAGGGGAGGAGAGGAAGGTCCTGAGGTGTAATGTGCATGCCTGGGCCAACCCTCCTGAAAGCCAAGGAAAGGGTTGTCATAAGGCAGGTTGTCCTGTTGACAAAGGAGAGCAGGGCTCCCACAGAAACAAGCTGGCTCCACCTGGAGCAAGGGATTAGAAACCTCAGCACGGCCCTCAGATTCCTCTTAGCAAACCAACTGTGGCTGGAGGCAGGGATTAAACCCAGTGCTGAGGAATGTGGCTCCTTCCCACTGCAGAGTCCAAGTTGGCACCGTGTCCTCACTCAAGACGCGTCTTACATAATGCAGCTTATGAAAGCAAAATAGCCCAGCCGTGCCAGTCTGTGGGCAGGCCAGGATGGAGAGGAAATAAAGGAAAAGAAAGACATTTTTTGGCTGAGGTAAAGCCTAGCTGCCCCCTGTACCGCTACCATCTCACCAGGGAAGGAAGAGAACAGTGAGGGAGAAGGCTTAGGAGGGGCAAAGCACCCAGTCCTTCTACAAGACTGTGAAGAGCTACAGCCCTAATGTTCATTCTGGAGTCACAGAATATGGGTTTTCCCTCAATTTGCCTCTCTGCCTCTGAGTTTCTGCCCCTCCAGGCAGGTTCCCATCGAGATCAACCCATGCATGCTCTATGTGCAAAGCCACTGTAGGTTTTGGGGGGCTAACCCACAAGAAGCACCCATCCCCAAATCTCATTCCTTCCAAACACAGGCCAGATACATCCAGAGACAGCTGGCAGATGATCTGATCCACATCATCTCCCACTGGGAATGGAGACCCTGGAGATGCTTCAGTGTGAAGTGTTGGGTCTACCCAGAGTCCTTCTCTGCATGTTTCCGTCAGACAGCCCCCAAACACTCAGCAGTGGCTCGGAGCACAGTCACAAGGAGCAAACTAAGATCCTCATTCATGTATCAGGCAATTCACAAGTGACATCTTTAGGCATCCAGATGAGTCATCACTCAGTGACTGATATCCCCCATAATTTACATAGCCTCAGGAAAAGCAGATCCTACAGAGGGGCTGGCCCCCTTTATCAGCAAGCAAAGAGTCAGAGTTCAATTTAAAAGCCACAGGAGACAGCATGGTGAAACCAGGCACTGCAAGTAGGTTGTCATTCCCAGCTGAATAGCCTGGAGAACCACTTGTGGGTGGAGGACCCACTGGTGAGCCAGGCCAGGTCCAACCCTGCATCCAGGTGCCTGGGAAAACCGGGAAAACCAGGCACACCTAAGAAGATCTTCCCTTTCAAGAGCTCCCACTTGTTTCCTAAGCAGCTGTCCTCAGTTTAATCAGTAACTGAACAACTGGGATGAAATCCTGGCTCAGCTGAAGCTGATTTACTGATGCCTTCGGTAGGATTCCCCTCCCAACTCCACCACCTTTCTTATCTAGGTCACATAAGAAACTACCACCTGAGCACACTTGACCTGTTCCCAGTGAGCTGGGCTCCAGCATCCTTCCAGAGCACACCTGGGCCTCTCTCAAAGGGGGAAAAAGACCTCCAGTCACTTTTCCTATGTCTTTTATCGACTGATGAACAGCAAGCACAGATCTCAGCCAGGACTTGTAGCTGCTGGACCTCCAGGAGGCATTTCAAGAGAGCAAAGAGGGCTGCCCTGATAATGTGAGCCTCTAGCCCAAACAGAGGTTCTTGCAGAGTTCTCCAAATCATTCTCTCAGCAGTTCATGCCTGGCTCCCTTCCTGGGACCATCCCTTCCTATCCTCCATGCGCAGAAAGAGATGCAGGACAGTCACACGGGCCAGTATCAACATCCCAGGAAAAGGGGAAAACACAGACTTGGAGAAATGAAAACAGTTTCACCTGGCAACAAGAAGTGCCACTCTTCTCTGCCTTCCACCCCAGGTAAGGGCATCCAAAAAACAGCTCAGCAAATCCTCACCCACCTATGGCTGGCTGATTTCTCCTCCAAAAGCCACGTTTAGGAAGAGGTGGGAGAGGTGTGTAAGCATATGAAAGTCGATCTACCAAAAAAATGGTAATTTAGGAAGATCAAATAGCACTAAAAAAACACTCAAAATAAGAAAGGAAGTGGTATGTGGATACTGGAGCAGCATCAGGGCACTCTGGAAGTGTGAAAGGGTAGGAGAAATCCAAGCAGCCACACCTGATGCATCAGGCTTTGCAGACAGAGAAAAGACCTTGTGTCCTAACAGTAATTGGGCTGGCACAGCCTGGCACTAAAATATGCTTCAAGTGTAATCTTGATTAGCTCATCTGCTCCAGGCCGTATCTGAAGGGAGCTGTGGCTAATCTTATTTTGATTGCCTTAAAACTCAGTTATGGGGAAAAGCCTGGTGTATGAGCAGATATATTAATGGTTTTGGAGCAGCCTTGTCTCCTAAGCTGGTGTTTGATTAAAAGGGAGCGCAACCAACAGGCACTTCAAAAAGCTGGTGCTATTTCTGTCTGCTTCATTTGGAGCAGTTCCTGATGCTTCAATGTGCCCAGCAAACCCTTTGGGACCGATCCTTACTATATCATTATTCACATTTTAAGGATGTGTGAGTACAGAGAAAAGGGATTCGCTTCCTCCTGAGAGGCTAAGATCAAAAGTCAAAATGTTTTCTATGAATACATAAGCCATAAATTCAGCTTCTGAGAGTTTCAGGCTCAATTTGTAAGAGCCCCATGGCCTTAAGAGGAGGCTTCCCTACCCTGTAGAGTTGGGAAATGGTGTTTAGGTAACTACAAAGCAGATTCAGAAAGAAGTCTATAGGCAAAAAGTCAGAAAACAATGTCTAGAGGGAATGAGGGATTTTTTTTCCCTTCTAATTCATTATAATGTGGTTTTTTAATACGTTTTTTAATAATCATCTGAAAAGCCACTTTGCAGCAGAACGCTGTTTCGACCTTGTTTTCAGTCGGGTAATTGTGCAGTGAGTGGATAAATGCTTTCTCAGCTGAGAACAAGAGGAACCATTAAGCATCAAGCTCCTGACCTAAATTTACGTTCAGGGCAGCTGGAGAAAGCAAAGGACTGATGCCTGCTCCCCTTATCACCCTGATGGACAACCTGAAGATGGCATCCTCTGCAGGGACACCCAAATGGTGCTCTGCATCTTTGAGGCTCTGTGAGGCACAGAGAATTGCTGGTGATCCCAAGGACTTTAACTCAAGGAACCTGGTCTAGTGGAAGTTGTCTCTGCCCATGGCAGGGACCTTGGAATGACATAATCTTTAAGGTCTGTCCTAACCCAAATCATTCGATGATTCTATTACAAAACCTGGCTGCCCATTAGCTACTGCCTTGGTGATGCTTAGTGGCCAAAACTGAACCATGCCCCCTTTTCCCAATTTTTTCATTCCCCAGGAGAATAGGGTCCTGAGAGGGAAAGGGATCCAGCCTCAAGGATTCAGTGTTTGGAAGCAGCGGAATTTAAAAACAAAACAAAAAAAAAAGCATTATCATCTCTTGTCCTTCCTGCTGTGCAAATGCCTTTACAAAAATTTCCATAATTCAAGTTTTCCTCTGCAACAGTTTCTTGGAAGGCAGAAAGAAGAGTAGCTGCCTGCCCCCTGCACCCAAATCAGCACAAAACCTCAATATTTCTGGTCTCAAAACTCATCCCATGGGTTTCCTTTGGCTGCAGCACCCCAGCTCCAAAACCCTTGTGGCCGTGTCACAATGAGAGGAAAGAACTTGGTGTTCACTTTGCTTCTGTTCCTGTCACACTCCACCCCACACAGGCACAATAATAGGGTAATTTTGGGATTGTGGTGAGGAAGGTGCTGCCTTGAATGCTCCGCATGCAAAAGAGCAGTTGGTCCACAAAAACAAAATAGCAGGAATAGCCTCATCAGCCCAGCAGGATGCTCAAGTGTGGATAATCCACATTTAAAGGTGGAAATGGTTAAAGCAGCCACCCTTGAGGGAAGTACCTCCTAGGAAACTAAACAAATGACCAAAGAAGCAAAGTGACACGTTCCTACTACCTTGGTTTCTTTTCTAAATGATGGTTTTATGCCAAAGGTGGATGAGCGGCATTTTCTCAACAGGGACAGTGGGAAAGGGTCTTCTTCACAAAGCCCCCTTTTAAATGAAGTTTGCTGGAATTTTATTTTCTGTAGGATTTCCATATCCTGACGAACTTAGATGGGAGGAGACTGGGGAGATGCACAAACACCTGTACTGACCCCATAACCCTCTCTACACACACTCAGAAACCCGGGCCCTTTTGCATCCCAAAAGAACCCCACTCACGTCACACCTGAACCATCACTAACCACAGAACCAATTGCCACTGACAAATCCCGATTTTCTGGAAAGCACACATGGATTGGGAGATCCCTGCCTCCCAAAAAAACACCCTCCAAACGAAGAGCCCCATCCATCCACTATGAGAGTCAAACTGCCTTCAAATGGTGAAGGCAACATACATACAAAAAGAAGCTGCCAAAGTCAGATTTAAGGTTTTGTTCTTTTTTTCTTTCTTTATTATAAAAAAAAAAAAACTATTTCGGAAGAAGTCCAAATGCAACGGAATATAACTGGCACCATCTAAGACACCCAAGTGTAAAATCCTGGAACATCTGAACCCCCCCGCATGAGCTGGGGGTGCCAGGGCTGGCAGGGAGGGACAGGTGGCCTCTCCCTTCTCCCAGCCCTCATCACGGCTGGATGGCAGGCAGCCCGAGAGCCAGGACACAACAGTGGCATCAGCGGTCTCTGTAAAACCAGTCAGTTTGAGAAACTAAGAACATTATGAAAAAAAAATATCTAAAACTTCTTTTTTTTTTTTTTTCCTTTATCAAAAGCCCTGCTTTAGTGACATGCTAACCCTGCTGGAAAGGTAACACACCCACAGCTCTGTCCAGAACACGGGGAAGTTGACCAGTCAACTCTTAGTTCAGGACACCTTCCTCCTGTTGATCTACACACTTGTGAGTGTGTTGTGGCCACTCAAGTTACAGTGATGCTTCTGCAGGCAACCAGCTCTGGGAGCCACGTCCTGCAAACTCCACTCCATGCTGAAACAAAACTCATCCAAGTCTCCTCCACCGAGCCCTCCAAGCTCACCCTCAGTCCCACCTGGAGGCCCTCCAACAGCATCCGCAAGAGCTCTGCCTGCTCCAGCTGGATGAGGCATTGGAACGTCATCTCTTGAGAAAAAACCACTTTCGTATATAATTTTTTTTTCTGTTTTTATATTTAAATAGAAAAATACTACTTCACTCTGTGTTATGAGCCAGAGATCGGTTGACTTCCAGTGACAGAACCAGGAGTTCTCCTCAATGCTCCTACGCTGAGCTCAATGCCAGAAGATTCCCAGAAACCTCAGAGCGGCCAGAGAGTGATGACCTCCTCATCATCTCCCCATACGGGCAGAAGCACGTGGGGCTCCCATCTTCCCTTCTCCACAGAAAGGCATCAGCCTTAGAGAACCATTAGTCTGCAGAGCACCAGCAGCAGGACTAATACCCCAAATCTGATTCTTGGGGAAGTCAGCTATGGTTTTAAGCTTTCCACCCTCCTACTGGCTTTCTGCGTGTGCAGTCTGTCCCTGGAAGCCACTGGATCCCATCAGATGTACACATGAATTAGACAAAAAAATAAAACAGTGGTTAAAAGTTCTCTAACATCCTCTCCTCCTCTCGTCTTCTGAAGAGTCAACGACAAACAGACATCGATAAAACTAAATTTGCCCTCCTCCCCACCTCAAGACAACAAGAGTTACTGAGACACAAAACATGTTATCTTGTACCCTTGGGACTACATCTAGAAGGGAGGTTTAGGGGTGCGGGAAGCGCGGGGGGAAGGCGGTGTCTGTGGGCGCAGTCTGCTTAGTTCTTGTACTCAAAAGGCTCATCTCCGGTTTCGTTGAGGAGACACGTGCGGACGAGGGCCTCTGTCACAGCGTAAGGATCACAGTTGGCAGAGGGTCGGCGGTCCTCGAAGTAGCCCTTCTTCTCATGGCCCACGTTCCTGGGGATGCGGATGCTGGCGCCACGGTTGGCCACGCCAGCGGAGAACTCATTGATGTTGGATGTCTCGTGGAAACCCGTCAGGCGCCTGGCATTGTCCAGCCCCCCCTTGGGGTCATAGGCACGAATGTGGTACTGGTGACGCTTGCTCAGCTTCTCAATGGCCTCTTCAATGTGCCTGCGGAGGGAGGGAGGGAGAGTGGAAGGCACAGTGAGTGTCTGAGGGATGGGACGAGCTGAGCCACTCTGGGCTGTTGTGTCAAAGCAACACGAGATTCACTGCTGTCCCCAGGCCACTTGATGGTGATGCCACATGCCCCACAACCCACTTTGCTCATCATCCCAACAGTGGGCTTCTCTCCACTCCTACTAGTGATCCAGCCAGCTTCTTGGAAGAGGATCCTCATGGCCAAATCCCACATGATCCCTTGGGAGTGCTGTCTGTGAGACACTTTGAGTTCAACCCACAGCCAAACCTCTCAGGCACACACCACTGGGGAACCTGCTCTCAGAGAGGAGGTTTCCCAATACTGAAGTTTCTATTTGTGAAGCTCACACAGACATGAGCTGGCTCATTATCTCAGGGCATCACCAAAATTAAGGGAAGAAAACAGGGCTGCCAGGAGAAATCCCTCCACAGAGCTCCAGTGCAACCCAGTGCCACAGGACCTCTGCCTGCACTCAGGGCACCAGTCCCACACAGGAACTCAGGGTTGGCTTCTGTTTCCACAGCCTTCCCTATGGACTTTCATCATAGTTACAAAATAATAATTACTAAAAAATTAATTAAAAGAGGCTTATGCTGAGTTTATTTGTTTCCAGCACTGGCAACAGTTGCACCCTGGCCAATTGTGCTTCTGTCAGCATAGAGGGAGCTGTACTGTTGGCTCAGTTGCCCACCCAGCATCAAGATGAGAGTGCATCATTATACAAAATATACGTTAAAAAAAAACAACACAAAAACAAGCCAACAAAAAAAAAATCATCTCAAAGAAAGGCTTAAATGTAACCCCAAACACCAGAGCAACATCTTCTGTGTCATCAAAAGCTTTGCAAAATCTTGCTGCCTCATACACTGGCCCATTTCAGCACACTTACTTGAGACCTCCGTCTTCCCTCATGCTCTTGGTGCTGAAGTTGGTGTGACAGCCAGCACCGTTCCAGTTCCCAGGGATGGGTTTGGGATCGAAGGACACGATGACACCAAAGTCTTCGCACACCCGATGCAGGATGAAGCGTGCAATCCAGAGGTGATCCCCCATCTCAATCCCTTCGCATGGTCCCACCTGGAACTCCCACTGCAAGGAGGAGGAGTCACAGGCTCAGTGGCGTGGAGACACTTGCTGAGGCACCTCCCACCCCCTCATCCTTGACGCAGCTCCCGCTGCCTGGGGTTTTTCCATACTACTATCTCGTTCCAGGAGGCATCTAAAGCGATTTACCTGGGCTGGCATCACTTCTGCGTTGGTTCCTCCAATTTTCACCCCAGCATAAAGGCACGCTCGGTAATGGGCCTCCACAATGTCTCTGCCGTAGGCTTTGTCTGCCCCTACACCGCAGTAGTATGGACCTGCAACAGCACAGGTGAACATCAGCTTCCACAGGGGAATCGCTTTAATTCAGTGAAGACCAAAAACACACACAGGGAAGAACTCTCCAAAGGCTCGGAATGTGTGGAAAAGCCTGAAAATCTGTTTTTCATGGAAGAACTACCAGAGTAGAACATTGATGGAGAGCAAGTTCCCCACAGGTTTAAGTCTCCTGCAGATTATCAAATTGAGAAGCAAATTTGGGTGTGGCCAATCCCCACTTCAGCCTTTCTGTAGCACTCTTAATCTCACGGTTAATTTTTGCCAATATCCCACCTGCCATTGTCCACCATTGGCTCTAGAAACACCTCAAATCTTTCAGCTCGCCTGAAGCTGCGTCACACAGATTACAGTTCAAAAGTTCCTGATTTGGTCCAGCGCAGGCTCCCAAAAGATTACCTTGGGGTCCAGGGAAGCCATTGGAAGGCCAGCCAAATGGATGGCCATCTGTCCCAAGGAGAGTGTACTCTTGCTCCATCCCAAACCAGGGGTGCTGGTTGGACACCATGTCCATAATCCTCCTGCATGTGTATCGGAGATTTGACTCTAGAATGGAAAAGTGACACAAGGCTTATTAGCACCTCCACCTCCATTCCCCATTTCCACTTTATTTACAGTTTGAGTCCCAGCAGCACTGATGAAGAATCCCAGGCCCAGTCCTTTCTCCACTGCCAGCACTTTGTTTGCCCTTTACTTTCAGGGCAGGGAT
Organism: Sclerurus mexicanus; assembly: GCA_013396755.1. NCBI lineage: Eukaryota > Metazoa > Chordata > Aves > Passeriformes > Furnariidae > Sclerurus > Sclerurus mexicanus. The sequence continues at coordinate 282,962 of VWZF01006644.1, forward strand.
TATTTTTGTGTCACAAGTGATGATAAGGGCATGGACAGCACTTGGATAGCTCTTCATTTCCCCTCCCCAGAACCACCACCTCCACCAGGAAAAGGGAGAAGGTCCATTCACCTGCAGACTGCCGGTTGTATTTGAAGACCTCACAGAGAACTAGTTTATTGGGATCCTTGCGAAAAGGGTCCCGAAACATGGCAGCAGGTCGCAGGTACATGTCGCTGTTGGAGCCTTCAGACTGGAAGGTGCTGGAGCCATCGAAATTCCACTCGGGCAGATCTGGAGCAGAGAGAGGAATAAGCCACACTGATCCAGGGTCCCTGGTCACCAGAGGCAGCTCCCTGCCACCTTCCAGTAAGACAGAGGTGAAGATGCTTATAGAGAGCAGGCCTACAGTGGGTTTAATCCCAGCTCAGCTGATTTTGTTCCAAATGGGGGAAGCAAAAAAGCCCAAAATAAGCAAAAACAGAGGAGTGTAACTCCCCAGCCACCCTGGGAAATAACAAGTTGCTGGGCTGCTGGCCAAGCCCGAGTGAACTGAGCAGCACTGAGGACATTTCCCATGTCACAACAACCACAGGGATGAGCAGAGCACCCAGTCTCCTTGGCTGGGCAAGCTGGGGGAGGGCAAAGCATGGGACATCTTCAAGCTATGGGAATGAGAGGAACCATGGAATACCCATTACCTGCCTGACGAAGGTGGGAAAGCAAATCATATATAGGAGAAACCTCACGGAGGGGGAGTACGGCCAGCGTGGCCCCTCGCCCACCGCTCTGGGCTGTGCACTGCCCACCAGGTCAAAGCACAGTGGGAGCAGCAGTGAACTCCACCCGGGCAATGTTATCTCCTCCACATCCCAGGGGGAAAGCGGGAGGATGGGAAGCACAATGATTTCAAAGGAGCTGTGCCAACCACTCCCTTGCAGGGAAGAGGGGAAAGGAGAGGGGGGAAAAAAAAAGATTAAAAAAAAAAGATAATTCTGCTCAGTCACACACAGTATTTTCATTTCATAACTGTCTCCAGCCAGCACCATGGCAACCTGGGGAAAATCCTAATGCTATTATTGTGTAAGCTGGGACTGTTTGTTCTGAGGGACACAAGCTCTTAATTACACCGGATAGCTCCATTCTTTCCCCTCCACTTTCTTCTGCCAAACTACTTCCGGCCAAAACGAGTACTCGGGAGTCAATGGGCCATCGAGCCCTTGCCAACAGCCCCCAGCCCTTGCCAACAGCCCCCTCCACAGCAGGGCCAGCACCAAGGACAGGCTCCCAGCCCCCAGGCATCCAACTGAAACTCCACATCTGGAGAGCTGGGAACATTCCCTTGAGGTATCTGGGGAAAGAGGTAACCAGAAGAGGGTAAGGAGAAATGTCTTCCCTAAGTACTATCCTTCTGCCACAGAAAGAGAGAAATAGCATCCTTTCTCCACCCAGTGAAGGGCTGTGAGTCCTACACCTGCCCTCTCACCTTCAAGGCTCTTGGGCTCGTGGTCCAGTGTGCGGGTTTTGCAGCGGAGGTGCTCCCCTGTCCCATCAATCCAGATGTACATGGCTTGGACCTTCTCCCCCTGGGGCAGCTTCATGTACATGTGCTTGATGGCTTTGCTCAGGTGGGAGCTTGCCGAGGTGGCCATGGCTGCAGTCCTGACAAGGGGGTTCCTGCAGGGAGAAATCAAAAACAACCCTAACTTTGAGCCCTTCCTGCAGTCCCAAATTTTTCAAAGCCCCAGCCAGGGAGGAGCACGAGACAGCTCGGCCATAGGGCTGGCTGCCATCTCCAGAGGTTCCATGTCATTCCTCAGGGAGAACACACAGCAGCTCACAGAGATGCTGGCAGCCAGGAAAGCCCTGCTCCAGGAGCAATCCCTTCAAACCGTCCCATTAATACCCAAACTCCTGCCAATAAACTAGGTCTCATCCTCTGTGCAACAGACTTCCAAAGTGCTCCTCAGCCCTGAGTGAACTTTTCACCTCCACACTCACCACTGCTCCAGAGCAAGACTAATGCAAGGAAAGCTTAGCTGGGGCTTTCTTAATAAATCGGCTTCATCGAGGAGGGCTTAGACACCCCAGCTGCCTTCTCAGCTGACGTTGCCCAAACGTGGTGCTGGGGCAGGAGGAGAAGCAACAGGCAGCACAAGCAAGCCCTGAGCACCCCAGGCAGTGATGGGGAGGCCAGAGGGGCTCTGGTCCCAGTTGTTGGGAGCTGCAGCATCCCCACAGCCCAGCACATCCTGGAACCGGGCTCACAATGTCTGCCAGCCCACTCATGTCAGACTCACAGCAGCTGGGCTGCACGCGTGTTTTCAGGAGCTTGGAAGTACCAACAGTTTGGAAACGTAGAGTGACTTGGGAAGTCGCTCCAACATCCTGTTTCCCTGCAGGGAGGCTCGGGCTGAGCCCTCCCCAGCCTACCGCTCCCGCGGGGCTCCCACCGTCCCACTCCCCTGCCAGAAGCATCACCCACGCGTGCATCTCCTGGCAGGGAGGCGATGTCCCCACGTTTCAGCGAGCAGCTGAAGAGCCTCGTGAATGGGGGGAGGGAAAAAAAAAGCCAAACCAAAAACCCAACCAAAACCGCAAAGCGAATGTTTCCAACAGAAAACTCGAGCAGCCACTTCCTCCTCCTCCTCCTCCTCTTCACCCTCCCTTCTTCCCCCAAAAGGAGGTATTTTCCCCCTTGGAAGGTCTGGCTGCCGGCAGCTCCGGGGCTGCCCCCTCCTTGCCCTCCTGTCCCCGGGGGGCTGCGGCCGGAGGGACCCCCTCCCTTCCCTTTCCTTCCCTCCCNCCTCCCCCGGGGAAGGGGGGGAAGCAGCCCCGCTTCGCCCCGCGCCCCGTCGGTGGGTGCGCGAAGCAGAGGGAAGACGGGGCAGAAAGCAGAGGGAGGGGATGTGTGTGTGTTTATGTGTGTTTGTGGGGTGGGGGTTAAGTCCTTTTAACAAGCCTTCCGCGGGGAAAAACAACCCCTCGTCCCTGGGCAGGCGGGAGTGGATCCAGTGCTTTTCGCAGCGTTTACATTAGCGGCTGCCTTGGCATAACTCGCAGGGATGGAAACCGACCGCCCTGGATAAACGGGGGGAGAGAGGGAGGGACCGGAGCCCCACCAAGCCCTGGACACAGGCTTTGGCTCGGTGACCACTTTCGGGAGCGGGGGAACAGCCTCAACGCCCCGCTTTTTCTCCTTGGAGCAGGTAACAGCCTCCAGCATCTGGATTTGCAGACCCTCACTCCAGGGCATGAAGGATCGGTCACTGTCACTCGAGGGAGGAGAAATCCCCCAGCCCCACCACGGCAGCACCCACTTAGCACCCAGCGAACTGCAGGCACTCCCCAGTATTTTTCCACCCCGACAGCTCGCCTGTTGTCCCATCTCCCGTCCAGCCCTCTGCACCTCCCAACCCGGATCCAAGGGGCAGGAGAGCAGCGCTAGCACGAGCAGACGGAGCTGCCACCCGTGTGCACACGCTGCACGCACACGCAGGTCCCAGGCCAAGCACACGCCAACCCACATGCCTGCCCCGGGGCGACGGGCTCCTGGGCCGCCCCATGCCAGCCTCTGGGACATGGCACCAAAATTGTTGCTCCTCGAGCAGCTGGAGCCTCCTGACCATCGACAGCCACCCTACCGCACACACAGCCATTGTACAGCCGGAATCCAGAGGGAAAACGGCCAGGGAGAACCAGATCCTCAGGGAGGAGGAGGTAGAAGTGCTGGCTAAAAGCTAGCCTTGATTTATTGCCCATCTCAAGAGCCAGATCCCCACCCTGCCTCCGGGGACAACCCGGCTCATTCCTCACCACCACCTTGCAGCAGCCATCAGTGTGTGGTAATCCCCTGAGGCTGTCCAGAAGGGAGGTGAAATTCGGGCTCTTTTCTCCTCCTGGAATTGCTTGGGCAAGGCAGAGCCACCAACCATTGCAACAGCCCCTGCCTCCCCCTCAGAACCCCAGAAACTGCCTCCTCCCAGCACCTCAATTCCTGCACCCTGTGCACAGAGAAATGATTTCAACACATTAAAAAAACACAGTGTTTTACCCACAGAAATGAGCTCAGGCACTCACGTTCAGCCCAAGTTCAGCTGTGGTCACCCAAATGTAACAGCTCAGCTGAAGCAAAAGGAAGTAGGTAGGAGCTGCTGCCGAGGCCCAAAATAGCTCCCATAAAGGGGAGCTGTCAAGTCACGGAAAACGTAAAGCAGTGTCCAGCCCTCTTCCCTAGGTTTGCAGTGTTCCTTTAATCGGGACACCGAGAGCTCTGACAGCTCCAAATTCTTGGAAATATGTTTGCTACCTGCTGATTTCTCCGTAAATTTCTCCACCAGGGCTGGCTGCAAACAAGCCCAGGTGTTCACAGGTGGAAACCCCTGCGGAATGGGGTGACCCCCGCCCTATCCAAACCTCTGGGCTGGGCAGCTCCAAACAACCCTGAAAGGAAGCAGAGAGCAAAGGCACCCTGCCATATAAACATCTCCTCTCCATCCCCTAAATCCCTGCCGAGCATCAAACCCCAGCCTCGGAGAGACCCGTAGGGTGGGCGAGGGTGTGATGGCTGGGGTGGCAGGATGTAGCTGCCGGCCCTGGCGGGGTTTGGTGGCTGGCTCATGCCCAAACCCCTGCCCTCGCCCTGCACAACATGTTTACGAGCCAGCGGAGAAGCCCAGCGCCCTCTCCCGGGAAGCCGACGGGCGGCGGGGGAGGGGAGCGTTCCCGGGCCGCCTCGCAGGGCTCACCCGGCTTGTTTACCGCCAGCCTTCCTTCCCCTCCTCCCCTTCCAGCCTGTGTTTTTTTGGGAAAGCCGGCTCAGGCTGTGCCTTCGCCCAGCTGCGTGCTCCAGTGACCCTCATTGTCTCTGACAAAAACCTCCTCGGGGAGCTGGGGAGGGCACGATGCCAACAGGTGACACGTCCCACGAGTGGGTTTAAATCCGCCTTCAAAGGGCCCCGCTCCACATGCGTAGCCAGACACAATGTCCCGCTCCAGGGGCAAGTCCCAACTGGCACATGTTTTTCTTTCTTCCTCCTATTAATTCACGGGAACACCTTTATTCGCCTGCCCCAGCACTTCCCGCCGGCGCGGTTTATATCCTGAGAGAAGTGCCAAGGCTGGAAAGCGACTGGTGAGCTGGGAGGGCTGGGCAGGCTGGACTTTGCAGCCTCCTGCCTCCAAGGCAAACCCCCAGGGACAGGACACAGCCAGGTCCCTGTGCTCTCCGGGAGAGGTTTGGGCACCAGGAGTCTCTCACAGGTAGCATGAGACCTGCCTGCTCTTTTCCAATTCCAGACAGCAGCCAAGCACTAAAGGATCATGGCTTCCCTCTCTACTGTGCCTTGCTGGGGCTGCTGTGATCCGTCCCCTGTCCATGTGTTCCACTCCATCCCTATTCTCATGTTCCCCTCCACAGCTGCCCCGAGCAATTTGCTCTTAGCAAAATGCCTGGTTGCAGGGACCACCTGAAAGTGCAGCCTCATAAATTTGGAAGTGTCTTAAAATGCAGAAATGTCACACCATGGGGGGGGAGGGGGGGGGGCAGCGAAGAGGGAGGGTGACAATTCAAGGGTTAAAAAGGTAGGACATGAAAGGTCCCCATGGCTCAGGCCCTGAGGAAGGTGGCTGATGGTTTTGCTCCTGCAGTGCTGGGACTCTTTCCCAGCAGCACTGGGGCCATGTTCAAGGGTGGCCCCTTAACCACAGATCTGGGATCTCAACCCCAATAGATTGCAGACCCAGACTCCTAAGCCCAGGTACCCATTTGTCTTTCATCAGCACTATAAAAGAATTTCTTACATAGAAAGGAATGCTTTATTTTTTTTCAACCAGAGATGTCACACAGGGACAGGAATTGTTGTGATGTGACAGCCCATTTTGATGTGATGGTTAGATCCCAAGAGGAGGCCTGATGCACCCAGAATGTCCCAGCCTCCAGCAACGGCACAGCTAGAAAGGAGGAGGGATGAGCATAGCATCACAGAATGGTTTAGATGGAATCACAGAATGGTTTGGATTGGAAGGGACCTAAAGACAATCGAGTCTAACCGCCCTTGCAACGAGCAGGGACATCTTCAGCCTATCTCCTCAACCTGTGCCCAACAGCTGAGCCATTCCCAAATTCAGCTATAGCACTTTCAGACCTCTCCAAGGAAGAGCTTTGGGCTGTGAGGTCCTGCATACAGAAGCAAAATGCACCCAAGTGAGACCAGACATAGGCTGGGTGTCCTGATGCTGCATTGCCTCCATCTCTGCCCACCACTGGGCACAGCTGCCTCAGCTTGGACCCACAACAGTGTGCCCATCACCACCCCTGGGCTCTCTGCAGGGGCTCACAGGCTGGGGGAACTGGAGATGCAGCCCCTTTTACCCATGACTAGCAACACAAGGGCTGGAAAAATAAACCTAACGCCTGAGCAAGCGCTCAGTTCAGAAGTTGCCCAGCTCAGAGTGGCACAGCAGTCACTGACTGAGGACAGCGAGCTCACCTGGGGGGAACGAATGCACTGGGGGGAACTGACCTTGTGCAAGCAGCAGTGGCCGACCGGTCTCCCCCAGAGCGCTGCAGGAGGCTGACGAAACCCCCCAAGGCAGGGGGGCCGTAGCTGCTGGCCCTGTACGTGAGCAAACATTGCACACTCCGCAGCAGGCCCATGCTCCCTTTGAAGATGCTGCCAGGGTCAAGGGTAGCCGCGGGCTGGTGACCAGAGGGATTTCAGCGGCAGAGCAGATCACCTGGGCTGCGCAGAAGGACAGTTTAGGAAAGCGGATTAATAAATGAAAATGTGCAGAGGCACATGCCAAGTCAAAAAAAAGAGCTCCCCTCCCCATGGTAGCTCGCCTGCACCATGCGCCCATGACGCATGTAGGGGAGAGGAACCCAGGGACACAGCACCTGGGAAAGCCTCGTGCAACCCTCCCAGGTGCTCACATCTCCCTCTCCACCTCATTCTCAGGTGCCTGGGTGCTGGTCCCCGTGTCCACTGCCCACCTTGCCACCCCTCACGGGAAACCATGGCATTGCTTCATCCCCCAGCAGTCCCCTTCCCCAACTCTTCCCCGTGGAGGGGGCAGCTCCAGGACAATCCAGCAGCAATCCCAGCAGGCAGCACCTACCTGCCGCCGGCTCTGCTCCTCAGACCTTGTGCAGGGGCTGAGCGTCTTCTGCGAGCACGTGCTCACCCTCAACAGCGACCAGGGGAAGCTGGAAGATGAGAACGTCAGGGGCAGGCGGGATTTGAGACCTAGAAATTGCTTGGCTCAGTTTGTTCTGTACAAGGGTGGAGAATATCCCAGGGAGCACTCAGCACATGCCTTTCCCTGCAGTTGGAAATTGGTCACAGTGTGCATCGGCAGGGTTGTTGTTGTTGTTTTCTTTTATTAGCACTGTTCACACTGTTAAATGCACTCCCAGCTAGGTTGGGGCGGTGTTAACTGTGGCTGGCAGATTAATTTCAGCCTAATACACCTTAAAGCTCCATAAGTGAGAGTACAGAAATCCTCAAAGTGCTACCTAAGTGGATTAAATGGTGAATCCGGGCCTGACATTGTGAATTATAAAAAGGTAACAGCAAAGTGCCGTTGTCCGTGTCCCTCCCTTGTGGCTGAATTAGGTCTCTGTCCTGCCACAACACATGCTTAACCCAGGCTGGTGAAGTCAGCAGCCCCAGACGCTCATATAAGGTTACACCAGTGATTTTGCTTCAGCTGGAAAAGAGGCAAGTGAAGGCAGAGCCTGCTGCAGGGGCTGTCAGGTGTAAGCGACAGAGCCCAGCCTTCATGGTCAGTCCCAAGGAAGGAAACCACAGACAGATGGCAACAGGCTCAAAAATACTCGTAATTAATGAAAGGACATACCAGTGATGTCCTCGCTGAGCAAACAAGTCTTATGCACCCAGGAAACCAAACATGAAAATCACATATAAAACATAATCATATGTTCAAGAAAGCAATTAATATTTAAAGCTGAATTGGCAGACCTCAGACCTCAGGTAACTCCAGTTTTACAGTGCTATGTGTCCAAAAGGATCACATCCATTGCTGACAGTCTTTGAGGTGTTCTAAACTATTTATAAGAGAACAAGATGGGAGTGTACAGGGGAAAAACAATCCGAAATCTTCCCCCAAAAGCTCACTCTGGGGATATAATGGGAGAGGGAGAGCAGGTTTGTGCACTCAGGCTGGAGTTTCCAAAATTACTGGGGCTCTAGACCATCACTTGAGACCAGAAGTGAGGCTGAGGTGTTCAGGGTTGGGTACTGACCACAGCTGGCAGGGAAACAACCCCTATCCTCTGTATGGCACTGTAAGGGACAGGCTGGGCTGCGGGGGATGGCTGTGAGTGGGCACTGACCGCAGGTGGTGATGCTGACCCTGCGGTCAGGCAGCCTTGGACTTTGCCACCATGGGAAGCTGTGCCAGCTGATGTTGGGCAAGGATAAAAAACCCAGCCCCATCACCTCGGCCACCCCAGGAACGTGAGGCTCTGACACTGGCGGCCTCAGGTCTGCCAAGGGTGGGCTGCTTGCCACACCAGGACAGAGGACGTGGATAATTTGGCTTTGGGCAGAGCTCCTGATGTGTTTGGTTTTGCAACCCTGCCCTTATCTTTGTATGGAGTCCAGCCACTTTGTGCTCCTCTCCAAGCCCCCTTCTAAATCTGGGCTGTGCGCATGTGTTCACCTCTTTTTTAAGCCTCTTTTTTTTTTTTCCCCTAAAGAGCCACACAGCTCACATGAGCTCCTTTTGTGAGGAGATACACAGGGCAGAGGTGCCCATGCATGCACTGAGCAAATCCCAGGAAGCTGCAGTCAGGCTGAGCAGAGCTCCATCCTGTCAGACCTCTTGGGGTCTCCTCTTGGGGAAAAACTCCATGGAAATGGCCTTGTGGCCTCCCACAGTAACTGTGTTGGCCTGTTCCTGCTCACAGGCTTGGTCCTTTCCTGGCAGAAGCCATCACTGGCTGAGGTCAGTCCAGAGCCAGTCGAGCACCCAAGATGCTACCCCAGCCTCTGAGGATCTCACTGGGCATCTGCTCAGTTGCCAACTGGAAAATATTTAATATGTTTTCACAATTTCAGCCTTTCCCTGAGGACTTATGAGTTTTTCATGTGCGAGGAAGCCATCACTCCAGCTCCTCCTTAACCCCTCTTTTCATCGCTTGAGCACAAATCTTTATGAATTCATGATCGGAGCTACTCCTCCCCAGGGCCTCCCATAACTCCTTCCCACAACTCTGCCTGCCACCACTAGGGCAAGTAGATGTTTTGTGTCTCATGGCTGCTCCTTCCCCAGATCAGTTTGGGTTTTGGCATAGTGACCAGCCAGTGTGCCCAGGCTGTGATCGAAGGAAGGTGAGTGTGCATCCCAAGGGGCTGTGCTTGGCCCCATCCCAGAGCCATCTCTGCAGCAGTTGACACAGGACAGGCATTGCCAAGCCATCCTGCAGCAGGACACAAGTCCACACACCCCAAAAGTAAAGCATCACAACATCTCTTTGTCACCAGAAGGACGTGCATCCCACGTGCACCATGAAGACTAGCACACCACCCACTCCTGTTCAACCCAACAGCTTCAACCATGGAGGGACAGGGCAAGGGGGAATGGCTTCAAACTGAAAGATGTCAGGGTTAGATTAGCTATTAGGAAGAAATTCTTCACTCTGAGGGTGATGAGGCACTTGAACAGTTTGCCCAGAGATGCTGCGGATGCCCCGTCCCTGGCAGTGTTCAAGGCCAGGTTGAGCAAAGCCCTGAGCTACCTGTTCTAGTGGAAAACGTCCCTGCCTACAGCAGGGGTGGGTAGAATGAGCTGAGATTTAAGGTCCCTTCCAACCCAAACTAGTCTATGATTCTATTAACTAATGCAGCATGGCAGGACATGACCCTCTCAGGGCACGTGTGCGTGCATGGGTAGTTCAGGTGTGATCTCTTTAATGTGTTCATCTTTAATGAAGCTCTGTCCTGTCCCTCCTGGCTTAGTATAGCACCAGTTATCCTCCTCACACAGGGCAGCCCAGACACGCACAAAGAAACGAGCTCCCTTGCTCAGTGTGACAGAGTGTGATGGTGCCAGTACCCCAATTAATTTGGAGTTGTCCCTGTACTAATTGCTGCTGTGGAGTCACAAGCCCGATGCTGAGATGCAGAGCCCTGTTGCTGCTGGGAACAGCTTCACATTCCTGATTTGACAGCGCCACCTCGTGAGGTGGCCCCGCTCCTGGGGACACTGTGGGACATTGTCCCGCCCCAGCGCTGCCTGTGCCCAGCGCAGGTAACCTCCTCAGCACAGATGTGACTCCAGGGAGGCTGCACACCCTTACATGTGCTTTAACTTGCCCATGGAGGTGACAGTAAACAGGAACTGCAGCCACAGTGACAGAAGGGGACGCAACGCTCAACATAACACAACTGTGTTTTTGTTAATGGCCAGTACGGGAAAGCTCAGGCTTTCTTAGAAACACAAGGTTGGCAGAGTCTATCCCACAGTGCAGGAAAGGCCACAAAACCTCTGCTCCACATACCCCCCAGGCACAGAACCCTTCCCACTCCTGCTGACAATGCAGAGCCACAGACCAGCAGACTCACTTCTGTGCTACAGTGCACATCAGAGACCCCAGGCACAATAGTGCCAAAAACCTGCAGAGTAGTAGCAGCCCTGCCAAATCTGACACCACGGCATTACGGACAGCGGGATCAAATACCCACCTGGGGACCAAATTCCTCCTCCTGCCAGGGAAACTGGTCACTGCTGCTGCAAGAGGGGTTCCTTCTTTCTTTCCTTCTCCTCTTCCCACTGGAGGGTCTCCAAGGTTGGATCTCAGTCCTCGACCTGATGAAGCAAGGTAATCTATAAGAAATCTGGGGTTGGTGTGTCCCAGGCAAATATAGTGGAGTCTTCTGCAAAATTTCCATCACTAAATGGAAACAGATGCCTCTCCGTGATGAGCAGGCCTGGAGTACAACCAAGAGGGAGATGCTGAGAGCCCTGGGGTCCCAGAGAGCCTGCAGCCCCCTCAAGGAGTCACCAGGACAAGGGTGTCACAATCAGCATGACACTTTGGAACACACCCCTGGAACACACCAGGATGATGACCACTGGTGAGTACCTTTTGCTGGAGGCTTCAGCCACTCTAATTGCACCCCAAAGAGGACAGTGGGCAAAAAAAAGCAGTATTAGGCTTCTGAAATAATAGCCCTCCCTGTAACACAGCTGTGCCTTCATGAAAGTAGGCATTTCCAAGGGTATCCAGCCCACTCCCTTGCATCCAGATCTTTCAGACATGACTAAAACTTCACAGGATAGTGGGAAGTATTTGGCACTAAATGACATGTGCTTTAATGTCTTTGGTGGATGGGGTGGGGGGCTGCAGTGATTAACACTCTATCCAGAGCCACAACCTGTCCCCAGCCTGGTGGCACCTGCTAATTTGGAAGAATTCACTCCAAGAACTGGAGCAAGAAGGCTCAGAGAGCACCAAGGCAGTGGGGCTGGAGCAGCTGCACCAGAGCACAGCACACAGTTCCTCTCCATGACAGCAGGGTTATGTCCAGTGCCTGGGTGAGGCGGAGGAGCACAGCTTGTCCCCTCCAGCCACAGCACCTCCCTACTGCTGCCCTACAGATGCCACCACATTTGTGCCAAGTCTCTATGAACCACGTACCTTTGCTATTTAGGAAGCTGCCATTCAAACTTCCCAGCTCCTGCATGCCGCTGAACCTGATGCTTTCCAAACAGCCTATACCAGCCATCCCAGAGCACATGGGTACACTGGGACCCAAATTTCATAGACTGTCTCAGGTCCAAATCCTCCCGCATGTGCCCAGTACAAGTTGTACCACATACACCTAAAGCCAACCCTCTCAAAACTCACCCTGTGACATCAATTGATATCACACCTTGCAACACAAAGCCCAGGTAACCTTCTCTTCTCCCCTTGTAGCGACCATAGCCTCCACAGAGATTGGGCTTCTGCTGAGAGATGATGTTTTTGTTGACTTTTTCAACACGTTTCTGAATCTTCCTGTAAGTCCACTCTGCACCATAAAGCCTGGGACCTTTCTAAGCTCTCTTCAGGTGAAGTTTAAGCCTCTGTGGTGTTCGAGACCCCAGGAGAACTGGGAATGGACCACACACAGGCTGGAAAATGAGGGAAATCTGAGGATCTCAACATGGAGATACAGGTCTAAAAGGGAATTTGGTGTTCTTCTCTGTAGTGGGAACTAATTAGAACAGCTGGACTCTGGGCTCCCCTGCCATCCTCCATCTCTTTCAGCTGTCCACTTTTGTTTTGATACAGGTTTTTGGCCAGACACCCATTTACTTCAGTGGCACAGGCCAGTGGGACCTCTGGCCAGAGCTGCCGAGCCACCTGGTGAGAACATGCCCCTTGTGAGGAGGGTGAGGAGGAGGTAGAAAGGGCACAGGGCAGGAGAGCGAAGGACTCGGTCATTGCCAGGGCCTCTCTCTGGCTCTGCTGTTCGTGCAGCTGGGGAATTATTTCAAACTCGGGCGTCATTTTGCTTTTAAGCCCTGGGAGGAGCACAAGCCATTTAAAGTCCTGCTGCAGCTTCTTGGGTCTATCCAGCCCTCGGTAAACAGCGGTAGCTGGAGTTAAGGACAGAATGTGTGGTGGCAGAGAAGGAGGACATAAATATCAGCCCCTTGTCCTCCTGAATTCAACAGGAGTGAAGCCCTGTTGATCATCAAACTCCCCACGGACGTCCCCATTCCCCACGGCCACGAGCGCCGTTTGCAGCGCTCAGATCCCCTAAGCAAAAAGGGAACCTGCTCCTCTCGCAGCTGCCGGAAAGCTGCCATGCCTCCCTGCCTGGGCTCTCTGGGAAGGCAGGCAGGCAGGCTGCGAGGAGAGGCAGCCTTGGAGGCAGCCGCGCAGCACCGGGGCTCCCGGGTCCGCAGGCAAAAGCTCGTGGGAACACAAGCAGGGGCTAAAACTCCAGTATCCCCCTTCGTCTTCAGCACCGGGATGTTTTCCACGCCGTATAGCAACAGGGTGCCTTCCCCACCTCCTCCTCGCGTAGCAGGGACCCGTTACTCACCCTAAACCCCGGGCAGGGGACGGCTCCTTGCTAACGGCTAATCCCCTCCTTGGGCACGGGGCTTGCAACGCAGGATCCCAGCCCCACGGCTTTACTGGCTTGGTTGGAAAAGCACCGGCTGCCTCACTTCTGCAAATCCAGCCTGTGCCTCCACCTCGTCCTCTGCCAGAAGCTCCTGGGTTTCATTCGCTCGAGGGAAGCAGGTGAGTCATCGCGGCACGGAGGAAATCGGATCGGCTTCGCTGGCGCAGCTGGGCTTCCTCCCTCCAGGGCTGTCACTGCCTGGTGCCTGCCCAGTGGGTCGTGCCTCTGCTCCGGGTTAGAAAGGCGTTGTACATCCCATTTTTAGGGATGCGGCAGATTCCGAGGTTTCCGTGGGATGCGAAGGGCTTTACTCCACCACCCGGTTAATACAGGCTCGCTGTGGAGTTGAGCTGAAGTAGCTGCTTAGCAGGGTTTACCGGGGAGTCCATGGGTGGAGCAGGGATGGAGAGCATCCTGGGGCATGTGAAACTGAGGTGCTGATGTTTCAGGTTTGCTGCTGTGCAGGGTGCTTTGGGAAAACAGGCTGTGGTGTGTCTTACCAGCAACAAGTCTGAATTGTCCTCGCTTTACCCCTAAAATGAGTCATCTCAGTCTATCCAAGTGTTCTGTCCAGCTGTGTGTCAATTGCCACTGGAAAGAAAGCTATGGCAGCAGGAATGCAAATTCTCACTTAAAAAATATAAGCAATTTATCAAGGCTTTTCTTGAATATATTGCTGCTGTTTCTCCAGTCAGGTTGAAATTCAAAGCTGGAGGAAGTTGAGGGCAAGCCCAAAACTCAAGCTAAAAAGATGGATGTTCGCAAGGAGAAGAGGCACCACAGCTGGGCAGACTGTCCCAAACAGGAGTGGGTTGTCCTTGCAAGCACCACGTGTGCATCCCACAGCCTGTCTGAAACTCCCAGTTCAGGGCGATTTGCTGGTTCTCCTGGCTCAGAGCACTCCTGCCCTCCTGCAGCCTCTGTCAGGGAGGCTGGAGGTGCTGGTGAGGGGACTGGAGGGCTTTCTTGGGATTGCTCCTGCATGCAACGCCTGATGCCATGCTCTGCAATCTCTCCAACAGCAGAACTCCTGAACTGGCAAAGTGCTGACCAGTGGCTGCTGGAGAAGTTCATCAGTGGGAGCCAGGGCATGCGGCACTTCCGGGCCTTTGTCCAAGGAACAGCAGGTGGGCATGGGATGCTCCACAGCCCCTCCTCTGCCAGCTGTGGGTCACCTGCCCAGCAGGACACTGGCACAGAGCTGGGCGTCTGGGTAAGCACCAGCGGGGCAGGAGACAGTGCAATCCCAGAGAGAGTTTTAGAAGGTGAGCCAGGAGCAAAGCTGGGAGGGGGATGCATAAAACTGTCTCCTCTCTACCCTGTTTCCCCATTTCATCCAGGAGATCTTTTCTTCTCTTTTTTGAAAATCATACACTGCGCTGCCTGTCCTTGGGGCTTTCAGGGAGTCCCTCCTACTCCCAACCCTTGTCTGATCCATAGGGGGAGAACTAACCGACTTCTGGCTCACCACTGAAAGGCTCCTGGATCTGGATGAGTCAGATGCAAGTCAGAAGGACCTCTACCTGTCCTTGATCCACAGGCTGAAAGCTACTCACCTGCGTGAAGGTTCCAGTGTCATCACTCTCTGCACAACCATTGCTGGTAAGAAACATTGGAGCTGGGGATAAGCAGTGCCTTTCCAGAGAGGTGGTCCTTCCTGGATGCTCCCAGGGAGATGGGATACCATCACCAGCTTTGTTTGGCTGGGGAACTTTCTGCATGGAGCCATCTCCCCATCCTAATTCTCCACATCCATTTCAGGATCACTGCCAAAAGCCAAGCACATCCAGTCCATCAGCAATAGGAGAGACATCCTAAGAATGATGCAGGAACAGGCCCTTTTTATGATTCAGAGTTACTGGCTCCCTAAATTCTTCACCCACTGCAAGGTGGGAATAGAGGAAAAAGAATCATGCCAGCCTTTGCTGCAGGAATATCAGGAGCGTTTATTACAGGCCGACTGGCAGGAACCCTCAGGCTTTCCAGAGACCCTCCCCACAATGCATATCAAAAGGGGTCAGGGCTTGTCAGGGCCCTACTGCAGCCAGAAGGCCAAAGCAAAGATCTGGGCTCTGGTCAAAGAGGGAAGAGGCACCCAAGGAATGAAGATGCCCAGTTTTCAGACGAAACCAGAAAGGCAGCTGGGGTCAGCTGGGAGCACAAGGGAGTCACGTCTGGATAAGGATGCTTTGGGATCAATTCCTCAGCAGTCAGAGCATCCTGCAAATACTGCCTTTGGTGGCAAAGGAGAAGTAGCTTCTCCCAGAAGACCTGGACCCTGTGCAGAGCAGGTCATTCGTCTGGAAGATCTCTGTAAGGAAAAAGTCCTCTCTCACCTGCCTTCCTCTGCACCTCTTGGCCAGCTGCCATCCCTTAAAAAGCCAGTCAAGACCTTGAGTTTCCTTCACTGGGCCCTTAGCGCAGAGACCTGTGCAGGACGGCCCTTCAGAGACTTCTTGAAGCACCAGCACCGGTCCATGGAGACTCATCTCTTGGACCTGTGGCATGACCTGGAGGAATTTCTGCCTGTGGTGCTGGATTCCAGCAGAGAAAACAGCTTCTTCCTCCGTCATTTGACTGGGGATAAGATATGCAAGACATACCTGGAGGAGGACAGGTCTGAGAAGCTTCCCTTGAACACCAGGACTCTCACGTGTTTGTGGAACCGTCTGATGTTTGGAGAATTCTCTCCCTGGATATTCAGAGCCCAGAAGGAGATTTGCAAGGTACAGAGGTGTGCTGGCAGTGGTCAGGCTGGGAGGTACAGCTGGCATTGGCACCCCTGCGGTGGTGTGAGGACTGTGGGAATGTTTAAAAGAAGAGGTATTTGAAAAATTAAGAGAAAAAGAGATTAGAAAGGAAAAACTTACAGTCACAAGTCACCTCGCACTGGAACCAGTGACCGAGATGCACCAGGCCAGTGCAGGGGAGCATCCTCACTGGTTTGCCAGACAGCAGAGCAAAGGTGAGTAGTCCCTGAATATCTCTGGTGACTGGCTGTTAGATGCACATGCCAATGGCCAGGGAATGACAGGGCAGCGGCCATCCTTTCACATCTGAGTCACTGATTCCAGCACAACACAGGTAAAACACATCTAGAACCCAAGCCCTTCTGAGCAACTTCTGACCAGCCCAGTGGACCAACCTGGGTGTACAGTGCCTGGCAGACCTGTCCTGGGCATCCCAGCAAGGTGTAACATGCCCATGGCACCACCATGGTGACTTTAGGGTGCAGTGGGGCTGGGGGATGGTGGTTGCTACTGGGATACTGACTGATGACAAGCCACCTTTGCTCCTCCTTAGATGCTCTGCTGCTTCTATGAGGAGTTTCTGGCTGATGATGATAGGACATTCCTCCAGTTTATGGTAAGGGAGATGCACAGGGCACATGACCATCCTTGTGGGGTGTGCAGGCACCAACGGGGATATGAAAGGTTGGAGAGAGAGAAGAAGGAAACGCCCAGAATTAGCTGCACTGGTCTAGCATCCCACAGTGTTCCCAGCCAATGCCGCCTCAGGGTGGTGCAACAGATCCTGGCCTGTTCCAGCTGCCTGGAGCAATGATCCTCAGCTCTTCCACCACAGCATCCTGTAAGTCAGTAGCACTTCAGGCACATCCTACAAGAGCTCCCCTGAGATAGGCTGTGACCTGGCCTAAAAGCAGGGAGAAACATAATCACAGTCTTTCAGGTAGGCAGGTCTGAGACCGGTCACTTCTGGGAATTAATTCCCCCTCCTTTTTAACTTGCCCACGGCAATTACTGCTATTCACGTGACTCATGTGCAGACACACACACACGATGACCCTGTCCCAGCACCAGTGCCAGGGCCAGCACAGCAGGGAAAAGGGCATGCAGCCTGTGATTCAACCACCTTCAAGTTTTCCGCATATTTTTTTCCACTGTGCAAAGGGATGATTTAAGAAGCCAGAGTCACACAAGCTCTCTTCCAAGACTATTATTCCTCCTGGCAGTGGAAATCCCACTGGTACCTACCCCAAATGCTAGCATTACACCCAGAAACCTTCTCGCAGACAGAACCGCCCAGGAAACCCACCTGCTTGTGTACCTGCACAGCCCGTGCAGGCAGTTTTTCTTCCTGCAGATAGTGTTCTTCACACCAACCATTTTCCCCAAAATGAAATGTAAAATCAGCAGCTGATCCTGGAAATGTTATGGAGAGGGTGTCAGGGCCGGTGTTCTCAAAGACCTGGCTCACAGAGTCTCAGTGAGAGCTGAGCATTTTTGAAAAGTCAGCTGGCAGCTGCTGATTCATTAAGTACTCTTGGTTGGAAGTTAATTAGCTGCCCAGGTTTTTAAGCATCTCTTGTCAAGGAAATTACCCCTCGGAGGACAGACCTGGTCTGGGAGTGCAATTAGCACTTCAGCAGGCATCGAGGCTGTGCAGACACGGGCACCATCCCCGGAGCCAAACTCCTCCTGGGTCTCACTGCACTGGTGTCAGGGGAACTGCTGGGGGCTTAGCAGGGTTATTTTTGGTGCTTGCTCTCAGCCGTGTGTATCTCAGCCAGAAACCAGCCACTCTGAGCCTGCTGCTCGGCGAGTCATGCAAACTGCTTGCCTGTGTGAAGAGACAAAACCTGCAGGGGTGTCTCTGGGGGGATGAGGGAGGCACTCCCAGGGCACCAGCCAGAGCCAGCCCTGGTGACAGCAGCCAACAAAATAGCACATGAGTCTACCACTCTGCTGGGGACACCTTCAGGGCTGTTTTCAGCCTTTCTGGGTGGATGCTGGACTCTTCAGCAAAGTTGCAAGCCCTTCTCTGGACTACCCATGGGACCTGCTGCATGTCCCCAGTACATCCCAGCTTCAAGCAGATGTGAACAAGATTAACCAGCTGCGAACCAGCTTTAGGCAGCTGCATGGGTAGTTTAAGGTCTATGCTGAGCTTCTTGCTCACATAGTTTTCTTCTAGACTGTTTAAAGCTAAAACAGAGATCTAAACTGGGTAGGTCTGTACTCTAAGACACAGTAAACCATGCAGGCACAGTGTGGGAGATGTGGAATGTGCTCTGTGCAATCACCCTGCCCTTTTCTCGCCATAGTCTCCAGGGAATGATGTCCCAGTGCCTGAGAAGCAAGGCCACACTGCTGACAGAGGTGAATGTTTCCTCCTGTCCCAGAGGATAAACCAGACCTTGAAGCTGAGTCAGGCCTTGCATGGCACGAGGAACTTGGAAGATGTCTCCTCTGAGTACTGGCAATTACTTGCTGCTCGGGACCTCCAGAAAGGGGGCTCCGTTCAGGCAGAGGTGGAACTTGTCCTGTGCAGCACCGGTAAGGGGAGGTTCTGAATTTCTGCTGTGGCTCATGTTGGCTCGGTCTGGTAAAGCATATTTTATACACAAGCAGTGACCAATGACCCTAGACATCATGCTGTGAGTTGGGACAGGGTGTCTGGGAGCCTTTAGCTGGAATCCAAGCTTTGGCTGTGACCCAAGGACCAAATTCCCAAATGCCACATCCCTGCACTGGATCTGGGTCACCAGATCAAATGGAGGCTGCAGCAAAGCAATTGCCACCCCCCTTCCTCATTTTAACCTTCTCCTGAGGATGCTGGAACGAGCCATGCTGGTGATACTGGTGTCATACCTCAGCTTTGTCTTCTCACATAATCTGAGAATGATATCAAGTTTCTGTGCAGCTGCAGTGCGCTGAGGGTGACAACAGTCACCTATAGCAACCCTTAGGTAGCTTTTGGCGCCCCAGTTGTACCCAAGAAATGCAGTGTCATGGAACACAACACACAAGGGGACAGGGAAGGTAACAGTCAAAATACAGCACTCAGAGCCATTGCTGAAGGGCTGTCATAGCCAGAAGTAATTGACATGGGATCTGTTCCCACTTCTCTCTCTGATACAGGCTTCCAGAAGATGATGTCAGATGAGCTGGCTGTGGATATCCCAAGCAAGGATGATGAGCTCGTGCGTCTCCTAAATGCATTATTTGGTGAGTCCAGTTCGAGCAGACAAGAAGCAGGGTGAGCTCCCAACCATCAGATCCTTGCAGGTGCTCCAAAATACTGTGAGGGGACTGGACAAGCAGGGGTCTTCCCTGCCTGCATCAGCATCTCCAGAAGAACAGAAAGGCCTATCCACCCTTGATAGCCATGTGTTTTGGGGCATTAATCCAGCCCGGGAGGGTGGGAGTTGGGGCATTTCTCTGAAGCAGATGCCAAGGAGATCAAACCATGAGAGGTGAGGAGTCCTCACAGTACCCAGTGTCTCCTGAGCCAAACTCACTACTCAAACACCAGCATGGAAGCTCCAGGTCCTTCACCCTGAGGACAGCTGGAAGCAGGCTCTGGCTGTCACCTGAGGAAGAGACCAACCCTGTTCTGCCCCCACAGCTGCTGGATCCGAGGGGAGTGTTAGAGCGATGAAGTCCCCCACTGCTGCAGTAAAGAAGCGATCTAAAAAACGCAGGTCAGGCACTTTGCAGCACAGGGCTTTGCTGGTTTTTGCTACTTCCACTCTTTCAGGAAGCAGTGCTTTCCTGCAGTGCCATTGTTCCCTGTTTTGCCATTCAGCCCTCTCAGAGGCAGACATGGGTGGCCTGGGAGTCTGAAACTCAGAGTTACCAGGGAAAGAAGAGAAATTAACACCTCCATGGTTCAAATTTACTCCTTGCATCTTGTGCATGTCTCATGTGCTTCATCGTCGATCAGTCCCTGGAATGCCACCTGGGCAGTGCTCAGATTCCTAGAAAAAATCACTTAA
Source organism: Sclerurus mexicanus (assembly GCA_013396755.1). Taxonomy (NCBI): domain Eukaryota; kingdom Metazoa; phylum Chordata; class Aves; order Passeriformes; family Furnariidae; genus Sclerurus; species Sclerurus mexicanus. The sequence goes on from VWZF01006644.1 coordinate 302,825, forward strand.
AATCATCCTGTAGCCACACTTAAATCTCTGTACTCATATCTCACCTCCTGGGAATACTCCAGCCATGAGTCCTCGCAGCTCCACTCTGGGATTTAAAGCAAATGGAAAGATGATGGTGAGCACCTGAGTTGAGCTGGGTCCTTAAGCCCAGTGGTTCTGTAAAAGCACCTTTTCCAAACCCATCGCACCTCAAGAGGCCAGACAGCAACTGCTAAAAATGCATTTTCCTACGAACTATCAGCCAGTACATTGAAATTCCACCCAGACCCTCACCCCAGAACAACTACCAAACCGCCTCTGGGCTTGCAGGGTGCTGGACTGGAGGAGGAAACACTTGTAGACACTCTAAAGGCTTCTACGTGCAAGAACAGAGCTCAGGGGAGGGGATCTAGCACCTTGCACCATTGTCCAACCTCCTCCAGGAACAGAAATCCAGTGGGACCCCAACCCCAGGCCTATCCCTATTGGCTGGTCCCTGCCTTAGCCACCATTCCACCAAACCAGTACCTTCCTTATGCATCCGGCTGCCCTTGATGCTCTCTCTCTGCTCTCCCATCTGGCAGGGTTAAGCAGCAGCAGGAGGACCAGCAGCAGGAGGACCAGCAGCAGGAGGAGCTGCTGCTCTTGAGCAAAAAGCCTAAGTCTAGGCGTCCTGTGCAGAAAACCACTACTGTCCGGCGTAAGACAAAGAACCTCGAGACAGAGGACCTCGAGACAGAGGACCTCGAGACAGAGAAAATGGTAAAGAAAGATTCTATCTTCTGGCAGGCTGGGGATGTTTTCCAGGCAAGAAAGAGAGGAGATGCTGTGAGTCAAGTGGTGTCACATAAATGGGGTGAGAGAGTCAGACTTGGAGAGTTGCAAAAAGGTGACAGGTAAAGATTCCCTGCTTACAGGCTCTGGAGTCCTGCTCCATGCAGACTTTCACCAAGTTTGGGCAGGAGTGGCCAAGCAATTCACACTGTCACCTGTGGCCACCAGTGAAACTGGGAAATACTGGAAAGCAAAGATGATGGATGGATGGATCACAAACCCCACTGCCAGGGCTGGGCTCTGCTGTTCCAGCTCATGTCCAAACAGGAGGGCTCTGTCTGGGGGCAACCCTAACGCTGCAGCTCCCTGGCTTATGCCAGCTGTGCCATGTCTCTGCAGCAGTGGGCCTGGGATGCCGTTCATGAACTCGTCAGGAGCTTCTGTAAGTTCCGGAGGGACATGGAAAATCACCAACGCCGAGCAGAGTTTGAGGACTTTCTCCGTTGGGAACGAAGAAACCAGAGAGAAAGTATGTCTAGACTCCTGCCACCCCTTCTCCCTGCCCAAGACAGTGCTGGGTTTAGGTAGAGAAGTAAATGGAAGAAACATGTGGCTTATCCCCCGCACCCATGACTTAGTTTTCTCTGCCGGAGAATATAAAACATAAAGAGCCAGAAAACTGGGTGTCTCAGGATGGCAGACATTGCTGTGCACATTTAGGTGTGCGGAATTTGCACAGACGACGAGCACACACACACACACTTTGAGGCAATATCTGGTTTTCTGATGTAGGTGCCCCATCATGCTGGTGCATCTGCCTCAAACAATATTGTATATGCAGGTTTGCATCCTTTCCACACAAAAAAACAGGAAACACTAAATGGAGCTAAAGTGACACGGGAAGAAATTGTTTTCTAGGCAACGGGGACCTGACCTACAATGTTTTGCAAATGGATGTGAGTCTTGAAAGTTTACACACAGGTTTGAGAGGAGGCTGGAAAAGCAGTTAGAAAACCACAGACATTGCTCAATACACAGAAACCCCACCTAGATCAAGTGAATTTTGTCTATCGGGGAAGTAACACAGATTTTTTTACCTGTCTTTTTCCCTTGTTATCTGCTTGTGGCTTCTGTCAGAACCAGGGTAACAGCTACACAGAAGAGCAGGCTTTAGATCTGATGGACTGTAGCCATTCCCTGGGGAAACAATGAACATAAACACTCTGTGGGTGCAAAGGGGAGGGTGGATGGAGGAGGTTATTAAGCTAGAGGGAGGGCTGCACACAGGATGGTCTGAATTCCCTGGAAAGCCTGGCTGCAGGAAGGCTGTAGTCCACGTGGGTAGAAAGACCTTCAGCAAATTAACTGCACAAAGGCAAAGAAAGCACAGATGAGGTGAAGGAGCAGGGTATAACTCAGCAGCAGATGGCCACCTGCCTCACACTCAGAAGAAGGACACAGCAGCTCTTCCCCTCTCTCAGACATGCCCATCAGCTCAAAGAAGAGCAAGAGCCCCACACGTACCTCCTGCAAGGGCAAAGCCCACCCAGAAAAGGTGGTGCTGGTGAAACGCTGCATACTGGACAAACAGGTCATTGTCATGAACTTCCTCATCGACGACCTCCACTTTTACCTGGAGATAGACAAGTAAGTTCCCTTTCCACCAGGTGGTCAGGTACCACCACGGAATCCTAGAATGTCTTGGGTTGGAAGGGACCTTAAAGATCATCTCGTTCCAACCTCCTGCCATGGACAGGGACACCTTCCACTAGACCAGATTGCTCAAGAGCTCCATCCAATTTGGCCTTGGCATCAGTCTCCCTTGGCTCTGGTCCAGACTCATCCTGGAGGTCATACCCATCTCCAAATGGAGACCTCCAAAGCCTCTGTTTCAACCTGAAATTCTCTCCTGGCTCAGGGTTCCTGTTTGGACATCCTAGAAGTATCTGTGGTTCAATAGTCCCAAGCAATCTAACATTTTGCCTACACCTTTCTTGACATGCCAGTTGTGATAGCATTTCTCCCTTGACTTTGTCCAGTTTCCCAACAAACCTGTAAGAGTAATCCATGGCCAACACAACCCCACAGTCACACTACCAGCTTTCAATTCCCCTCTTTTCCCAAAAAAGGGAAACCTCACGTCCCCCAGGTGAATTCTGGGACCACAAGGGTGGTAGAGGGGGGAAGAAGCTTTTCATACCTCCTGTTTCACTGTTCCACACCTTGTGGATTGCTTTTTCTGGCCTGGCAAATACTAAATTAAGTAAGAACATGCCTTTCTAGCCTAGCAGTTAACAGCACTTGTCTCAGAGCAAGACTTCACGTCCCTTTGCAGGTTTTCCGGGATGGCTGATGGGGTGGAAGCTCTGGCAGCCCGCAACATACAGTCAGAAAACCAAGCTGCTTTCCTTAAGAAGAAACTTGCCATCATCAATGATCTCTTCCTGAACTCCAATATGCCCCCAAATCTGCGGGTAAGACCCTGGGCCCCACCCAGGAAGGCTGAAGGCTGCTCATTGCTTAAGATCATTGCATCGCAGCTGGGAAGGACTGTGGGGAAAAGAGGAACCAGGAAGAAGTCTGGGTCTGCTCCATCAAGGCATGCTGTGAGGCTTCAGGGCATGCTCTGAAGCTTGGGATTTCCACATGGGCTGCAAGGAGTGGGAAGTGATCCACCACCAGACCCACTCTGGCACTTGACCCAGCTAAATTGAAAACAGGCACGTGGACAAGGAGATGGAGACATCCCTTACCCGCTGGGGAAATGCCAGGGCTGAAGCACCAGAATGGGTGCTGCACACCACCAATCCAGTCCTTTCACTCTTCAGAGGTCATCACCATCATCCCCTCCCCACTGCACCCACCCCTTCCCCTTGCAATAGCCACGGCTCTGCCTGTGTCCCTTTTGGACAGCACAGGACAATGGTTTCCACAGAAATCCAGGCGGGATGCTGCCCTTGTGGCTGGAGCAGTCAGCAGGGATGTAACTGGGGTCTCTATTCTGAGAGACTGCTGAAATGCAAGGTGGGGTCAGGGAGAGAAACCTGCCCCTAGGGCCCATCAGGAGTGCTGCGAACTACTTGGGTCTCTTCTGTGCTCAGGTGAACATCCCTGAAAAAGAGAGGGATTTGATCTGCCGTTCATCTTCCAAGGGGCCACTGACCCGTGCCATCTTCCACAAGGCCAAGGCCACGATTGTCCCCATCCTGATGTACTTCTGGAAAAGGTACCTATCTATCCCCTCTCTCTCAAGGTGGAAGAGGCTCTGTGGATTCCAACCTTTTTCCTCCAGTCACCTGTCCCTCTGACATGCTGAAAATGCAGATGAGACACTCCCCAGGAGCTCTGATGTCTGCTTGGGGGTTTGCTGTCTCTGGTATTTCTCACACAGGTTCTGCACCTGGAAGGTGATGAGGAGTTTTCGGGTCTGTGAGAAGGACAGGGTCCTTCAGGTCTCTGAGAAGGACAAGGTCCATCAGGTCTCTAAGAAGGACAGGGCGCCAGACTCTTCTCTTCCTACAAAAGCCTCCTCCAAATCATCTAAGACCCGCACTCCCCGTCAGCCAAAGCCCGTTCCCTCAGCTTCACATTTTTCTCCAGGTTTGTTCTTCCAATGCACAGACACCCAAATCTGGGGTACCATGGAGTTTCCCTTAACAGAGCCAGACCCCTTCCTTCGCACAGCTTGGAGGATGCATGTGGTGCAGGCCTGCTGGAAAATGGAATGGGATATTTTTTTCCTGTCAAAATCAGTCATAATTGCCCAGTGGGATTTTAGAGATTTCTTTGGTGAATAGGGAAGTGAGTGCAGAGACTTCACAAGAAAAGAGCTGTTGCATAATTCCTATTTACTTCAACAACCAAGTTAAAAATACTCCGGCAAACACCCAAAAACCAGAAATAAAACAACTAATCTTTTAGATTGCAAGTCAGATGGGAGCAGGAAAAAGAGAACCACCATGCAGCCAAACACCAGGCTCAGCTGCATTTCATGGAGGATGCTTGGAATATCTGGAAGGGAGAATTAGTTCCATCAGGATTTGAGGTGACATCTCCAGGGAAAAAGAAAGATGTTTTTCCCTCCTCATCCACTTGTTTAGTTTCAATACACTGAATAACTCTAAACTGAAAAACACAAAGAAAGCGGTGCTGAGCACTGTCAATATGCCTGACAACATGTTCCTTAGCTGAATATTCATTTGGAAATTGTCTAATTGATTTTTGATTAGAGAGGAAACCAAAATAGGCACATACTAATCTCGCTTTGATGGTTGAGTGGGCGTCAGCAAGCTGGTGTTCTGCTCCCTGTCATTTATCACTGTCAAGTTCTGGTTAAAAAGCAGCAGCAGAGTTAGAGGATTTTGATACCTACAGGCAGGTGCTTGAGCTGCACCTCCGCAACCAAGCTGGGGTAGCAGACCCCTGTGCTCCAGGACTGCCAGGCCATGCCTGTTAGGTCAAACCACCTCACACCTTGGGCACTCCCATGGATAACATGCAGGGCTCATCCTGGGTCTCCACCTCGTTACAGAGCCTCACTGCACTTCAAAGACCTTCTCAGACATAGTTGTCTTAATGCAAAAGCTTACTGCCACAAAAAAAAAGGAAAGAAAAAAAAAAACAGAACAAAACCTAACCAAGGGGTTTTTTCCAAGCTACAGACAAGCCAGAAGCCTTTTGTTACACAGGAGCCGCTTGCTGTGTTATCCAGGACAAGGATGCATTTGCTAGGGATTTCAGGGAACTGGAGAGGAGAGAGAGAGAGATTGAAACCAAAAGAGAGTTAATGTAGATTAGATGTAAGAAAGCAGTTTTTTACACTAGAGGGTGGTAAAACACTGGCACAGCTTGTCCAGAGAAGCTGTGGCTGCCCCATCACTGGAAACATTCAAGGTCAGGTTGGACAGGTCTTTGAGCAACCTGATCTAGTGGAAGGTGTCCCTGCTTATGGCAGGGGGTTGGACTAGATGGCTTTTAAAGGTCCCTTCCAACAAAGGTTATTGTTTGATTTAATCAGTACAAACTGTTGCCAGGACTGTTCCACTGCTGCCCAAGTGGTACAGCACATGTTTAACTACCCAGAGCCACAGAGAGTGAGTGCACTGAGATGCTGCTCTGGACGTCTGGAAAAGATTGTGATCCCTCTCACATTGACATTAATCCTGCAGGGACTGTTCCTGGGACAACTGTCCCCAAACCACAGCTCCCTGTAGCATCTCACAGGGATGAATAGCAGGAGCCAGGCAGAAAAAAACCCCTCTGCTTGGGTGGCGTGTCCTGGGAATAGATCTATGGCCCAAAAGTAGCTGCTTTTTCTGACTGTGCTAATGTCCAGGCCACCTTTTGCTTGAGACACGTTTCTGTACTTTACCACGCTTTCACCAAAATGACTTCTATCTAAGGGTCTTGTTAATCTGACGTTTAGGTAAAAAGCTTGCTTTTCATCTGGGGGAAAACAATTATTTTGTTCCTTTTAAAAGGCACCAGAATTGCTGGGGAAAATACCTGTAATTCCAGAACAAACCTCCCATCGCCCATGCCTTGCTTTTCGCTCATTCTGAGGGTTGTGCAGACGTGCTGCTTGCGGGACTGGGAGATGGCAGGCAGGGATGCACCTCCATCACCAGGCGTCACTGTGGCACTGCCTGTGCCTGTGCTCAGCGCAGGGACGGTCCTGTGAGACCGGGCACCCTGCCTGACCCCACTGCACCCAGGTGCTACCCAGGCAGGCACAAAGCCGGGGGCACATCTCCCTATATTCCATTTCCTCCCACGTCTGCCACACAGGACCCCCCCAGCCTTGCCAGAGAGCCCAGGGGGAGACATAACCCCATCCTGCAGCCACCAAATTGTTCTGCGGTTTTGGGTAACTCAGAGCCTCACTCAACCACCTATCCTTGCACACTGGACAAGCCCCCTGTGATTCGAGGGGGACAGCACTGCTGCCCTCCCTCCTTTGCCATCGGAGCTCTTGCTGCACAGTACCACTCCATCTCTTATCCCCCACCAGGGAAAAGCCCTGTCCTCGTCTTCTCGCTCACAGAAGGCTTCCAGGTCCTGCTGCCACAGCCCCAGAAGAAAACTGAGCCTTTGGAGGAACAAGGTGAGCCAGCACTGAAAGAGAGGGGAGCTCAGGCTGGTGGGATGAGAGCGGGGATTTAGGGCTCCCTGCATCAGTCCACGGCAAGAAGTTTGCATGTTGTTTTTCTCAGATCCAGATAAAAATCTTGAGAAGAGGCCCTCCTTCAGCAACTCTGCCCCATAGAGGAGGTGAGTGGTCACAGAGGTGTTCTACCTCTCCCAAACCACAGTAGCACAAGCTACGACTCCCCTCAAAAACCAAAGGTTCATGCAGGATGCTGGTCACCCCTACCACCTCCAGTAATATTCCCAGCTGCTGTGCCTCCCCATGCCCTAAACTCCTCCCCAGGAGCACACAGCCATGTGCTCATCCCTGACCACCCTCACCCTGACTCCAGCAGCAGCCGCTGATACAACATCTCTCCCTTCCCTGCAGGCACCAGGGGAAGGACAGCCCTCCCTACAACAGCCCTCCCAACAGGGAGCCCGGCAGGAGTGTGATCCAAGGAAGCTCAGCAGCCTGCACACTCGGAGTAGTTTGCCCTTAATCAGCAATAAGACATAAAAATAAAGCAGCTCACATCTTACACCAACTTACCTGGTAACAAAGCACATTAACCTGCACCCCTGCAACCACACCACAACACGTTTCCAGCCAAGCAGACACCCTCATCCACACAAGTGCCTTTCCTCACATGAATCTGTAAAACGTATCTCAGCTCCTCACTTCTCCCCACCTTCCGCAAAATTTAATTGCTTCCTGCTGTGGCAAGACTGAGACCCCCACCTAGTTCACTACTCAGCTGGTTGCTGAAATGCTGCCTGTCTTGCTAGAGCCTTTCTGATGTTCCAGTCAAAATCAGCTCATGCCTGACTGGGGCTTCAGCATGTTTTGGGGGGGGTGTGTTGAGTTTTTTTTAAAGCCATTATGTTTACCAAGCACTAACCAAATAATATCAAAGACCTTCATTTTCCCCAGGTGAAACTGATTCAGAGTGGCTTTGCCAAGTCAGCAGGAAGCTGCAGAAATCCCAAATGTTCTTTGGACCTCATGAAGAAAACACCACAACCTTCAGCAGTTTGTCTCTGTCAGAGGCAGGCTCTCAGCTTTGTCAGTCTGAGCTATTTTTAACCACTTTTTAATCCCTCAGATCCTAGAAGACTGCATCAAGGGAAAAACACAGGTACATTTAAGGCAGATGACAACATGTTTTGTATTTATCAGTTATGATTATCAACACTTTGCTTCCAGATCAAAAATACCCAAACAAACATAAAGGCCAATGAAATGTGACCAGCTCCTCAAAATTGCCCTTGTGTTGTAAGTTGATTTTGCCCCAGAAGCTTTCAGCCCCAAAAATTTCCTGCGTTTTTGTCAGCTTTGCACTAACACTCCTGAGCCCAGCTGAGCACAGTCCCTCGAAGGCTTCGCAGATGCACCTGAAGCTCAACACAGCAAAACCACAGCTAAGAGCAAACTCCGCTCCACTGCTCCTGTGGACTGTTTGTGGTTTTGTTTTTCAGTGCAGCAGATGAGCCACAGTGACCTGGGAGCACCCCTGTGCACACAAGCATGTCCTCAGCACGCAAGTGCCAGGGATAGGGAGCACCTGATCCCATCACACTGGGCTGCGCCTGCTGTCCCGGGGATCACCCAGCAGGAGCAGAGGAAAAAGGCAGAGGCACAGCAAATGGACAATATACAGTCAGGGGAGCAGGGGAATGAAGCGTGTGGGGCTAAATCAGAATGGCCTTGGGCACCATTCGTGGCCTGCAAGCCTACCTGTATGGGACAAAGACAGGCAGCACCTCATGGGAACTGATGCTGGGAGCCACTGGCACATCCCACGGTTTTGGCAGCTGGCTCTGCCCCCGGCTCCTCAGGACACCTCCATCCCCAGGCTGTGCCATCGGACACTGCCACACCACCCAGCTGCAATATTATCCAGCTGCCCATGCCACCAGTTTTCCATCCTGCCCAACCTGCTCTTACTTAGCACTTGTCCATCCTCTTGGGAGAAGCAGCCTGGAGTTTTCCCCAGCCTTGCTCCCTGTCCCGCATTCCTTCCTCCTCCCGCAGCCTCATGCTCTGTGGGCAATCTGCTTCGGAGATGCTGTGCGTGGATCATGTTTTTTCTCTGACACCAGCCTGCTGGTACCTCTGGCTTCTTGGAACGCAGGACATAAACCTTCTCTGGACATTCTTCCCAGCAGCCAGATTGCCCCAGAGAGATAAGTCCCAGCCTCCCTGGATTCAATCATTGCTCTCTTTCAGGCACGCTTTTTAAGGCTGCCGAGTCAAAGCCCTTTAGTGAAACAGCAGAATGATGGAAGGAGATGGAAAAGTCCAAGAAAGCTGGAAACATGGCATTTTACAAGAGGTTGAAGGGGCACAGTCCGTGGTCTCACAGTTCCTCGTGCGAGAGCAGAAATGCTGCTGTGGTACAAGGCCACCATCCTCCCCACAGCGCCCCTGCTCCCCACCCTGCTGAGACCTGGACACACATCTCTTGGTGTCCTCCTGCCTTCTGGGCATGAGAGAGAAAAAATGAGCAAGAAGAAAAAGAGCAGGGAGGAAAGGAAAAAACTGAAAAATATTGACACAAGAGGAGTCAGCGTTCTCCTGGTTGCATTTTCTCTAATGGCGCCTCATTGACAGTCACATAGTAAAATTTCCATTATTTATTTTTAAAGGTTCACAGGACCATCAGAAGGCCTGAGCCAAGACCCCTGATGCAGGTGGTGGTTTGATAATGCTGCATTATCTCTTTCTGTGCAGAGAGGATGGGGGAACCTCACTGCTAAATGATGTATAGTCAGTTTTCCAGCCAAGTTTATTTCAAGTTTGTTTCCCCATAGGCTAATAGAAGGAATAGCAATATTGGTGTGAAAAAAAAATAAACAAAAAATAAAAAAAAACCGAAAAATATTTCCATGAGCAACATGTAATCATTGTGCAAACTGGAGCGCTAGCAGAGAAACAAGCAAGCCCTTGGGCAACCAGGCCCATGTCACATGCTGGGGCATCTCAGAAAGGGGTTTGTGCCACCCAGCTTCCAATATCAAAGCTCCAAGCTGGCTGCACGTGCAAGGGAGCTGAGTCTGGCAGGAGGGCAGTGACACACCAGCTGTTTTGAAGGCAGCGAGTGCTTGTGCACAGCCCTGCCATGGCAGAGATTTTCCTTTCCAGGAGCCAAAGGTCCCTCTAGTCCCTTTGATGACAGTGACCTTTTTCAGGTGGGTCAGGACTACTCACAGTAGCAGAGTTTTGTGGGACTGTGCTCATTGCATCTGTTCCTTGTGGAAGCATTTCCTGCATCCTCCAAATAAGTCCTTCAGGTGCCAGAAGACTGGACAGAGAGTTCCTCTACAAGAACAAAAGGATAACAGCAAAGGCCAACCCTGCAGCCATACATACCATTTTTCTGGCTGCTGTGTTTCCAAAAGACTGAAAAGAGGGAATCCGTGTCTTTCTAGGGGTAGATGAGCAGTTCATCAGTGCAAGCTGTAGGGAATATTGTCCTTTGCAAGGAGCTCAAATTCCCTTTCTTTATCAGAGAGTCCCATGTTGTCTGGCAATGCCTGTCCTCCTGCCTCCCAAATGTGCTGGGTATACGGGGGCTGTCCTACATCTCCCTGCCCTCTTTAATGATCAGGGCCTGGATCTCCATATCTCAGAGGCAGATAGACCCAGAGGAACAGAGGTAGGTCATCAAGGGGAACCTGGGCTGGCACTCAACTTGGTTCCTCTCCGCAGCTTGTAGTTGTTACACCAAACATTTCTGAAGCATCTTTCATTTCTCAGTTTAAGTCCTCCATACTCTGTCCCTGCATGTGGTCTCTCCCACCTTGTTACCCACTTCTTCAACTCCTTTGCAGATGAATAAATAAGGAATAAAAGGAGGCAGTGATGGTGGGGTCAGACAGTGACATCCTACAGAGAAGGGTCTTGGATGTCTGCAAAGTGACTGTATCTGGGATTCTGGCGCAAACTGTTGTAGACATAAACAGTAAGTGCTGGAAAAGCCTTCAGGAAATACTCAGCATAGTCTCCTATTTTGTCACTGATCCTGAAAGAGAACAAAAACAATAAGGATTTTTAAAGCTTGTCCAAGGAGTCAATGGTCCAGGATGCCCTGCTTCCTCCCTTACAAGGAAAAAAGCCATTCTAGAGGTTTTCTGATAAGACAGGAACATTTCCTAGAAATCCCAGAGCTGTGACTATTCTATATGTTCCCTAAACTTCTGGGTTTTTTTGGCTATTCCTCCAGCACCTCCATCTGCCTAATCCCACCTACATCTTCACTGAAGGGCACTGGTGGTCTCAGTGAAACCTTCACTAGGAGCTATCACTCCCTCTAACCTCACATGTGAGTACCCAGGACTAGAGAGGGTTGAGGAGTTGCTGAGGTCACTGTGTTCGTTCAGTCTGGAGAAGAGGAGACGCTGAGGGGAAACCTCATCAGGGTCTGCAGCTTCCTCACAAAGGGAAACAGAGGGGCAGGTACTAATCTCTGCTCTTTGTGACCAGTGACAGGACCCGAGGGAACAGCACAGAGCTGTCTCAGGGGAGGTTTAGGTTGGATATTAGGAGAAGGTTCTTCACTCAGAGGGTGGTTGAGCACTGGAGCAGCTCCCCAGGGCAGTGGTCACAGCAACAAACCCGGTAGAGCTTAAGAAGCGTTCAGACAATGCTCTCAGGCACTTGGTGGGATTGTTGAGGTGTCCTGTGCAGGGCCAGGAGTTGGACTCAATGATTCTTTTGGGTCCCTTCCAGATCTTCTGTGATTCTGTGCAACCGGCAGGGGCAAGGATGAGAACATGTACCCTTTATCTTTGTGTTCATCCAGGTTTCTCATGAGCCTCAGCAGGTCAGTGACATCATTGCTGTATTTAAAGGGTTTGCTGGCGTGATTGCTTTGTTTTCTAGTTTTGAATGGTTTTACATTCTTGGGATTTTCCATGACATCTAGAATATATTTGTCAATCTGAAAGAGAGGACATAGATTATTCTCTGTCTTTCACACACCACGGCAGCACATCTACCACCACTGCCTTTCCTCAGGGACATCATCTTGCATGGGAAAATCTCCTGACCCTTAAAAGCCTATTTCCCAACAGGAGCAGAAGAGTTCACTCTGCCAGGAATGCACCACACAGCCCCCCTGATTCCACTCAGGGTTTCCTCTCCTGCTTTGCCAAGGTGTGGCATTTATATTAGGACTGGGAACATGGCTCAGGAGAAGCTTCTGCCTGAATGTCTAGCTCAAACCTCCTATTAGTCCAAAGAGAAGATGATTACCTCATTGGTCCACTGTGGATAAGGAAAAGTTTCAGTAACATTAGGATTTTGAAAAACAATTTTTCGGTTGTGGATATCTTTGATTTGATTCCATATACCCTTCAGGAAGTTGAACCTGCTGTAGAATGAGAAGCTTCATTAGATGCATCAGGACATGGCTTTTCCCAGCACTACAGCCAATTCCTGTACCAAGAGCTTTCCCTTTGTATACTGCCAGCACTTACATCTGTTTGCTCCAGAAATAGGGATGTTTGCTCAAACCTTCCAAGCGTCCTTCATCATGAGACGACAGGCTTCTTACAAGGTCCAGAGCCTCTGTGTAATCTGGGGAATCAGCAGCCAAATCCTCGATTCTGACTTGCTGAAGGGGTTTCTTACCCCCAGTTAAAACGTACAGCACGAGCCTGCCAAGGGCCTGCAAAGAGACACATCACTGCTCATGTGCCAGGTACATGAAACTTCCTGGAAGAGGACTTGTATTCCTAAACCCTGTAGGTGTCCAGAAGTATGGAAATACACACCAACACAAACTTAGAAGCTACGTGCCCAAGGACAGAAGAGACAGGCATGGTAAACTTCCTCTCAGGGGATCTGTGGATATCCCAGGACCAGGCACAGTCTTGTATCCTAGTCACTGTGATTCTCATGCAGCATCTCTCATTACATGGGCTTTCCCACAAATCAAGGTGTTTTATAGCTGAGGATGCAGAAAGGCTTTCCCTCGGACTCACAGCAACAGAAAATGACAGAGAGAACCCAAAATTTTAAACCATCAACCATGTTAATTCACAGAAAATGTACCTCTAAATCTGAGTTCACAAGTTCTTCTTGGCCTTCAGTCAACTTTCTTTTATTATCAAAGTCTGCCAAGTAAATTTTGCCACCTAAATCTGAGAAAAAAGGAGAAATTTTTAACAAATAATGGGAGAAAAACTTGATAGAGTCCGTCACTGACTTCTGGATGGCCCTTCCTTTAGAAAACAATATTATGAAGAGACTCGTTGTGGGCTGATATGTCATGGGCTGATCAGCATTCACAGCCCTGGAAAGGAGGGCAGAGCTAATGAGACGTGTAATGTTGTTCTCGTCACTCCTCAGTGGCTCTCTGTGAACATGTCTGTAGTTATTCAAAGAGGAGATCTAATGCCACAGACACTGCATTTGCCATAAAGCCATCTGTATTTTTACAGACAGCTATGAAACATCTTCTAACTACAGGCAGCAGGAAAGCAAAATGAAAGCATAAAGAAAGCAAAAGATTACCTATTACGAAGTTCCTGGGCTGCAGGTCCTGGTGAGCAAATCCAAGGGAGTGAAGCTCTCTCAGCGCCTGGAAGATCATCTTCAGAATGGCTTTGTAATCCTTTTTGTCTTCTGGGTCTTGCAGATGTTCTTGGAGGTTTTTCTCCCAGAGTGGGAAGCACAAGTACATGCAGCCTTTTTCCTTCTCAGACTGGAAGAGCTTCAGTAGATGGTCACAGCGGCAACATTGTTCAAAGAACGCTTTCTCTTTATCACCCTGTCTACTGTGGGTTACTTTTACCGCTACCTCTGTCCCTCCATGGAACCCGAGGTAGATGCCTTCCTGAATTCTCTGCTCGATGTAATGAAATGTCTTCAGTTTGCCAATCATAGGGCGGTATATTTGATCAAGCTTTTTCAGCTGGTCCCTCCAGCGTTTGCTGTTTGGCTCCCAGTCTCTGGGGGTTTCTGGAACAAACATGGTGTTATACTCACGAAGAAGGTTTTCCATGCTAAGAGAACGATTTCTGTTCGCAACCGCGATAAGGTTCCCGACATCAGTCCTTGCTCCTTTTTCACACAACAGCTTTGCTGTATTGTGATCATCTTTCTCTACAGCCACCATCAGTGCTGTGTTGCCCTCCTCATCTGCATCATCAATATCTATTTCATCCTTCTCCAGCAAAGCTGCCACCAGCTCTGGGCTCTCCATGTCAGCAGCTAGGATGAGGGCACTTTTCCCACATTCATCCTTGCTCTTCACATCCACACCGTAGTCCAGCAGGATGCGAACTATGGCGAGAGCTGACTTGGGTCTTTTATTTTTCGAACCCTTCTTTAGAGCATGGATCAAGGCATTCCTATCTTTGTTGTCACGAATGTTCACATCAGCCCCCATCTCTTGGACCAGAAGCTTTACAGCTGAGACGTGGCACTCCCTACAAGCATCCATCAACGCTGTTGCACCTCCTTTATGCAGTTTGGCTTTCTCCTCACTAGTTGCCCTCCTCAAATTCACATCTGCTCCCTTTGTGTACAGGAATTTCAAGGCTTCCTCCCTCCCATACCATGCAGCCTCCATGAAAGCTGTGAAGCCGTTGCTGTCAGGGTCATTAATATCTGACCCACGGTCCAGAAGGAGCTCTAGTATATTCACATTTCCCATGATCCCGGCCTCAGTAAATGCAGTGCCACCGTTGTCCTTCCTGGCATGCAGACAAGCACCCTTTTCCAGCAGAAGTCGGACCAGGTCCTCCTCACCAGATTGTACAGCTGTCTGCAGTGGTGTCCAGCCGCCTACTACTTTGGAGTTCACATCCGCCCCTTTCTCCAGCAGCTCCAGCACAAGTGTTCTCTTTCTGTTCTTCACGGCAGCATTTAACTCAGAGGCAAGGACTTCTGCTGTCTTTACACTAGAAGGGGTAGAGACCTCCTGCTGTCCGTGAGCTGTGGGCACCATGATGGTCAGAAGGGCTCCGTACCAGGAATCCTGCTGAAGGATGGGAGAGGTGCAATGGTCAGTGCCTTCATTGTGGGGGATGCTCTGTGTCTGGCTGATGAAACATGCCAGTTGACAGCTTTTTCACTTAATTAATAAACAGAAAATCCTGGGGGTTTAGGGTTTTTTTGCCTGCAAAACCTCACCATTTACACTTGATGTCCTGCATGTCTGTGTGAGGGGCAACTAAGGACAGCAATGCCAGTGCCAGCCAGGAGAGCCAAGGCCTGGCAAGAAACAAAACTTAGAAACTTAAGGTATAAAAGCAAAGTATCACCTCACAGGAATTTACTCTCAGGAAAGCCAAAGATCATTTTTCGAATGGTAGTTTCCCCATCCAGCAGGAAATGAACACCCTATTTCATTTGCATGCATTTCATTTCCTTGTTGTAATTTCTATGCCTTTTGCCACATAGGGAAAAAAAAAAGGTGTTACTTTCCTGGCTAGAAAAGCAGCAAAGCATCTCCTGGGCACGGTGGGCCTCAAGTTTCTCATACCTGTCAGGAAGGTAGAAGCCTGTGGAGGGGGAAGGCAGCAGCTGAGCACCTTCCTCCTCCTCCAAGCAGCAGAGTCACAGGCTCAGTACACCAGGAAATGTTTAAGCATTTTTATCCCGCCCCATTGAGTTTTGACCACGAGCATCTGCCTATCGCAATGTGCAAATGTGCAACGTCACACAGCCCTGCCTGGTGTCACACAGCCCTGCCTGGTGTCACCCGCCACCACCCACCACGGGAAGAGCTCCTTCTGCCCACCCAGAATCCCAGCCACTGCTTGAAATGCCTTCAAAGCCACAGAGCAGCTTTTCTGAGCAGCTGCTCTTCACTGCTGCTTCCCAGCAAGTGTTCCTGGGTGGCGTTTGTTCCCCAGCAACTCTACAGGCTGTCCCACCCCAGGAAGGACAAGCCGTGGGAGTATTTTATCCAGCTGTGGGAGGATGTTGGGGCTTTGGGGAGGGTGTTTGGCGATCTTTTCTTTCTGCACCTAGCAGAGAGGTAATGAGCAAAGTGCTCTCCCCATACCACCCCATACACAGACCCTGTTTACAGACATCCACTCAGCAGTGGTTCAGGAGCTGAAGACACAGGGGCATCAAATGCACCAGTGCTGGGGTTTAGGGGAGTATGGGATGGTTTTGGTTTTTGTTTTAAGCTTTTCTTCGTCTTGTAGTAAATCCATCCATGTGAGGAAACTAGCCGTGCTGTTAAATTAGACCCAGGGAACAACTGAGCCAATGTGACCTCCCCAGCCACCTTCACTAAACTGTGCCAGCTGCAAGATTCGGTTCATACATGAGAGAGGGCTGAAATTGTGTCAATAAAATCATGCCTGGCTTTCAATGGTGCCTTGGTACATGCACAGACTGAGAGTCTGCATATGTGCCTGGACATATGGCCAGATACAAATGAAGGGCACAAATGCAGAAAACACACCTGAAAGGTCTGCCTGGATGCAGCCCTGCATGTTTTATGTGTATATCCTAATCCTTTTGGATGTCTGCAGTACTGGCTCACATCTGCACAGCAGCTTTCACAAAACTCTGCCCATGCAGGAGTTATATCTCTGTACCTTACTGTCGTATTTGGCATCCTGCTTCCCACAGCATGCAGTGCATCCACAAGGTCTGGGAACATCCCACAGTCTCTGGATGGAATTTCACAGAGTTTGTGTTGCCACAGGAGACCTTGACATAGTCCCATAGGGACAAAGACTGTGAAAACTCAGGGAACAATCTCAAATCACTCTCAAGGCTGTCAAGATCTCATTTCAGTTCACAGAAAGAATCACTCCCAGTTTAACCAGAGCTGGGACTGTAGCTGCCAGTGTTTACCCATTTGCAGGCTGGAAAACAATCAGAGCAGAGGCACATCCGAGGCCCAGATCCAAAAGACATCCGAAAAAAGTCAGCATTACAGTACATAACAATATCACACCACCCACCCAAGTACAAAAGCCTCCTTCAACTTGCTAATTTAATTAAAGTCATTCATTATCTTATGGTGGGAAGATAAACCCTAGGATTGTGGGAACCCAAACCCTAGGACAGTGGGAATGAGGTGTTTGCAACCAGCAGGGCTGTGGCAGAAGTATCCTGTGCCTGTATCTCAGCGAAGAAGGATTTGCTGCTAACACTTTCCTTATCTCTCATCCCTGATCCAAATTGCTTTCCACAGTCATAAATTTAAACTGAGTCCCTGTGACAGGCAGTTTGTGGGGAATAGAAGGATCTCAAAGGTTTTCTAAAGCATGGGAGTCAGAAAGCTCCTCTCCACAACGATTTTTGTAGCCCTGAGCTATGTAGTTCCAGCTGTATTTGCACATCTGCAGAGTCATTATTTGGCCCCGGGAACACAGAGCCTCAGGAGATGCGCTGCAGAGACACAGTCAGCAGGAAAATCAAGGGCACAGTCAAACAAATCTTCCTTTTCCTCCATCCTGATGGACTTGCACCCATTTTTGTAACCCTTCCCCTGAGATAACATCTCCGAGAATCCATGTCCTGGCCACCAGCCACAGATAAGCATGAAGCAAAATGTGGCAACAAAAACTGCCTGCCAAAGGCAAAATAATTTTTAAAGGAGCTATGAATAGTAGAATGAGGTTTTTTTCTTCATGTTCCCTGCATGTGCTTTCTTATTATATTTCCGAATGGGAATATCCCAGGGTTTATATGCTTGGCCATGCTGATGTGACTCTCAGTGCTGGACCACGGCCCTGGAAAATAGTCCACAGAAGGATGTGCTTTAAACACTGGCAGGTGATGCTATCCATGTAGGACCATCACCCACATTTCATAGAATCATTTAGGTTTGAAAAGGCCTCCAAGATCATTGAATCCAACCACTAAACCATGTCCCCCAGTGCCACATCTATTTTATCATTGAACATTTTTACATTTTTTAACTGCATTTGCTAGTGTTCCAGACTGCTGCTCAATCCTCATCACCACAAAAAAAAAAAAAAAAAGAGAGAAAAAACCCCCAGCACATTTGGCAGCAGGGAAGGAGAGATGAGGGCAACAGTGAGGGAGGCAGGACCTCACCAAGCAGGACAGTGCATCCCATGCCCCGGGGAAGGAGAACGGAGCCGGTCCATCAAAAACATCCCACATCGGCACTGCAGGTCAAAAAAGGAGCTGGACTGAGCAGCTGAGCATAAAGTCAGTGTAGGTGGTTCCCCAGCAATGTTCCTCCCAGCTCTTTCTCTTCCCCATCTTCCCCAGGCTGTGACTGCACCATGTTCGAGCCGTCCTCCAGCACAGGCAGCCCAGCCCTGGGGAGACAGGAGGGCTGCAGACCCCATCACTGCCCTCGGTGCCCCAGCAGCATCAGAAAGCATGAAAATTAGATTTAATTTTTTCTCAGATCCCGAGGTACCCCGGGGATAAGGATCCTTGTAAGCAGCTGGAGCGGATTGGCAACCTTGGCATTTAGCTGCCTGCGAGGGAGGGTGAGCCGTATGGAAACACATCAGCTGTGATTTCTGGCACTTTATTCAGGCAAAGGCCTCGAAGTGGAAGCTGCCGAGTGGGAAGCAGTGCCATCCAGCTGCTCCCTCCCTGTCAGCTGGCCCGAGGGCTGGCAGAGCACTGCAGAACCTGGGGTAAGGCGTTGGCTGTGTTTGAAATGGCTCAGTGCGTCCCCTTTGCTGCTGAGTTCCCTTCAAAACCCTATTCAAATAACATAGCGTTTCTTTGCAGCCTTTCTTTGTAAAAATAAAAATCATGGGTGTATACACATGCAAACATGAATTTGCCTGTGTAAGTGCGTTGTCACACTCATGTATCCATGGAAGACGAAAGCTCAGCATCCATACACTTGTATATGCAAATCCACCTACCTAAATACGTGTCCTTGTGGGGCCACTTGTTCACCTATGTCCATGTCCTAAGGCCACCCCGAAGCTGCATGGTCCCACCACAGCGGGGACCCCCTGAGTGACGGTGCCACCCCACTGAGCCATTGCTGGGAACACTCCGGGTCCCAGGGCAGAGGGAAATGGGTGTTTTTTTTCCACCAAATACATCCATCCCCCCCCATCCTGGCTCATGGAAACCTGGCCCTGGAGCAAGTATGTGTTCACACCCCGAGGGGGGCCACAACCAGCCCCCACATTTGCTGCCTGGAGCTCAGATCTTCTCTGCTGCTTCCAAATTCGCAGCCTCCACCCTGGGAAACTTGGCCCGTGGTTTATTGGAAGCGATTGCTGCCGGCCGTGCCCAAAGGCAATTCTGGGAAGCTTTGGCTTCTCTTTCTCAACATGGTTTTGTGGGTTGGAGTTTTTTATCCGGCCCCCTTCCCAAGTCTTTAAGGTTTTCTTATACTACCACTGGGTTTTGCAAGCGGTTGTGAAGGATGCACTAGATGCAAACTTGCTTTTAGTGGCCGAATTGTCTCTCTGGGAAGCACCTCAGGCTTGTAAAGATGAAACGATGCTATAAGTGGGATTCTCCAGCATCAGTTCTGAGTGCTACCACCAACACTAAGACTAAAGCTTGGGCCATGCATCAAGATGCATCAAGAATGGTCATAAATTTTGTTCTAAAGAATGCTCAAAAAGATTTTCATTCTCTATTTTTCTTAATTTTTTGTTTGCCTATTTAAATATTTTTAATGGAGAATCAGTTTTAAATTAACTTCAAGGTCTGCAAGACAAAATATTCATATTTTTCATTTAGAAGCTGCAGTTAAAAAGAATTAACAACATTATTTTTATTTCTAGCTGTTTCTAGACTGCTTTACTGCTCTCTTTCTTGACAAGTAATTTAAGCACTTCCTGGGCACCTTTCAGCTCATGTCATTCCTCTGACATGCACGAAGATCAGGTATACACACAGACTGCTGTGATTCCAAATCACCTGGCTTGTGAGACAAGGCCACGCTTAATTAAGAAAGGAATAAAAGACAAGGGGAAGTTCAACCTGCCTTCCTCAGGATAGGTAGGGAATAGGGATGGAGCAGAGTCGATGTATTTTACAATCAGTGGTGATCCTTGGACCCTGCATGGCTGTGTTAGAAGGGACATAAGGTTCTGTCATAGCTGCAGGTGCTTGTAAAGGGCACTTTAATGGCAGGGGGTGGTTTGTGCTCCCAGTTGCACCTTGGAACATACACGCTCCTGAGTTATTCCCCTGTGATCCCAGCTCCTCCTCAGCAGTCCCCACACACTCTCCCCACAGACGCAGGCCAGTTAATTTTGGCTTCCAAAATACACAGTAAATAGAAAGAAGGCAGCTTAAAAGCCATGTTTTGGTTGGGTTTTTATTCAGAGCATTAGTATCCCCTCCCTGCAATTTATATATTCAAAACTTAACTCCTGCTTTCATTCTTGCTGTGAGCTGTTCAGTTTTCTTCAATAAGCCAAATATTAAAAAGCTTTACTCTTCACAAGTCTCCCCCCTCCCTTTTCTGCTCCCGACATTGCCATTTTTAAAGCAACTGGAAATCCTCGAGTCACCCAATTCTAGCAGTTTTGCAAGCTTTGCAAGCATTCAAAATTAGAATGTAAAATTTAATTGAAAGCCCACAATCAAAAAAAAAAAAAAACCAACCCATGCCGTCATGGTATTTTCCTCTTTACTTTTTATTTTATAATGACAACATTAAGTCACTAATGAAAACAGACTATTGTTCGTCGTTCACTTCAGTAACACAGCAAAGGTGGTTCCAGTTGTAAAAATAAATAATAAATAATAAAGCAGCTAATATCTCCCTGTAAATGGAGTTGGGACCCACTGAGGCTCAGAGACAGGACCAGGATGGGGACTGTGGAAGAGAACTTAGAATAACATCCCCAAATTGGTCCTCAGACCCTTGCTCTGCTCAAACAGCTGTGAAAAGCCCAAGTGATCCTGTGCTCCAGCTGTTGCTGGGGTGGGGGTGCAGAAGACAGTTGCCTTAGCGAGATGTGAGTACCAGTGGGTAAGGACATCCAGGTTTGGGTTTTAGGGATAAATGGAGCCACATGAAGTAGCCCCAGGCTCTGTCAGTAGGAAACCACACTGGTGGGACGTTCCACATGGTGGGAACCCCATTACTCACCCACACGGCTTCTGGCACCATTGCTGCCAAATGGGATCCGCACCTTTCCAGGTGGCTGCAGGACCCAGAAATTCCTTCTGAGAGGGACTTTCTGAAGAGGTGCCCCCAGATCTGAGCTCATTATATGTCCTGCCACCCCTCTGAGACACTGAATTCACGGCACATGTCACTGTTTCGCTCACAACAGGGGTTTCTGGTAAAGTGCTATGACTGCAGACTGGTTTCACCAGCCAAGGGAATACCAAACCCAATTATAAACGAAGACTAAGCCCAGGTTTTCTCTCCCATGTCTGAAAATTATGTTTTCCATAGGATAACTCACCAAAGTGCCTTTTTTCCATTGCTGTTCTCTGTCTAGGACAAACTGCCATCCACATCTTTAACAGGAGAAAGGAAACAACAGGGACTGCAAAACATCCTCGTACTGCCATCCGTATTCCTCTGAGCTGATGGAAAACCTGCCTCCTGAGACCCCTCCAGCAGCTCTCCCTGCTGCTGTCAGCATACCTTGTTCCACATACACATTACAGATCTGACTGGTCAACTCAAATTATTATACAGAAAAGGTGGGACACATGCCAAGTGCTACAAAAGCTAAAATAATTTAATTCACAAGCTCTTCGGGGCGAGGGCCGTGTGTACGCTTTCAGCAGTGCTCTTCTAATAAATATATATATAATAACAATAACAATAAGGATAAAATAAATACCAGTAATAGCATTATAAAGTTACGCATGTGACCTAAGATTCTGTGCAATCTAAAGGTCATGGAGCTCAAGCAAGGGATAAAAACGTCACTGCTCGGGATGCACTGCACTGGAAGGAGGTGTAAAGCTTTGAGGCAGAGCATGCATAGGAAACAGCAGAAGGATCTTGGGATCAGGAGAAGGCAGACACAGGATCCCTCCAGCTGAAAATGCCATGCAGTCCTTGGGCTTTTGTTCTGGCCATTCCCTCACAGGGAAAGCTCTGCATGAGGGAATGGCAGGCTCCTGTGCTGGCCCCACAGCCAGTGGCTGGTGCTGCAGGTCAGAGGCAGCGTCCTGAGGGCAGGTGGGAGCTCTCTGGCTATGGATGCTCAGGGGAATCCAATTGCTTTTTCTGGGACTTGCAACTGAAATCCGATTTCTTTCGGTCTCTGCAGTGGTGCAGGTCTCCAGTTGAGCTGCAAAGGGAGGTACCAAGTTCCCACCCGCTCCGTTCCTCCAGGGAGGGAGGACTGCTCTTCCCGGTGGCTCGATGGGCAGTGGGAAGCCCTTGAGGCCCTGGGGATCCTGCTGAAATTCCAGAACTTCAGCTGAAACCCCACCGCACAGACCTCAGACCCTGCAAACCGTGTCCCAACCTCCGCATGGTCCCCTGGCTCATCCCCCCGCGGCAAATTCGGGCTCAGGTCAGGTATGCGACCTCTTGCTGATGCCACGGCTGGTGGCCTGTTTGGTCATGTCCTGGTAGGAGGCAGACTTCAGGAACCGGGGGTAGGAGTCCTTCTCCATCAAAGTGCGGGTCTTGGCCTGGGCTTCGTTGAAGCAAGCGGAGGTGGCACCCGAGAGGTTCTTGCGGGTGATCTCCCTGGTTTCGTGGTCAATATTCACCTGCAAGGAAGCAGAATCCGCAAACATTAGCTCAGCATTAACTCCCCTCCTGTGTGTGTCAGGGGGGAACCTGTTTTCTGCATTTTCAGTTGAAGGGGAAGATTCTTACAAACCTTTCTGTGCCTTCATGGTTGGACTCAATGACCTTAGAGGTCTGTTCCAACATTAACGATTCAATGGTGATAGACCACACAATGTTAGAAATGAAAGCTCTCATGAACAAGAGCACATCTTCCCACTGATCCGAGAGCGCTTTAGTAAAAGCCACCAGGATATTTTATTTGTTTCCACAGGACAGAGGCAGAAAATGCTCTCACCTCCCTGGGTGCCTCACTTTGGACAAACTCCTCAAAGATCCTGTTGGCTTTGGAGGCCAGCTTGGTTTTCGACCGGGTCTTTTTGAAGTCCTCACATGCCAGCCAGAAGTCAAGGTTCTCCTCACTGAATTCCGTCTTCAGGAAGGTGTGGAAAGCAGTCACCCCACCTGTGGAAGGAGAGAAGAGCAGTTAATGGGGCAGAAGGCAGGGAGGGAAAGGAGGACTACCACCAGCCATGGCATGGCACAGCGAGCATCGCCCTGGGAGCTCAGATCATGACATCTGCTGATTTCCTCTCCCTCCAGGCAAATTCCACCCTCTGAGACACTGCTAATTGGCCTCTAGACTCCAATAAAATCCTTTCCCACAGACAAGTAATCCTCTGGTTTTATTTATCTGACCTTTCTGTAATGAGGCTTCAGAGTATTTTCTTTACAGCTTCGGAAAAGAGCTAATTCTACCTACAGAGAAATCCACTGACGCATCGGTGCGTCTGCAGGAACTAAGCAGCAGTGCCTTTAATTTTATTTCTCAGCTGAGATCTGGGCGGGATGAGATGCTGAGGATGGGAGAGTAATTGTAGCAAGGAATTCAGAGCAGTGCTGGGAGGATGTATTAAGTTACAAAGCTGGAGATGCTCATTAGCCATCAGAACACGTGATGAAGGCTGAAAAAAAAATTATGCTTAGCCTCAAACTATCACTGTGTAGGGACTTTGTCCTGCTGTGGAATATATTTTAAGGTAGACAACTACTTTTATATTAAAATTTGGCACTTCTGCCATTGTGTGCCTGCTGTAAGGAAGGGATTACATGTGGGACTTGATAAGAGGTCCCCTCTCTGGGTCTAGAGGTGCTGTCTGCATGGAGGAGAGGGAGGCAGCATCTCACAGGAGCCCTGTGCATCACAAAGACACAGCCAGTACTGGAGGGGAAAACTGGTTATGGTAACTCAGTAAAGCAGGTGAATTCCTCCTCCCTGTGGAACAGCCATCCCCGGAGGCACAGGACAGACAGACAGAGGGCAGCAATGCAGTTTTCTGAACACGCCTGTGGGGCATAGCTGTGCAAAGGAGGACATTGTGAACAGACACTCTGCCTTCTCCTGTGGGTGGAGAAAGGAATGGTCTGGGAGTGCCATGAAACGGGATGCCCATAATGATGCTCCTGTCTCTAATGCATCAGTGAGGCATTGCAAGGCAGCACTTGTGCCCCCCAAAACCACCCACCAGCTTCATAAGTCAGGCAACAAGCCCCATGCATTAGCTCTGCCTGGGTAGGAAAGGGATCTCTTTCTAAACCCTAAACTATTTCATTTGAGAAGGAGCCGAGATTTCCTCGTACACTCACTTCAGGCATACAGCTCACTGGGAGCTGCATTTTGTCCTAAATGCTCTCACCAAGAGAAGAAAACAAGATGCTACTCACTTTTGCTCTTCAGGAGCTGGTCAAAGGACTCCCTCCATTCCAGTACCTCTCGTGAGGAGTCTCTGGAAAAGACAAAAAGACGTAAGGCTCACTGTCCCACGGTGAAGGATGGGAGCACTTCAGTTGTGTGGCTCCATTAATGGGAGGCAGCGCAACAAGGGAGGCAGCAGCACTCGGCAGGAAACCAAAGTGAGAGGCCAGTATCCATTACCTGTGGGCTCTCTTTCCTTTCTCTCTCTCTTTTACCTTCCCTGATGGCTCACCAGACCTCAACTCCATAGTGCTGGCCAGGAGGTTCTCTAGATAACGCTCAGAAGAGCCTTTTTCTGCCTGTAAAGAACCTCCTCTGCAAGAAGGCACCCAGCTCTCAGCAGCAATATTTAGTATTTTGCTTTTAATGCTGCTTGCATTCTCCAGGGATCCCTGGTTTGAGACACCAAGAAGCGTGGGAGCCCCATGGATTTCTTGCCTACTGCTAAGGCCCTGCTTTCTGTGCCTAATGCCAGAGCATTAGTTCCCCCATCTGATTTTATAACCGGTGGAGCTGGGAAGTGATCCGCCTTCCCAGCCTGCCTGGGTGGGACCATGGGGAGGGGGATCTGCGCTCTCTGCTCTCTGCTGCGCAGATGGGCAGGAGCATCACCCGGGACAGCCTGGTCCGTGGGGACCTGTCCCAGGCTGAACTTGGAACATGGCACTGCTTGACTTACCTCCGCCTGGAGCCCAGCTGCAGCTTGCTGGAGGTCCCGATCCCGTGTCCCAGCTCTGGTTTATGAAGCAGAATCCCTAAGCGGGTCTTCAGATCCTTGGCTCTGGAAGGGAGGAAGGGGAGAGGTGGGATTGCTGCCGCCACCCACTTACCTCACAGGGGCTGCACCCCACGGGCTTGGGGGGGCACAGCCCTCCCTCTCCAGCTTCAGCCGCTTCTTTGCCTTCTGATGTATGAAAAAAAAAAAACGCTCCCCACTTGCTTTGTCTGCTCCCTGGCAACCGCGTTCAGCAGCGCATTAAGCCTGCGGGACTGTTTTCTCCTGCTCGCTTCCCAGGTAGAACCGCACGAAATAAAAAGCACGACGAGCTTTTTCCTTTGGGGCAGGTAGCAGAGCAGCTGCTGAGTGCCCAGCTGGAGCCCTCGCAGCCCCCCCCAGCTCCCCGAGGCTAACCTGGTCCCTTTTGCCATCCCACTCCTTCGGCAGCACTACACTTCTCCCAAACCACTGGAAAAACACAGCGGTTCGCCAGAGCGGCACCATGTCCCTGCTGCCAGGCTGCTGCTCCCCCGCTTTCTTTTTGGGGTGCCCCTGAGTCACCGGGAGCCTGTCACCACGCCACGGAGAGGGCTGTGCTTCCCGGTGGCACCATCCACCTACCCCATGCCTTCGGAGCCGGCGAGCCCGGCGGCAGCGCGATGCTCCTGTGCCAGAGGCTGGGATGCTACTGCCTGTCACCGCGAGGGCACGGAGGCACCTCCCTGCCGGGAAATCTCTGCGGCAACACGGCAGGGGAATCGGCTCCTCTCCCCAGGGTCCCCCCGGGGCACCGTGCGGCCCCGCTGCTATTAGTGTGCTGCAGCTCGTCCAGGCGTCCCAAGGCGCCCATACAAAAATAAGTGTTTAAATGTCAAGCCGGCAGTGTGGGGCTCTTGTAGCCGTGTTTGGCAGGAGGAGCAACATGTCGCTTCACAGTTCAGCCGTGTTGACACAAATACTCCTGCTGCTGTCAACTTGAAACAAGTTCTGCAGAGAGGGAGCGGGAGAAGCCCCGGTGTGTTTGGACGCGCCGGGCAGCCTTGTCCAGCCTCCTCTCCCTCCACGTTTTACCTCTTTGTTCCCCTCCTGGGGAGCAGAACGGGCTCAGGCAAAACAAATCGCTTCGCTGCGTGTTTCCTCGCAGCCTGCACCCCCATTTCTAACGAAGGATCACGGCCACAGCAGCAGAGGCTGGTCCAGGTGCACCTTTTCCAGCTCACCCTCTGCATGCCAGAACTGCCGTGTGGCAAAGCCCCTTACCTTTCCAGGCAAGTGATGGGGAGCGTGGCTAAGCCCCGGCACATGCTGAGAGCTGGGCACCCAGGCATCCAGCAACTCATCCGGTCCTTACGGCGATGGCAGGGGTGTGCAACAGGTGGCTGCAGCACCACCTGCGCCTGCGGTCGTGTGCTGTCGGCTGGAAAAGCGGCGAGGAGCTGTGCTTTATATCGGGTGGGAGGCGGGAGAGCTGGGAGGGGGACCCAGCATCGCTCCAGCCTTCAGCCAACCAAAAGCCCGTGAAGATAACAGCTTAGGTAAGTTAGTGTGTGCTGTTAAGGGAGACGGGTGTGGGAGGCCCAGGCTTGTCCTTGAGCATCACAGTCATAGCTGCTTCCTCGATAACAGGAAAAAACAGGCTTGTTTCCACCGACGTGTGGAGCCTGCTGAGTAACCGCCGGCGGGTGGGAACGCGGATCGGGAGGGCGAGAGGGACAGGACAGACACTGTAGGGCACGGCAAGTCGTCAGCTCCCTCCTGCTGCCCGAGGGCTTCCAATCCTCCCAGCACCTCCGTGGTGGCATCGCAGCAGCAGACTTTTCCCAAGTGGTTAAAGCAGGGGATGCCAGTCCCCAGCAGAGTCAGGCTGATGTGCAGCATCCCAGGGGCAGAAGGCTTCCTGCAGCAATGCAATACACAAAGAGAAGGGTGTACTGTTTCCACTTCCCCACAAATTACACTGCCAGTCCACAGCTGGAAGAGATAAGGATCGATGCCTGGCCCCATAAGTTGGCTGAAGTTACATTTTTTCATCACAAATTCTCTGCTGGGTGTATGGTGGGAGCGGGGATGCACATCAAAGAAAGTCTGAGCAAAGCCTGGGAAAGCATCTGATAAAGGTCGACCCTGAAGAGACTTGAAGATGGAAAGGAGACTAAAAGCAGGGGAGAGGCTGGAAACTGGAAGGGAAGGACTGAACCAGCAAAACAGAAAGATTAAAGAGAAAGGTTTAAATCAGTGTCACGCACTGCACACCAGCAAACCCCAAGGTCTGGTGCCACAAGCAGTGAGGTTCACAACCACCACCAAGTCCTCCGTGCCAAGGTCAGGCTCACGCAGGATCCCAGAGAGCTGAAATTTCCCAAGGCAGTGGATCTTGGAAGGGAGCTCACCATAGTGCAGGGAGTGACTTTAAACCCCCCCTGCCCACAGCCATCCCAGGGCAAGGGCAAGGGCTGCCACTTCCACTCCTCCCGCTCTCCCTTCCTCCCCACTTGGTCCCTGCTATTCCAAGCTTCAGAGCTAGCACAGATATTTTTCCAGATCTCAGGCTGTCGTCTACCCTTGCTGCCTGCATTCATCACACACAGCACATTGCCATATCATCTTTCCCATGGGAGATGAGCTGTGTTGGACAGTGGCAGCATCTTGGCCCTGGGTTGAGGAGAAAGGTTTCTCTCAAACTGCCTTCAGGGAGCCAGAACATAAAGATATCAGTATGGAATACTTTCAAGGGAGCACTAGGCACCTCAGCTCCCTTTAGCTACAAAGGGGAGTCCTGTCTTTCTCCCACCACTTAGAAAAGAACACAGAATTATTTTGCCCACGGCCAACCATGAAAAATGCATCAGGACTAATGACTGAACACACATTTTTAGCTCCAGTCTCGGCTTTAAAGCAAGAGCAGCCTCTTTCCCAATAGCTCTGGGTTTTGGTGTTTTTTTTCCCCCCCTGAATAATCTGATTTAAGCCTTCTTGGTCAACAGATATTCAGCTACAGATAAATGATTGGAGCTACACAAAGCTCTTATTCATGTCTTCTCTGTGCCTTAAAACCATGATGAGAGCTGTGAACCTTGCTGTGGAGTTAAGGAAAGAAAAGGAAAGGCGAGAGGGTTGTAAGATTGTCTTTGCTTGTGTAGACCCTTAGAAGGTCGGTGTGTGCCCACAGCGTGGACGTCACTTGATCTACCACAGGTTTTGAAAGTGCTTGCCCACATCATCCTGGTACTCCTCCCCAGTTCACCGCCATGCTGGGAGCACTGGTGTTGCAGTGCCAGTGCCATGCTCCCATGGGTACAGGCTCCTGGTACCCACAGAAGAGGGTCACACCCAAGTATTTCACAGAACCACATAATGGTCCAGTTGGAAGGGACCTCTGGAGATTATCCAACATGCTTTAGCATGGCAACGTCACTTCTTCATCACCTGAATCTCCATCTTCTTCCTGTTTTTCCACACAGATGCAACATTCAGCAATGCCCTGGTGTTCTGTCTCATCATTCTGGAGCATGCCTAGTGTTAGGCAGGACTTCATCTGTGTCCTTTTCCGCTTTAAAACTGCAGCCGGTTCTCCCTCCTGCAGATCTGCAGTTGCAGGATGCTCTGGTAACTCTCCCTGGTGTTTGAGGCATCCTCCAAGCGGGTTATGCTCCAGGAAGGTGCACGTGTGTTACAGGCACACAGGACAGATGATTTCTGCCAGCAACTCCATGGTGCCCAGCACAGCCACTGTGCTGGGAGCCATGTGTTGCTTGAAACAGCCAGGGAAATGTAACTGTACGGCAAAAACACAGCCAGGATGGCAACAACAACAATGGGAAAGGAGCATGGGGGACATGAGCCAGAGAGGAGAAACTGCACACCTCTGCCTTCAGACTACCACCTGCCAAAACTCTATTTTGCTACAGTCCACACATCCCCACTGCTTTTTCCCATAAAGTGTGTTGGATAACTGTGTGTGTGGTTTTACCTTGTCCCTTGTAGCGGCTTTTGAAGTCTTGGCTCAGGTGAGGCAATACCTATGGCAAGGCAAAGGTGAGGAACTGCCTGTGGTGGGAGCTTGATCCCTGCAAGCTCTCACAGGAGAGAGAGAGTCCTCTAAAACCTCAGTGGGAGGGAAAGAGTCAGTCAAAGGCCGTGTCATTTTGGGCCTCACAGTGGCTGAGCCAGAAGATGCACAAGGCCATTGGAAATGCCACTTTCACAATGGAGGTCCCACACTGGGGTGTTTGAACCAAAGCACAGCTCTGGGACACAGCACAGTGCCAGAACCACATGTATGGGTCTGAGCCCAGGCACAGGAGAGGGATTGGGCTGTTCCAGCAATGTCCTCCCCACCAAGGCCAGGACAGACCCTCCTTCTGCTCTGCCACAGCCACAGGACCCCTGCACAAGCCGGCACCTGGCACCTCTGCTCCCTCATGATAGTTTTTTTGCCTCTCCCCTTCGATGGGGTGGGAGATGCTACTCAAGAACAGGCAGCTCGCCAGCAGGGGATGTGTTAGGTGACATATTTTATATTGCAGAGCTCTTCAGCAGGGTTATGCAATAGCCTCTCATCCCAGCTATGTATGCGTGCTCAGATGTCTTTATGCTGCTCTCTATCTAATTTAATTACGTCCTTCCTGTCTCATTTAGCTTAGCAGCCTCCCGCAGCTCCAGCTCGGTTGCCTGTATTATCAGTCCTTGTTTTGGAACACAAAAAACTCTTCTGTGTCGCAATGCCTGAGGCCAGGCTCCCTTCCCACAACTGTGCCACAGCCTTACTGGCACAAAACCCACCTCCCATCCACGGGGACCAGCCCTCTCGGGGGTTATTTCTACTAGGGAGATCCTGGAAAACCAGGCAGGGCACTCTGGGTCAGGAGGTGGCTGGACTGTGAGGGCACCTGTGGTGGGAGAGCTGCATCCACAGGTGCCCTTTGCCAGCACCAGTGTTTGGGTGTGGGGTGCAGCTACTGGCTTCACCCTCAGAAACAAACCACACAACCTCTCAGCCCCAACTATCGTATTTGGAAAGTGCCAGCAAACTCAAAAAATAGGAAAATAAATGTTACAGCCCCAAAACTACACCACTGAGGTGGGTAATAGGGAAGCAAGGAGGGACTGGTGACAGGATGCAGAGCATGTCAGGTTCTGAGGAGAGTTTCCAGTACAAGGTATTTTTGTATTTTCATATTTTTTGAATGGAATAAGAAGAGGAAAATACAGAAATGGATGGGAAGAGAAGACAGGGAGGAGGAGAGGAAGAGCCAGGGTAAGCCATGCTGCTGTGGTCTTGCTGCATCACAGAAAGCGTGAGCCAAGCAGGGTCAACGAGGAGCCTGACACCCAATTTCTCCTAAACCAGTGGGGAACCACAGAGGTGGCAATTAGGAATGAATCAGGAAAACCTGAACACAGCACTTCACCCTCCCTACATCCCTTCAGCAGAGCCTGCCAGAAACCTGACGAGCCTGCATGAAATCAAGGAGATGCTGAATGCAAAAAAAAATGAGAGGCTTAAAGCCCCTGCTCGTGTTGCACAGTCCCTTTTTCCACCTGCAGGCTGTTGTTAAGCTCTGGATGTGTTTAAGGAGAGATGTAGGAAAAGGAGATAGGGAACGAGGTGCTGGCAGGGAAATTGCTGCTGTGCAAGCGCGAATGCAGCATCACTCAGAAGTTGGTGATGGGGACATGGTTTAGTGGTGGGCTTAGCAGTGCTGAGTTAACTGTTAGACTCGATCTTAGAAGTCTTTTCCAACCTAAACAGTTCTGTGATGGTGCCAGGGAGGAGTGGGGAAGTTTCTGTGGCCGAGAGAGCAGCAGAATGTCTGCGAGGGTCCCCCAAGGAGCCACATGGCAGCTGGGACTTGGCCATGGGCACAGCTTATGAGAGAGGGACAGACAGGGGCTGCTGTGGGACATTACATCCGTGTGGCTGAAGGTGAGCCTGGCTCCATCCATGCCTTCCCCACCACAGGACAGGCAGCAGCCCTGGTCCCTCAGCACCCCTCACCCTAAATCCACAGGGTATTTAATTGATTCCCAACAAATGTGCACGTTGTGTTCACATGCGGCACATGAGAGGAAATAGCTGCTCTGGAAACTTGTAGCAGTGCGGAAAGAGATTATTGAAATTAAAAAAAAATAAATTAGAATTACAAATGAGGTTTTCGAGGGGCAGCTGTTATCCACTCTACTCACGTGCTCGCTTTGCACAGCTGCACAGGGAGAGGTAGCTGACAGCAGGTACTTTTAATCTTCTCTTTCCGTTCCTGGCACCTGCTTTTTAAAGCCACCGAGCAGCCAAGAAAAAAAAAAGCTAAATATGATGGCTAAATATATCCTAACTAAGAGGAGAGACAGAGCAGCGCTAATGGCAGATCCTTCCTTGGATGCATTCAAATTGGTTTGGCTCAGAGACAGGCTTACAGGAAAGAAGCAGCAGATGAAAAGGAAAAACAATAAAAGAAGGGATTTAGGGAAAAAGAAAGGGGGCTAGAAAGAAGCCAGAGGGACTGATAAATTCCACTACACAGATATCTAGATAGCAACAAGCTCATTTAATTTTTGGTTTTAAATGCAACCCTGTCCAGACCACGGAGCAAACACTCACCTTTTGCAGGCAGGGTGGGTTGTGCACCAGGCAAGGAGTGCCTTCAGTGTGTCCAGGTCACTGCTTTTCCTTGCTGGCCGGACCTGCGCAGGAGCTGCTCTGTGTGGCCTCAGCCCTGCCCCACTGAAACCCTGCAGGGTTTCTGCAGCAGATCTCTCGCCAGGCAATTTTCTGCCGACACCCAACCTCCCCACAGGTTCTCTGTCCCCTTTATTACCTGGGATCATCCCCAGCTGCTCCCTGACCCTTCCCCAGAAAGCCCAGGCTCCTCTAGACTCCCTAAACCAGCCCCTGACTGGCCAGTATCTCCCAGCCTGTTCCTGCTCATCTCTCCCCAGTTTATCCCACAAGGATGAATCAAGCTGAGGCTTGGCTATGAGCTGCCTGCTGGAGCCCAGGGCTGCTTTTTATGGACTGGGGAAACCTCTTAATTTGCTGTTTGTTCTTTGTGACCTGATCGCGTTTGATGCATCTGCACTGCTCCCTTTTCAGGGATACCTTGCTTGTGCAACCCCCACTGCTGGTCCTGGTGCAGGGAGCAGACTTGGCACTTGTTTTAATGTCTGGGAAAGAGGGAGTGCGATGGAAAGGCTGACAGAGGGGCAGGTGGGAGCTGTGCCACCACTGAGCAGCTGATGCCCCAACTCTGCCACTTTAGCCGTGTCCACTTCTGGCTGCTTGTCTGTGGGTTTAATGGGCTGATAGAGTGTTTGCTCTGGAGCCATCACCTCTTCTTCCTGCCTGAAGGCAGTGTGCGCTGGAGGTGCAGAGCTCTCCTGACCAGCTGCCTCTGTGGCCACGTTTCCAGCTGGGAAAGAGCCCATCCCCTTCTGGAAGGTCCTGCAGATTGGTTTTGGGGTTTGGGGTGGGCAACCCCTCACAGGCAGCAGTGGGATGTACCCAGAAAAGAACAGCAACAGTGGGAGGCTCTTCAGATTTTCCTTCCTGGTATTCTCCCAGGTCCTACTGACACATTTATGACTCATCTGCCCAAACTGTAACTCCAGGGAGCCTCGTTCTAAACTGCTTCAACAGAGACGACTCATTGCTTAGTGTTGACACGTCCCCCCTTCACTGCCCCATCCAGAATGTCTGTACTGGTGAAACCAGACTGTGGGGAAGAGCCTGCTTCTCCCATTCTTTTCCTCCTCAGCAATTCTTCTGGGAGACACCTCTCGATCCCCGGGTTCACAGTTCCCACTTTCCACATGGGAAAAGATGCTTGACTCGCAGCCTTTTCAGACACTCAGGCAGAGAACAAATAGTCTCAGGCTGTTTATTACGTCCTCACAGTCTCTATACAGTACAGGTGAATAACATTTTACAATGTGGTGACATGAGGAGCTTCTCCAGCCTCACAGGGAAGGTGACCCTAGCAAACAAGCAGCTAATGCAGAGGGAAGGTCGGACGGAACGCGAGCCCATGCCTTTCCCTGAGCGGGAAGGGATCAGACTGAACAGCCTGCGTGGCCTGCCCAAACAGCTCCTGCTGTTATCTACCCACACCAGCAGCACCCAGACACTGGAGGCAGCTACAGCATCAGGATCTCATTAAAATAAAAAAGTGGCATAGGGAAGCTCTTTTAAGCTGGTCTTTCTACCTGGTGTCTCACGTCTGAGTTCACTCCATACAGTGCTGCCATCCTCAGTCTCTTCTGAACCACCCATAAGCATTTTCCCACAGGAACAAGACAACTTTATCACCTAAGACAGTCTTATTTGACACTTGTGTTTGGAGTCGGGTCATCAAGGCCCCTTCCTGGTGGTGGGACTCTGCAAGCCCACAGAAGGTGGAGCTGCCAGAGAGCTTAAAGACATATCTGAACTCTGTGTGTCCGATTTGGGTTGTTTGTAGAGGACCAGGAGGAGAGGTTAGAAGAGGAGATTTCCAATTGTGCTTTTTGAGGAAGGGGGATCTACCCCAGGGTGTACTTGTACCCTGCTCCCTTCACTGCCAGTAATCCCACACAGGTCTGCATGAGTAAACACAACAGAAGGTGCCTCCTTTCCCTCATTACTTTTTAGCTGGTGGCTGCAGGCACTGATAGAGCAACATGAAGACATTTCTCTTAGGATAACGCTGTTATCTACGCTGTAAATGCAAAGCCAAGCAACTCCTCATCCATCATGTTTTAGATCCAGCCTGGGGCACACACCACATGATGCAAACTGGGAGTTGAGGGACTACTTGAGACAATCATACCACAGCTGGTCCCCATAGCTCCCTGGTACACCAGGTCCCCCCAGAAGAAGGCAGTGCCTTTTCTTCTGTATTTTTGTGCCAGAAATGTTGGTAACAAGCTGATTCCCTTCTGCCACTTCCCTCTGACCCCCTTAGTTTCCTGAACTCCTGTTGAGTTTAGGGCATAGTCTCAAACAGGAGATACATCCCTCCAGTAAAACCAAGAGGAGGCACAGAGCAGAACTAGTGACTTTACCAAGGAAATACAACACACACACACCTTTATTAACACCATTTTTATGTACTAGAAAGCCAAGGGGAAGCCCAGCTAAGACCCTGCAGATGCAGCCACTGCCTTTGCACAGCTGCCCTCTCCACTAGCCAGCCCCTGCCACAAGCACAGCACGTGGAGCGTGGGTGGAAGAAGAAGGAAGACAAAACACTGGGGACAAGACGAGCCTCTGCAAAGCCCAAGGGGTGTGTGGTAGAGAAAAGTGTTCTGTTCTAGCAGCAAAATGGACTTTAATTCCAGTTCTGGGATATAATGCTACGATGCTGGAGAGAACACAGCACCAAGGAAAAAGACAACTGCAGCAGCCCCAAGAACGAAAGATAATGCAATAATTACATGAAACGTTTTGTTCTTATATAATGGGCAAGGAATAGCTACTAGGAGCTTTATAGTGACAGTCTGAAGTGGGTAGGAGGGAGATGGCATGACCAGAGACAAGTGTCTGGGGAAGGAAAAGGCAAAGAAGAGATAAGGGATAGATGGGGATGGAGAGGAGGCAAACAGGAGGGCATGGGAGGAGTTATGGGACACCCAGGCTCAAATATACAGGAACAAACAGTGCTGGTGAAGAGGAAGGTGCTAGGAGCTTCAGGGAGGGAAGCATAAGGAGAAGACCACCAGGAGAGGAGAGAGAGAGACAGGTTTGGAGGGAGAAGCAAGAGGCCCCAAGGAAGGGGAGAGCTTGCACTGACAGGTGAGAGGCACTCCAGGACTGGCATGAGGTATGCTTTGCTATTGCTCTGAATGCTGTAAACATTTTGGTTTTGTGTCTATCAGTGAACATTCAGTTCAGTTTGATACATGTGCTCTTATGGGTAACTGGAAGCCTAGCAGAGTTTTACGTCTCTTACTACTAGTCAAACTTACACAAAAGGCAAACACAACACTGGCTAAAAATCTCATGTCATTTGTGCCTAATTCTCCTATTTTAACATGCACATCTAAGTCTCAGAAAAGCTTCTGTAGTAGAGGACACTAAATAAGATGCACACGAAGTCACATGCACTCTCACCCACCCACACCCGCAGACACACACACTGGTTTTCCTCCCCTGCTTAGACCAGCAAGACTTTGCCCTTCACACCTCCCCAGTGTGAGGATAGGGACCCTTCCGCATGTTAGTGAGTCCACTGAAAGTGATGGAAATCATCCCAAGCCTGGCTGACCAAAGCAGGAAAAACCTAAAGCAGACTGGGGTTCTGCATCTGCATTCTGGAGTTAACACCACCTGAAGCTTATAGAAGAGGGAAGGGAAATCTGTAAACTCTTCTTCCCTTTTGCTGTCAAAGGACTTGGGAGCTGACTAGATATGTGCCAGCAAACAGAATAAAAAGAGCTGAGTGAACCAATTTTTTCCCTCTGTCTTCATGTGATGGCACACTCTGACATCACTAGAAATGGGAGGAAAATTCTGAAGCTGTGTGCTTATGAAGGAGAGAAATGGGGCTTGTAAGTTATGAATAGCCCCTTCACATCAGGAAGAGATGAATAAAAGATAGGATATTTGTCCTTGATAGGGATTAGTCATCACCTAGTTCTTTCTGAAGCTTTGTCTCAGTCATTATTTCCTTGATCAGCCCCTGGTTTAAGGGGAAGAGCTATAAGCTGTCTATTTTAATTCACTTCAGACTGACATTTGGCATAAAAGAAGCAGCTGGTGCCAATTTTTTGTTTAAGAAAAATATAATTTTACTTTAAATAACTAGTGTGCTTTCCTTCAAGAGAGATGAACTGTAAGAGCAGCAACAAAAATAGACTCATATGCCTCAGACAATACTTTTGCCCCACTCTGTGCTCTAGGATGATGTTTCCTGTGGAGGATGTTGTCTGGCACAACTTTAATGGGCAAAACACTTCTCCTACATCAGCCAGTGTGATTACAGCTCCTGTCACCACGGCAGCAACGGCATCTCTGGATGTCCCCACTCAAAGGAATTTCCCAGGCTGATGGAGGAGTGTGGGGAGTTTGGATTTACAGGGGGTTGGCTACTTTGAAGTTTCTTCATGAGTTCTGACATAAACTGAAAGGACAACATCACCAGCACTGGAGGAGCTTGTGGAGAGATGTTACATCCTGGAGTCACACTCGGAACAGGACCAGCCTTCATAGCCATCAGGGAAGCCTGGGAATCGTCCTCAGTCCCATTCCTCAACACAAACATCTTGTTTCTGCCATGTCCTTCTTGCTTGGCTGTGTCTGTGATCCTCCCTGCCGTGTAGGGCTTTGCTGCAGAACCTTGTCTGGGGTGCATCAGCTAGCACTAGAGGTCAGCACCATCCAAGCCCATTCAGGAGGTCTGTCAGGGGCTCAGAGAAGTACCACAAGGCAGTTAACATGACCTTCTGCCTTCTTTTTAAAAGCTATGACTGCATAAACCTCCTGCTGCTGGCTCTCGCATCCTGTGCGGTACTGGGATGCTTTTTGCATGTGCAGGCAAGAGGAGGCTGAAAGTGAGGAAGGCAGGGCTACACAAGGTGGCCTTCCTTCACCCCTTGTAACTCTTGTCTGATGCCACAGTGTTAGGAAGCTGAGCTGCCTTTTGGCAGCAGTGGGACCACCAGTTGCAGTGACACTGGGCACAACTGGGACCACAGGCCATCCCAAGGGGAACTATTTCAGCCAAAGCAGCCTGTGCCCCCAGGAGACCCCAGTCCATCCTGTGTTACACAGGTGTATTAGACAGTGTTTCTTGGAAATGAAGGTTCCTCCAGCCTGTCCTCACCATCAGTGAGGGAAGCTTTGCATCCTCCCTTGCATGTCAAGCACTGAAAGTGTTTCACCACAACATGGGGGATTTTGCCCTCATCTTTCCCTATCCCCTATAGCAGCAGGGGGCTGTATAGGTGATGTGACTCTGCTCTGCTTCCTATAGCCCAGATATCACCTAGGGACAGCCACTGGATGCACAGCTCTATATCCTTTGCTTCCATCTTTGATTCCTTCCATGCACAGCATCACACAGGTTTCCCCAGATGCTGTGCCACTACACCTTCTTTGCCAGGGACCTTGTTTGCCCATAAAGGTTCGTTCTGTTGAACTCCTGCATGACATGGCATCCCTTGAATGAATCACGGCAAATCCAGGGCGTTTTTCAGGCATCTCTCATTGCTCCCACTTTCAAACAAGCAGCACAGAAGTTCGAGCGAAGCCACCACAGTGAAGTGTGCAAAGCAAGCTCCAGACCTTGAGTGTTGTCTCTCTGGACACACGACATTAGGGACATCACGTACCTCAACAATTACCAAAACTGTGCCACTGTGCCTGAGTGTGGCTGCAGCAAGCCATGTCTGTCACCATACTGCAGCCCCTGCTCCTCAGCAGAGTCCTTGCAGGGGCAGAGGACAGCCTAGAACACTGGGTCAGGATGCCAGAGCATGCTGCTCTTTCTGGCCAGTTCTCAGGGAAAGTTAACTGGAGATTATATTTGCCTACCAAGGATCTGGAGAATTTTGTTCCTGACTAAATATGTTTCCCTCCTGAACGTAAGTTTTGCAATTATACCATATTTGCACTTTAGTGATTTAGAGACCACAGGAATACACCTCCAGAATAAACCAAACATGCTTACCATCTCTGTCTTGGTCCTAAAGCTATTTGTCCTAACATCCTGCACAGCATCCTTACAAAAAGCCTCAAAAACTGTTTCCTATCTACTTCATGGACAGTAATTTTTAATATCCAAGCAGGCTTTATGTAGCTTTAGAATTCACTCTACCTAGTTTACACCAGATTATACTAAATCTTTATCAGCAGCTTTCTGATGTACCAAACCTACCCACCATCCTCAGATAGAGCAGAGGTTTACAGCCTCTGTCCTGCCAGTGATGGAGAGAAGGAAAAGATCCATGGGGTCACTTTCCATGCCTTCATAAAATTAAGAAAACAGACCTCTGCTCTGTAGGCTCAAATCCACAGACAGGCTGTCTGCTTCTCCACTAGAAAATATTGCAGGAATCTGACAAGCTGGAACAGCGGTGCCATGGAAATGGGGCCATCAGATGGTAGGAATTATTGCACAGCACAGAGGAGGTGCTACACCACTGACATCTGCACAGAGTCTTGTCCTACAGTGGCTACCCAGGCTATGGGACTAGGGCCAGAGAACACCTTGCACCCCACTGCACACCCAGACCTGCTCAATTCCTGCTTACCAGTATTCTGTTTGAAACAAGCACCATGCAGGAAGGTCTGTGTCTTTAGTAGTTCTTTACATGGCATTGAACCCACAGTGGACAATCGGTAGGTAGCAACAGTCAGGAATCAGTGAATAAGAAAAATATAATTGTGATTTATATTGTCATGCGCTGGTCAGGTACTACATGAAAAATGCCATCTGCCATAGCAGACAGGTCTTGTGCTTTTCTTACATCTCCTCAAGGGGCAAAGGGGACATTCCTTCTCTTGACTCTCTCCCAACAGCCGACAGGTCGCTCCTGAGAAGCCACCAAGCCTGTCAATGCCTGTGGCAGCCAGGAGGCTCTTCGTGTTAGGTTTTGGTACAGTGCCTAACACAACGAAGCCTGAATGACGACTGGGGTCCTGAGGCTGAACTACAGCACAAATAAACACTATTAATAAAAAACAAACACTCGCAGTAGAAGACTTGCCTGACCATGTCTAGCGAGAGTTCTTGGGATTACCTTCCTCGTGAGAAAAACTCAGCTCCTTGACAGTCCTGTGGAAAACACCTCTCAGTCTCCATCCCTGAAAGGTAAGGGGCTGTGACAGGGTAGCAGCTGGTGTTATAAGGTGTGCAACCAAAAGGGAAAGGGGAGCTGAGTTTGCTGATGGTTTCTGCTCTGAGAAGCAGCATTAATTACATGCCTTCTCCTTCACTCTCCCTCCCTTGGTCTCTGGGTCCAGACCCTGGCAGACAGTGTGGGAGACACCACTTTGGGCTGGACATGGCTTCTCAAGAGCCAGAACTGCCTTTTAGACCCCTTTCAGGTACAGGGGACAGGTGAGAGCCAGGGAGAGATGCCTGGAAGGATGAAAAGGTGCTGTGGTGTTATTTACACACAAACCAACGCAGTCATTTTAAAGGAAGCCTGCCCTCCCAACAGATGACCCCGTGACTAGAGAGGATTGTGGGTTTGTGCTAGAGAGAGGCAACAACTGCAAGGTGCTACTGCTAACCAAAAAAAAAAAAGCACAGAAAGTCAAAGAGTCTTAATACCACTCCTGAAGTATGATCTGGAATCCTCCTCTTCCCCTTCTCCCTCTTTTCTCATTTCCACTGCTTTTAATATGAAGAAATTTTCACATTTAGACATGGGTTTTGGCTGTTGTGGGAAGCACATGGTTTCTGAGGGCCCCATCATTGCTTTAGCTGAGCCTCCTCTGGGTCTGAGACAGCAGGTCTGTGTAAATTTTGGATCTCAGGAACCTGGGATATGAGTCTTTCTCCATCAGGCTGTGCACCTTCCCCTGGGCTTGGTCAAAGCAAGAGAGGGAGGGCTCCTGCACATTTCTTCTGGTCAGCTCCCGTGTCTGGAAGTCTATGTTCACCTGGGAAAAGCAGCAGAAGAGAGTTTGGTAGTGAGTAGCCAGTTTGCCCCCTTCAAATGGCACATTCCCTCTCAGCCATGGCTGTAAAACAGCAGCAGACCCAAGGTCCTACCCTCATCTGTGCATAAACAGCCTCCACAATTCTGCAGAGTTAAGTGATCCAGTGGTATGAATTCTGCCCCAAGCCTGGAAAAGTTGAGCTGGATTTATAGCGATCTGAGCATTTCTGAAATCAAATTACTTTTATTCAGACTCTTACGCAGCACATCATGTAAAACTGCTGACTCAGCCTAACCTCTCTCCTGCCAATCTCTACTCCCTTTATTCTTCACTACATGCCCAATATACAGCTGAATGAACTTTTAACTGGGGTTAAACTATTAGTACATTTCCTATTAAATGTTTTTAAACTCTGTTCATCTAGGATAAATTGTTTTATTTTTCCCATAACAGCTTAGTGTTACAGTATCTCGAGCAGAGGCTTGAAAAAATAAACTACCCTAGTGTTATGACTACTGTTTGTTTTCCTGTTTTCTTTCCCTAGAAAAGCAATCAGCATTTGTTAGGGTTATTGTTCGGGGGAAAAAAACAGCTGAAAAGTTGTTATTTGTTGTTGTTAACCCAGTGTCCAAACTTAAAGGAGCCTAGAAGGTAAAGCTGTCTGCCTAAACATGGATGACAGCAATACAGATTAACTCTCTGTGACATTTAAGGGTCATTTCACATTCTAGGGCACCAAAATGATAATAGTGTTAAGAAAACTTCACAACAGGACCAAATCTCAGGACAGACAGCTCCCATCCTAACTGCACTCACATTTCTAATCAAGACTCAGCCCTCCATTCCTTAAAATCTCATGAATAACAGCAGGAAGATGGTCACGGAGAGCACTGGGCATTGAAGTGTTCCCTGAGACACCCACACACATTGGTGTAAATCTGGGTCCTTCTCAGTGGCCTTGCAGTAGCCTTCCTAGCCCAAAAACAGAGTAAAATGAACCCTTTTAGGGGGCTCCTCTCACAGGCGCCTGTATTGTGACAAGCACCCGTGCAATGGAGCGGAGGCACCGCTGTGGGAGGGCGGATGCTGCGAGGCCCTTCAGGTTGAGTTATGAATACAATAACACAACCCAGCATCACGACACGGGATCTGACAGCTGCATCAGCCTGTCAGTACTTGAAAGAGGACCTTAACCATTCCAGGCTCTGCGTTGTGACTGCACTTTTTGTTCAGCTCTGAGTTATTGTTCGCATCTTTTAGGAGGTCTAATTGAGTTGGGAGTTAGTCAGCAGATAAACACTCCTCCCTGGAGAGTCAACACGTTAGTCATTCCTGGGATTACTCTATGCAAAATGGCCTGTGAGGAATGAGCCAAATAGCCTGCTTGAGAATTGATAGTAAATGAGAGGAGCAAGGTTGAATGCTTCTAGGAAGCTCAAAGAGGTTAGGAAATGTAGGTTGAGGTTGCCATGAACTCAGTGGCTGTGACTAATTTAGTATCATCGAAGTAGTTGCCCTCGCTGGGGATGAGTCACCATGAGCAGAGGCAGCCATAGCAGCCAGGGTGGCATTGCCACCCTCCCTATTCACTCCTCAGCATCACCTCTGGCAGGAGGAGGAGGCAGGGCTCCCCAGCACCCCACAGGTCCCATCTGGGATGCTGTGCCAGCCCAGGCTGCTGGAATACCCACCTCTCGAGGAGCCTGCACGTCAATGAACTCCTCGAAGATCCGCTGGGCCTTGGAAGCCAGCTTGGCTGCTGAGCGAGTCTTCTTGAAGTCCTCGCAGGCGAGCCAGAACTCCAGGTTTTCCTCGCTGAACTCCGTCTTCAGGAAAGCACGGAAAGCAGCCAGTCCATCTGCAAGAGATGTGGAGAGTTACAATGGGAGGAGAAAGAAGGCAGGAAGCTGCCTCTTTAAGAGAAATCCTTCCATACATCCCTGCCTACCAAAGGCCATTTGATTTTCCTCCCCAGATCTGCGATCCCAGGATGTCCATAACTCACACCACTGCAGCAGGGGAGCTCTTACGAGCTGCCATGAAGCCACACATCATTTGATGTAGCTCTGAAAAAGTGTTTTCCTGCTAAGATAGCAAAAGGCTTTCCTCGAGACTGGGACACTCACAACCTTTGAAAACTTCCTGCTGGAATCATCAAGATTCAAAGGTACCCTCTCTTTGCATTTGTGCATGTTAATGCAACGCTTTGTAACATCCTGTCATTAAGAAAAACCTTTAATAAAACATGTCGGCTGTGGACTTGTCTCCTATGTTTTCTGTCACTTTGCTTTATTGCCTTGTGCCATTTTTAGTTCTTATTTAAACAGAGGAAGGATCTTGGAGAGTCTGTTAGAGCTACAATAAAGGGTAGAGGAAAAGGACGCAGCATAATTACAACTTGTCTAGTTGGTGGTAAAAGTGTTCTTATCACTTGCTAATGCTCAGCAATTGTGACATTTCAGTAATGTAATCTGAGTCAGCCAGGGCAGATTAGAAATACAGAAAGATTTATTAGGCAATCTGTGTCCTCTTAAACCCCTGCCTGCACCTATTTATGGACACAGCTATTGTTTTTTATTTCCTTTCCCTGAACAGTACCTGCAGAGTTGAAGTATATGGAGGTTTCATATAAACCCTCTCTCTCCCTGGGATAAATTTATCTCCTATTTTTTTTTCCAGTAACATGTTTCTAATTCTTCCCAGTCTCTTTCTATAGGGTCTGAGTTTTTGCTGTTCATGACTGGAAAGCTCTTGAGTCAGCATTGGCTGCTTCCCAGCAAGTGTCTAAAAAAATTGCTGGAATTGGGAATGCACTCAGCAAGGTCAGACTCCTTGAAGGGATGAGGGGAGTAGGGTTGTATAGGGTCTGATAAAGATTGATGAGGGTTTGTAGGAGCTGAACTCCTGCAATCCTCTGGGTTGGGGGCTCCACCTGCTCCTTTTCTGCTGGGGAAGATCTTAGCAGTGCTGCCTTCCCTCCTCTCCTACATGGCAGGGACATGGAAGCTGCAGTGGAGCCCAAGGGGCAATGCCTGATGCTTGGTAAGGATCATTTTTACACACCCACAGCAAGCCCAGGCCCACCAGGGACAGGGGCTGGCCATCTCACAGTATCCATCACAAACTCTCTTACAGCTTTGTCCTTTTTTCCTTGCCTTTACCAGGTACGCGAGGAGAAACAGCAATCATAGAATCCTACAAGAGTTTGGGTTTGAAGGGACCTTAAATATCATCTAGTTCCAACTCCCTCCCATCACGGGCAGGGAAATGTTCTTTACGTTAATGGTGCCAACCCAAAATTGTGCACCTAACTACACATAGTACAAACATTTGGTAGTAAGCCAAAGAATTTATCACAGATCTATAAACAGCTACCAAAAAAAAAAAAAAGAGACTGAGCTTATAACTTGGGGGAATTGTTTTCTTTCACACTCTTGCTACATAAAAATCAAAGCATAGAACCACAGATTCACAGACTGGTTTGGTTAGAAGGGACCTCAAAGACCATCTTGTTCCAACTGCCCTGCCAAAGGTAGGGACACCTTTCACTAAACCAGGCTGCTCAGAGCTCTATCCAACCTGGCCTTGGACACTTCCAGGGATGGGGCAGCCACAGCTTCTCTGGGCACCCTGTGCCAGGGCCTCCCCACCCTCACAGGGAAGAATTTCTTCCTAATATCCAATCTAAACCTACACCATCAGTTTGAAGCCATTCCCTCTCGTTCTGTCACTTCATGACCTTGTAAAAAGTCCCTCTCCATCTTTCTTGCAGCTCCCTTCAAGTACTGGAAGGCTGCAATTAGGTCACCCCTAAGCCTTCTCTTTTCCAGGCTGAATAATCCCAATTCTCTCAGTCTTTCCTCATAGCAGAGGTGCTCTATCCCTCTAATTGACTTGGTGGCCTCCTCTGGGCTTGCTCCAACAGGTCCATGTCCTTCCTGTGCTGGGACTCCAGGGCTGGAGACAGCTCTGCAGGTGGGTCTCACCAGAGCAGAGCAGAGGGACAGAATCCCCCCTCACCTGCTGCCCATGCTGTGGGATCAGCCCAGGACATGACTCAGCTCATGGGTTGTGAGTGCCCATTGCTGGACCATGTTCAGCCTTCCATTCACCAGCACCCCCAAGTTCTTCTCAACAGGGCTGCCCTTGATCTTCTCATCCTCAGCCTGCATTGATACCAGGGGTTGCCCTGACCCGGGTGCAACACTTTGCACTTGGTCTTATTAAACCTCATGAGATTTCCATGGGCCCATTTCTGAAGCTTGCCCAGATCCCTCTGGATAATCTTAAAACCTTTCAGCTATTCAGAGATTTCCTTCTATACGCTGTATATGTTATCTATATGCTACAGATGACATATATACTATATACATATATGTTATAGGTCTATAGCAATGTAATACTGCCCTGTTTCTCCCTCATGTGTCCTAATCTTATTCCTGCTTCTCTTGTTTCCAGTAATAGCTTAGGACACGGAGATATTTTTCAGCTCCTGCTGAAGCCTCAGGCCCTAAGAAATGTCCCCAAGAAATGGCCCCGGCTATTGGACAGCAACAAACAATCCTATTTCTGGCTGCACGTCAGTCAGCAGAGATATCTGACTGCCCAGATTCTCAGAGGGAAAGGCAGAAGAGATATTAGTCCAGACAAGACCAAATTAGAGGCTAAACCCCTCCGTTCTGGGTTTGTCAAAGCTCCTTCGTTAACTCTGCACAGTAACTGCTCCATCAGCAGTCTGGGATGGGCAAAAATGGATACATTC
Source organism: Sclerurus mexicanus (assembly GCA_013396755.1). Classification (NCBI taxonomy): domain Eukaryota; kingdom Metazoa; phylum Chordata; class Aves; order Passeriformes; family Furnariidae; genus Sclerurus; species Sclerurus mexicanus. The sequence goes on from VWZF01006644.1 coordinate 347,174, forward strand.
CATCTCAGCTGTGCTTCCTCCTCCTGTCAGCCCCAGATACAGCTATATCATTTCAATTCATCCTGTTGCTTCTTAATTAAAGCACTTTCAGGAGATCAGGGTTTTGCACTGCTGCAGTGGACAAAAGCAGGGCTCTTGTCCAGGAGCACTGCAGAGCAACTCACGGTGCAAATTGTCCAAGGGTCCAAGCCTGGGGCAACAATATGACATCAGCCCCCCAGAAGCAGAGCAGAGTGCCAAAGGCATCTCCAGCAGCAGGGCACCTGTCAGGATCATGCTGCCCCTGGCTGCTTTGAGCACCTCCTTGGGTAGATAAGTATGATGATGGAGAGGGATGTTTTAGGGCTGCTCCCCTTCCTGAAATCTGGGACACAGAAACATTTTCCAAACCCTGTGTCCCCTTAATGCCTATACAATTCACAAGGCCTGTGTGGGAGCAAGTGGGGGACTGGAGAATAGAGCAGGGAGTCTTTGCAGGAGGAAAGGGAGAGGATATAATGGCAGGCTGACAGGTTTCAGAATGAAGAAAATAGAAAAGGGAGAAAGTTGCAGTTCCTCAAGATCTATGTCATTTTATCTATCGTCAGCTCCTAGGATGTTTGACATTAAATATTTCATCACGCAGGCACACTGCTGTGACTAGACAGTCTCTGCTGTGTGTCCCTGCAGAGGTCTTGCTCCCCTGTCTCTGTCCTGGTCTTTTTTGTCCCTCGCCCTTTCCTCTACAACAGCCCCGGAGTCCCAGCACTCACAGAGGATCGTTTTCAGGAATAGGTGTGTTGTGTGGAAGTATCATCTCTGCAAAATCTCATCGGAAAAATATAATCTCTGCAAAATATAACATCAGGGAAGTATCTGAAAAATATAAGAGCTGAAAAACATAACTTCTGCTAAAAGGGAATGTCATGATTGACAAGGAGAGAAAGGCTTTTGCTTCAGCCCTGCCCCAGAGAGCAGCGGCAGCAGGTCCCCCTTGGGACCAGGAGATTTCCATGTGCTCTGCCTCCTGCTCTCACATCAATCAACTCCTTTTTGTCTTGAAGTAAGTTTAGACAGTGAATGGATAAATAATAGCGTCTGGCTGTTCCCTGCTTTTTCATATATTCCTGTCATACACTCCTCACAGCCTTCGAGGAGCTGGAAATTACAAGGCTGATCCTGTGAGGACCTTGCAGAGGAGGCTTTGTATGCTGGAGAGGTCATTCTTGACTCCAGGCTGCCTTGGCTTTCATCTTTAGTCCTTGACTGCCCGCCAGCATTTACAGCTGTGCCTGACAGCCAGGTTTGGGAATGGGAGCCCAGAGGACGGGATGGTAAATCACTGCCCTCAGGTATATCATGGAACAATGACAAACCTGTCTGAAAGGGCTGGAGGACAATTAAGTGTGGGGACTGCTACCTCCTGAGCTGGAATTTGACCTGGATGTTTACTTTAATCTCCTCCTGCACATGAAGGCTGTCAAGGAAGGGTCACTCAAGAATGATCAGCATTTCAAAGTGTGATACCAGCAGGAGAGCATCACCACCTGAAATATCCTGGAGTGTGATTCCAAACGGGATGCTTTACAGAGAAAGCATAGAAATTAAAAGCAGGATTAGAAGCCTTCAGATGCAGCAGCACAAGATATCCCTAACTCATAGCCTAAAGGCATGGCCATTCAATAAGACAGGATGTACCCGTAGAGGTGCATAGCCCTTCAAGACAACTATTGGACAATTATTCAGGAATTTGGCTCAAGAGATTTACTTGAAGCCAAAAGAGGAAATCAGTGCTGATGGAGGAGATAAGCTGAAGGCAAAGAAATGGAGTGTCAAGAGCCTGAGAGAGAAGCTAAAGATATTTGAGTTTTTACTTTTGCAGTGTAAATATAAGCTTCAAAATGCCCTGCTCTCCATTCAAACAGACTGAAGAACATGCAAGAGGTTTGCCAGGAAGGATTGTGCAAGTGCTCATACCCCATCCCAAGACTTTGCAGGTCACCTGTGAATCAGACAATGGCAGGAATTTGTATTTTACAAATGGGCAGTGCCAGGCAGATTGATGACCATGTGAGGACAGGGACTCAGGTGCTCCTAAAATCCTGTTAAAATGTTGTTCTTCAGGACATAGAGAGTGGATCCTTTCCTGCAAGAAAGGCTGTGGAGGAAGGGACTGAAGTGGTGAGAGGGAAACACAAGACAGGTCTTAACTAAGGCGAGCTTAGTGGCCTAAATCATTCAGGCAAGTGGCTTAATAACCATGCACCTGCCACTGTCAAGAGTAAAAAAGCAATCAACAGTCATTTATTTCATGTCCGTGCTTCACTCCATCAGCAATCAGACTTTATGTAGGAAGTAAAGTCCCTGTGGCTGGTGGAGGAATGGATTAGCTCCATGGAGCATGTTGGGGCCAGGGCTGGAAAGGCAAGGTAGTGCACGTAAGTGCTCTCACTGCCGCTGAGCAGTTTAATCTTAGCTGCCTGTCACCAGCACAATGCTAACGCTAATGCTGTTCTGGCTTAGAAAGAACTAGGAGTAGGCTGAGATATTCCTGTGCTGTGTAGGAAGAGGAGGAATGTGTAGACAACAGAAGGAGAACAACAATAAAGTTTGGACAGAAGAGCACAGAGATCACAAAAAATTTGGAGCGGGGCAGGGGGGGGAATCACCCTTGAGATAAAAGTGGAAATTCAGTGCAAAGGTTCTTGGTGTCAGATCCTTTGTTGAAAAGTGAATAAGGGTTGAGGACAGACTGTCCTGCTGGATTCTGGACAAATGACAAGCCATGTGTCCAGCCCCGCAAGGGATGCAGAATGAGACATGCTATTGCTTGTATTTCCCTCCAGCAGCCTGTCAAAAGAAATCCTCATCTGGCTGACCAGGCTGTACCTCCTGGGCATGGGTACAGAGAGGGGATTACTCCTCAGTTACTCACATGCATGCAGACACACTGGGACCACACTCAGCTCCTCTTCCCTGGGAGCCATCACTCTGGCACAAAAAGATGCCAAAATCTAGCATGTTAAAGCCACTGCTTTTGCTCACTGGGCACCCAAGGAAACACGTTGCATACAATCTGTCTCTTACTCTCTCAATTCCCTGAGAAGAGTACGATCAGACTCCTCTCTCTCCTGTTGCTTACTCAGAAGCTCTGACCCCAGGGAACACTGCTACACTGTGCTTGCGTCTGGCAGTGACCTCAGACAAGGCTCCTGATGTAAAATAGGGGTTTGTCTGGCTGACCTCAGGGTTTCAAGTTGATTTGCTTTACCCATTAGCAAAAGCAATTAGGATATCATTGCACTGACCTATCCATCTGGGGCTGTCAGTGAAACAGAGCTGTGCAGCACTGCTTACCCCAGGAGGGCTGAGGGATGCTGGATCCCAGTGCCGGTGCACAAGGAAGGTGGGGGTGCAACAGGGAGAGCCTTCCTGCCTTTCCTACTCACAATCTCTTGCAGACACCAACACAAATTATCCTTTAAACGACTGGGGAATTAATCCAAATCAGACCACTCTACACAGAGGGGCATTACCCAGCCTGGGAGTCTCCACAGACAAGCAACTGCTTCAAATCCCAGGGGATTTCAGTCCTCCGCTCAAGGTGCTGCCAGACAGTAGCAGGTCAGGATCAAACACTACCTACACAGATCATTCATTAAAGCCATCTGGGGAGAGAGAAGCAGGGAGCTCCACAGGGCCATCCCACTTCATGAGATATTTGGCAAAAGTGAGCATGGAGTCACGGAATGGTTCGGGTTGGAAGGGACCTTAAAGATTATCTAGTTCTAAGTCCTCTGCCATGGGCAGGGACATCTTCCACTAGACCAGGTTGCTCAAATCCCCATCCAGCCTGGCATAATGACACTCTCTGTAGAGTCTGTATAATGCATGACACCTACTCAGGTCACTTCCATTTAGAAACCTTTTGGATACTCATGGAAGTAGGAAGGGGAAGAAGTGGTTGGCCTGTCTCACAGAGCCCTGTGAGCCTCCTCTGGGTACAAGGGCAGCCAGCTCACCTTGGTACTTTGGAGAGTCTTTTAGGGAGCTTTGGTCCACTTTCTTGCTCCTTGGAGCAATTTTTGCACCTGTCCAAACCCTTACAATATTGCCCACAAGGTCTGCCTCATTTTCAGCTGCTACACCCAGCTCCTTGAGCACTCCAGGATTTATTTTCCCCAAAGAACAGGAGGGCTGGAAGGGACCCAAAACCACCATAACTGCATCAGAAAGAAGCACATAACCCCCTGAAATCAGCATCACAATCTCCTTTCCAAAATAAATGAACTGTCCATCTAGTGAAAACAGAGTTTATGACAGATGTGTCAAGCAGAAGTGATCTACCTGCGGATGCTGTGAGTGCTGTGAGCCTCAAGGGAAATTCTCCCGGAGCCCAGCTGGTGCTTAGCCCATGCCCCCAAGCATGAATTCAAATTTTCCCTGGCTAATATTGTCCACCTGAGCAGTCACAGGGAAATTAGGAGACAGTTCTATCCTTTTCTTGGCACTAAAAGCAGAATATTAGCTGGCAGCTTCACTACAGACAGATGCCAGCAGGACAGGCACTGCTTTTTTTGTACTCTCAAATTTTGGCCAGATAAGGCATAAGGCTCCCTTACCTGTCTAATATCAGCACATTTCTAACAGTGAAAATGCAACTCATACAATATAATTAATTTTATTTATATATGCTCTTTTCTCCCTTAAGCCAGTGTAACTAACATAACATTTCTGTTTCAACAGAGCTTTTTGTATTTTGCATCATTATAACCCTTGACTGCCAAGCTGGCAATTCCAGAAACTTCAGGTGCAGAGCAGTTATAATATATTCCTTCAGAAAGTAGTTTATTAAACAACAAATTTCTCTGTCACCAATCACCAGGCAATGTCACCGTGACTGCTGATAAAAAAAGATTAATTTAAATTTTAAAGATCACCTTCTGTTGCTATTAGGAACTGAATATTTTTCATTAGCGCCAGAGAGTTATCAGAATTACTTTCCTTTCTAGAGACAGGAAAAATCCTGATAATTCATTTATCACTCTATAAGGGTAATTTATTAATAAAACCAGACACTCTTGGGGAAGCTGTTGGACAAAATAATTGAACTGAGGTTTGATTTAGCATTTGCAGTAGTCAGCTGAAGAAGGTACAATCTGTATAATGTCAGAATATAGATGGGTAAATTTGCTGGGTTTTGTAACCAAAGCACTTTTGCTGCAGTCTGTATCTAATAAGGAAAATTTCAACTTTTACATCGGTGAGGGAGGAGCAGGGACTCGAGCTCAGGACAGTAAGAGCGATGTGGATATCCTGTCCTCCCCCTCTCCATCCCCCAGGCATCCCAGTCTCCTTGGTACATTTTTTCCCTTCTTGTTCTGAATTTCCACAAAAGAAATGTTCCCTCTTAGCCATACCCAGTTACACCATATATTTTTTTTCCTATTGGCTGCAAGAGCAATGATCTCAACTAGATACTGCTGCTAAAATTATATACTGCTTTTTCTGCCTTGGTCAACCAGCCTGTTTAAAGTTGTCACTTAATTCCCTGCCAAAACTGTTGTCAACTCTGTAGAAATCCAGCAAAATTACACTTTTCCTAATAATATAATTCTACACTTATAATTTAGAAGGTAAGTGCAGAAAACCCTGAATCTCTAAGCAAGCCAGACAGCTCCTTATTGCAATAAAACAGTTCACCACCCACATTGACTTTCCCCCAACCTTGACTCGCTCGGATTTTATTCTCCAATAGAAACACATGAATGAACCCATACTGTGAACTTCGCTTTCTTGTTTATAATTTCTCAGCATGAAAACCTTGGCAAAGCAGAATAATATTTGCTGAACTGAACTGATACGATTGATCTATTGAACAGAGCAAGGTGGGCCGATTATAGGTTGGCATGAAGTTTCTGGGTGGGAAATTTTCAGGTTTGAATTGATAACGGTAAATTAGATTCTGCTCAGGGTGACCACGGGTGATTTCTCTGCCACAGAGTGAGTTGTTCAAGGTTACTGAACCACATAAGGTGTTGTGTCACAGCACTCCCAGCAAAGGCTGCGCTTCCACACGGCGTGGCTGCACAGCAACTCAGAGAGCAGCTGGAGGGAGAGGGGAACGAGCTCTCTCATGGATCTTGGGGGGGTTTAGTAAGCTGAGAACCTGCCGTTTGCCTGCATGGGAAGGCTGGACCCAGGCGCACGTGCCAAAGGATAGTCTGCAGGGCTACACAGCCTTGGGATCCTGCCTCCTGCCTCCAGTACATCCTCCAAGGCTGGAGAAGTCTTGGGCTGCTTTTAGCAGTTGTGGGTTCCCAATCAGGAGCAAAGACAGGAAGGAAACACTCAAAAACCTTTCAACCAGAGGGTGAATCCTGCCTATAAAGGATGGTGACCACTGAGTAGTGAGCAGGTGTCCAAGGGACCTTTGCCCTGCTATGCAACATGTACTTTGCCCTAACTACAACAGGGTACAAGAGGGGGGAAATAAATGTAGAATTTGATCTTTACTCACATTTATGGGACAAAAGGACATCAAAAGAGTCTGCCCATCTTGTTGCTTCTTCTGTTGACAGTCTTCTGTAAAGAAAGGAAGAGGTAAGTTACAGACAACCCATGGCTCCTGACCTCTCTGGAGCTATTTGTTCAGGACACCAAGGAAGGCTGGAATTCTTTTCACCTAACTTTGGAGGTCTACAATGTAGAGGTCTCCAGGTGAGCCAAGTGACCCTGGGCTCCCTTTAGAATCAGTGAGGAGATATCAAGGGGCTTACAGAGACTCAACTCTGTTCATTTCACATCCCCAGGTAGGCAGGTAAATTAGACCAGAAGAATCACACCCAAAAAGGGACCAATTTTTCCTTGTTGACTCTAAGCAGAGGCCCAGGGAACAGGCTCAGAAGCAGACATTTACATTGTAAAAGCCAAAAGTCAGCAAAATGAAACCCACTGCTGCAAAAATGTTTATTTCTCTTGCTTGCCTTTCAAGCAAAGATTAGATCTTAGCTCAGGTGTCAGCAGTGACTTGTGATCAGATGAGTCCCATCCCACTCATTTCAAATCAAGACTCAGGAGGGTCTGAAGCATCTACCTTAAGCACGATGCAAGCCATCACCCAAATTTTGGCAGTTTAGTAGCAAGGCTCAGGTGAAGATGATTGTGACCTGAAATTCCTGGTCACCTCTTGTACCAAGGCAACTACTCAGGCTTTGATTTGTGATGACAGAGGTGTAAATTACATCCTCAAATATGGGTGGAGACATGCCCCACATATAGCAGTGGGGGCTGTGTGCATGTTCTGTCTCACGGGAGAACTCGTGTCAATGATCCAGGTATTTCCTGAGGCTGTTCCTGCTGTATCAGTGCTGTTTTGTTTTCCTTCGTCCTCGTGGCTAAAAGAACCGGTCACAGCTTACACAAAGTACAACGAAAGGAAGACGATCGATACTGGAGGGGGTGGTGGGCAGGCAGGGGAAAGACAGAAATGGGGTCGGGGTGGGATGCTGCAGCTATACTCACTTCAAAGCCCGGTTGGGCTTGTCCGGAAGAATAGCTGTGAAATCATTATATGAGTCTGATTTGTGAGACAGGCAGCCCAGGCGAGTCCTCATCCCTCTGTTCCTGTGGTCGATGTGAGGGAGCAGGGGTGTTAGCAGGGGAAAACCAAAGAAGATGATGATTATAAGTCTAGCCAAAGCGGCAAAAAGAAACCAAAAACCAAATCCAGAAAATCTCAATGGCTCTGTGCCTCACCAGACCTGTGTCCTCGGCTCCCCCATCTGTGGGATGGGCCCATCTCTAGTAAGATGCCAGGCAGATGCCAAGGATGGACACAGCACCAGAGCAGCTGAAGGCTCACTCACAGCAGTCATTCAACTGCTCTGACTGGCAAAAAGGCTTTTAAAGGCTGCACTTTGGGATGGTTTCTTGGAAAGTCCTGCTCTGGTCAGGTGTGTGAGGAGACCAGTGGGCAGCAATACAAGAAATCAGTCACCCTGTTCCAGTGGCACCAGCAACAGCACAAATACCAGGGCTGGAGGACAGGAGGGAGCTGGAGGAAGAAGAATGGGAATAAGGCACCTGCAAGGTGAGCCTGTGCTGCAGAGCCGCGATTCCCCGGCCAAGATCAATCCCAAGCAGCTCCTTTAGACTCAGGGTTACATAAGCAGGATAAAAGTGCCTCTTTCCTGACATGCTTACCCAGGCAGAAAATGGCTTTATTGCTTTTTTTCCTCTGAATTTCAAAACAGCCCCAGAGCCTTCGATCCTCTGCCAGCCCCTCGCGTCCTTGCCAGCCCCTTCCCGGGATAGCAGCCGCAGCATCCTTCATTACATAATCCCGGGATGGGGAGGAGCACAAAGGGAGAGGGAAACAGTACACACACATGCATCAAACGGGACTGGCATCATCTCCTCTCCAAAACACACAGGGGCTGGTTAATGGGTTCGCATGGGCTCTAGAAGAGCAGAGCCTGTGATTTGTCTCTCCAGCCCAAGGGCATCTCTTCTACCAGATTCCCCGGACATCAAACTAGGCCATTCTCTCCTCTGGACCGTGGGAGGAAGATGTAGCGACCCAGTCTCCACTTCTCAGCTGCTGGACCTACTTTTGAGCTGGAGAAAGCACTTCTCTAAGCCCAGCTGCCAAACAGATGCTGAATACTTTCTGTGGCTGCAGGAATACAGTACTTTTTCCCTTCCATATGTAATCCTTGCAGAACACTTCAGCACTAGCTCCTGAGCCAATCTGTAGTGCTCCTGTTTCCCCCTTCTCCTCCCGCCCTTCGGAGAGCTGCTATTATTGCACATTTTAATGTAATCTTAAAGCAAATTAAATGTTAATTAAATGCACTGAGTGTCTCCCTAGTGCAGAACAGGCAGCTCACAGCATTTGACAAGCACAAAAACCAGATCTTCAGTCACAGGAATTGTTGCACAGCCTCCAACTATGGACCCATAGCCGTGGCCCCGGGATGCTGCGCTCCATAAACCCCAGATATCAGCACAGAGAGTGTCACGTTCCCAGCTGAGCATGCTGGACTTGCCATGTTCAAACACACACCAAGTCCCCCATGGGATCCTTCTGGTACTTTTCCTGATGCCTCCTACCCCCAGCCTCTCTCTTCCCTGCTCTGTTTGCTCTAGCAAGCTCACGAATTTCCCAGCAAGAGGTGTGACACATTACCGCAATGCTGCTCAGAATTCCCTCTGATGCCTGAGATCAAGGGACTGCAGCAGGCAATCAGAGCATATGGGGCACAGAGAAGCTGCGCCATGGGCAAGGAGTTAGTCTCTCACGGAACACCCTTCTCTTGGTGAGGACTTCCAAGACAGGACACAGGAGAAAGAGAGGGAAAGAGACTGGGTGTGTGGGAGGTGGAGAGGCAAGGGAAGGGCAGGAGGGAAGAGGGGACACTGCAGTGAGTTGAAGGGTTTGCTGGACAAGATAGACAGCCACAGGATGGGCAGGGGTGAGGGATGCATCATGTCTTTCCAGTTACCTCCGTGGGATCAGTAAGGCAGCCATTCAGGCATCCAGTTATGGTTAACCCTTTAACTGGCTGGCTTGGACCACAGTCGGGGCTGTTTGCAGGAGGCAGGAGTGCAGGAAGGAGAGATTTATTGTCTCATGTCCTGGCACTTAAAAATATATCAAAGAATCCTCTTTGCCAAAAACAAGGAGGGCCAGTTGTTCTCAACCCATTTGAGCCTTGCCTTCTAGCGCAGAAGGTCAATTTTTCAATGGCAGATGTTCAAAGTTGAGGGATGATCACAGAGCAGAGACAGCATTTCCTTCTAAGACCAGGACCGCAGGTTAAGTCCAGCTTCAGGTCTAAAGTGATCTGAGTTTGGCGTAACAGCTCACCACAGAGCAGCAGGAGTTGGCATTATCGCACTCATCATTCAACACCTTTGAAGGTCTCTCCTCAACGGGCAGAGCTCCAGGCTGACCTCTCTAAGAAGGCCAAACTACCTCTTGTCCCTGTCCCTCCAGGTCATGGCTGGTGTTACTGGCCAGGCATCATGGAAAAGCTGGCACTGCAAATAAAATAACAGGAGGACTTCACGCATCTGCAAGTGCTGGTCCTTTCACCACCATAGGCTCAAGCACTCACACAAAAATAACTCAAGTCAAGCAACTCCTCTTTGGGGTGGTGGGGAGCCACCAAGGAGATGCACAGTCTGCAAAGCGGGGAACGGAGGAAGGGAGAGAGGGAGACTGGGGACGGCAGGGTCCCCACAAGCCTTGGCACACAGGCAACTGGTTGAACAAATCTCACAGAGAGTGAAGGTGAGATCCACCAGCCTGGAGACCAAGGGGACAGAGGGCAGGACTGTACAGTGAGCACAGGGTAAAGGTTGTGATTTGTCAGGACAGGGCCAAGCTCCAGGTAACCTCCATGTCATGTCCTCTTGCCCACTGGGAAGAGCTGAGGAGACAAAGGGACTGATGAGAGCGAGGAGGATGTGCAAGGAGTCAGGACCCTGCTCTGCTGGGGCACGGGGAGATCCCAGAGCTTGGGCTGCCCAACGCAACATCCCTCTTAAAACCTGATTACATTAAAAACACACAAAGCCTCTTCCCCACTAAATTAATGGAACCGGGATTGCACTACATGCCACTGAGTGCATTCCCTTAATCCCTACCCTGACCGGCTGCTTCGATGCGCTTTAACTGAAATCAATCCTTGTAATTCCTTAAGCCCCTTTAAATTTCCTCATTAACAGCCTCACACGCATGTGGGGCCACAGCACATGATTTCCTAGCGTCCAGCAACCCCTGCTCCTCTTTCCCACTGCTGCTCCGAAGCGACAGCTGGAAGTAGAGCTGGGTGCCCTCTCCCTTGCAGCCTCCTTTAGCAGCCTGATTTTTGGGGTACTGTTATGAAACAGCCTTCTGCTCACCCCCACTCCCACCCACTCGCCAGCCCCCGCAGCAACCACCTGCACTGCTGAGCAGCACCCAACTTCCCTGCGATCCCAAAGTCTGTCTGACTTCATGGGTGCTAAGACCTACATTTCCCATGAAGGCAATCACACTGCTCAGCTGACATACCCACAAGTATTTGCTCTGATTGCAAATAAAGCCAGTCAGTTATTACTTTAAAATATAATCTGCAGTGTCTGGTAAAGGCATCACAATAGGGGTCTTGGTGAGGGTTTTTTTACCTCCTGCTCCATCATTCATCCTATCTCCCCCTCCTATGAAAGGACCCTGGTGAAGGAGAATTGCCAGTCTCACCATGGATGTGTTTTGGGGTTTTCTCCTTGGGAGACAGAAAGGGAGGGGTGTGATTAGGACATTCAGGTTACCAAACCACCTGAGCAAAGATAAAGAAGCCATCCCAATAGGAAATATAGCAGCACAAATGTTCAAAAAAATAAAAACAACAAACCCAAACCATGAGATCTCAGGGGCTTCAGGAGATTAAGACCATCCATCCATTCACATGCACAGAAAGCCAGAAAAAAAAACGAGTACTGAGGCACTGCAGACGGACAGACACAGAGATAAAGGTACTCACTGCCTTCGACCTGTCCTCTCTGCTGGTGGGTCTGTGCCGACAGCGTGGTCAGAGAGGCTCTGGGGAGAGAGCAGAGCGTCCTCTTCAGAGACAGCCCCCTGCTCGGGGTGAGAGTCACACCTCGACACCCCTCCCCTCCCCACCTCTCTCCGGGCAGCAGCGGCAGCAGCAGCGCAGCTCAGAGCCGCTCTCGCATCCAGCCAAACCCTCCAGCAGCCCCAGCCCGGCTGCGCAGCCGGCTCCCGGCGCTCACCGGCGGCTCTGCCGAGGAGCCCCCTGCATCCTCAGGCTCCTCCGCATCCCCGTCTCACCCACCTGGCAGCACAGCCCCAGCTTGTCCCCCCGCGGGGATGGGGGACCGCCGCGCACGGGCGGAGGATGCCAAAGGCTGGCGGGGAGCATCGAGGGGCGGGGAGGGGGGATGCCTGCGAAAGCGGTGTTGTCACCCTCGGTACGTCGGAATAAAGCACCCGCCTTTTCATCGTTTTAATCGGCTCCTCGGAGGTTTTGGGAAGGCTGCTGTTTCTCAGAATCACAGATCAGCAGGAGCTGCCCACAGACAGAAGGGACGGGAGAGTTTAATTAAGGAGCCCAGGTGTCAGCGAGGCCAAATAACATTTTGGCACAAAGCAAAGGAGGACCTTATTGCTGGGCACGGGATGACAGAAAGAGAAATGCACCTGGCAAGTCAGTCTCACCTAGTGTGTGCAGTCCTGCTCGCTCCCTGCAACCTTAATCAGTGCCCTCACCCCACTGTATAAGCTCCAATCTCTTTTTTTCCTCCTGCAGCCACCTCCATCCTCCAGGGGATGTGTATGGGATGTCCAGTGCACCCCAATGACCCCAAAAACAACCTAACCCACGGCACCAACACGGGGAGGGGGCTGCAGCACAGCCCCCCAGGTCTGGGCTCAGCCTCACCACCAGTGACAACATCTGGATGTCACACAGGCTGTGCAGGCACTGAGGGGAGTCACTGGCCCACTGAGAGTTAAAGCCATGGGGTCTTCATTGCCTTTATGAGCCTGACAAAGTTGATTGACTAAAAAAATTAAAATTAAAAAAAAATAAAATTAAAGTCTACTGCAGTTTAATAAGCCTTTTTCCTGGGAATTTTTAGTCACCTTCCTCTCTGCTAAAACACTGCTGGCCTTGGCATCCTGGTGCTACTAGCAGGAAACACATCTTAAGATAGCACATTATCACAGGCAACATCCCTGGGGAGAGACAGAGTCCTGCAAAACCTCCTACAAAAACACAGGGTTTAGCAGCACTGCAGCAATGATCTCAGGTCTCCATCGTCTTGGATCCCCTCCTTCATGGCTCAACATGACAAGGAAGTATTTGCCTTGTTCTCACCCACCATCAAAAAACCCAGGTCATCCTGACTGGGATTATTCATGTCTCCAGTTATCAGAAGACAAGCACTGAAAAAAAATGCTGTGGCTGGCAAAGTCTCCTCTAAACCACAGTCAAAGGTTGAGGTTCATCCTATGCCTCTGCTTCCACAGGCTCGTTTGTTCAAGTTAAATAACAGTCATCTGCAGCCCTTGCCCCAAACCCAAGCCAAATTTAACACAACATCACCAATGGTTTAACTTCTAATATGTCATTTCGGTTTTAATACGTTATTTCCATGCCCCCAGGTTCTCTCTGGGCACCACAAGGTGTCAGGGATGACAATGTTTTCATAGTACTTCCAGGACATCCCTCAGATCTCATTTACACCACGGACTTTGTGGGGTGGAGGTCAGCCAAATGTTCAATCAACAAAGCTCTGGATAATTCTGGTCCATTATTCAGATACTTTGAGACTTTGCTGCAGTCCCAAACAGAGCAAAAACTCTGATCCACTAATTCTGGATGGGATAGATCAAAGGATCCTACCAGTGCTCCTGCTCCTCCCTCTTCTTTTACACCAGTTGTATATATTGCCATCTCACAGCCAACACCAGTATTAAACACCCAATTCCTATTTTTTCAGTACATCATTAGAACCTTTTTGTGCCCTCAGTGAAATCCTGAGCAACAAAAGATTACTCTGAATATCAACACCTTTTTCTTCGAAAACTTTCCTGGGGCAGGTGTGAGTTAACAGAGAGCAAGAATAAATGAACTGTTCTGACACAGGCACTATGGGAAATGTAATTAAATTGCAGATAAAGAGAATTATGGGGTTTTTATAGTGTAATATTTTAGAAAGCTTCTAAGCAGTAGGTTTATAGCAAATTCCTTCTAAAATAGCCCTCCTGCTTCTGACTACTCTGTGGCTTTCCTTTAAATGCTTTTAATAAAATAACTCATTTTGATATTAGGCTTGAATCCCATCCAAAATTTTAAATCTCTCCAAAAATTACTCTAAAGTAATTTCCTCCTGACCTGCTAACAGCAAGTCAGACAAGCAGTGAACACGTGCAGCACTGGGATTGTTGGCTGCCACTGGGGAGGAAGGAAGGGAATTTGTCAGCCTGTTCCCTGGATGTTAGTCTTGCTCTCCAGGGTTCTTTTCACCCTCCCTGTTATTTTCAGTGCCTTCCCACCTATTCCATGTGTTTTGACCATTGAACATCACTCAAATCTTTTTTACCCAAAAACTTCTTCCAGCTCTGCCAGCTTTGATTGATCCCAGTTTCTGCCACGCAAATGAGAGATGGAAGTATCTGAAGATACTTCTGCCTTCCAGCATGGCTAGCCTGACACATCCAGCAGGATCAGAAAGTCGGTTTTGGCTGGTGGTCATGAGGCTTTTGCTTCTCCAGGTACAAGGATGCTTCTCCTGGGGCTGGCAGCCCACACCCCTTCTGTGTTGGGAGCTTGAAGAGCAGAGGATGCCTGCACTGACTGGCTCATTTACTTGGCTGTGCGTTTGCCTCAAATAAACTCCTTCACCTTGACATTTAAGCAGACTTCTCCCTATCTTCTCACTCTTGTTCTGTGTCCTCAGGGGTCTGCTGCTGCTCTGGAATGCCATTATTTTTTGTTTAACGAGACATCATGCTGAGCCTGCCGCTGTCGCTTCCACTTCTCATTTTCGACTTTGTAGCCTTGTCATATTTACAGTGATCCCTGCCACAAGGGCTTTGAACTTCACTGGCTTGTGTTTGCTCTTACTTTGTGACTTTTCTTGGGCCCATGGCATCATCTCTGTTTTCTGGTTCAGTGCTGCAAGGAGCTTGTTTGAGGGGTGGGCTTTCACAACCTTTTAGCCCAAGAGGATTTTCCATAGTGCCAAGAAAAGTGCTTCTTCACTCCGCTGTGCTGTTAGGAAGCTGCATTCCCATAAGTGATTTCATTCTTTGGTATGTTTTCATGGGATCTTCTTGTCTCTGAGATCTCTTCAGAAGATGCTCAGCAACGTGGTTGTAACAGAAGGTGTCCCTGCCCATGGCAGGAGCTTGGATAACAGGATGAGCTTTAAGGTCCCTTGCAAGCCAAACTGTTCTGTAAATCCACGACAAACCTGCAGCTACTGTCCCCTTCTGTTGTAACCCAAGGGGGCTTTTGTCTTTTGCTGGAGGACTGGAAGGAACAGCCAGCCTTGGTCTGGAGTGACACTCTAAGCCACTCTCTAGTGACATGAAGTGTCATTTGATCTCCTCTGTGGTCATTAAGAATTTATCCGGAGTGGTACCTACATGGACCCAATCGGAAAGGAACTCACATCAGCAATTAATTTATCTCCAGAGCTTTCTGTTCGCCACCACTGCTAGCAATTAAAACTGGAATGTAATTGTTAGTAAATGACATCCAACTCTGCTCACTATGCCAAGGCTGTCTGATGGCTTATCTGAGTGTCAGGGGAAAACACAGCACAAGGTGACTTCCTCGTAAGGAAGGAATTATGACTTACATAGATCACTTGCTAAACTGCGAAACAAACCACAGTTCTCTTGTGAAGAGCCATCACAACAGGTCCGCCCTCTCAAAAAGGTCTCCAGTAGCACAGAAAACATCCACAGATGCAGCTCAGAATGCTTTTAAGGGGTTAATTTATCTATTCACCTTAAACCTCAAAATATTCTCCACATGAGTGCAGGCAAGGAAGAAATCCTGAAAGGTGAAACAAGGGGAGCTTGAGTTTCAGGGACAGGTGAGGATACCAAGCAGCTGATATACTGGATGGTGGGTTGGTTGATCAAAGAAGCCACCTCACATGTGCTAACGAGGAGACTGGAGACACCCACCAAGTCAAACTCCCCTTGAAAATGAAAGAATACGTTTAAAAATAAAAATTAGTTACATAAAGTGTGATCTACAGTTCTGTCTCCGGCTTAGCCCAAGAGCATGGCAGCTATTTAAATTCTCCTCTGTGTCAATGATAAAAGTGTCTCCTGGACATGTTTGTGGCTCTTGGGCACTGTGATTGCCGCAGCAGAACAGATGCTTCCGCAGCGAGATGGCTCCTGGCCCCCGCCTGCACTCCACGCTCCCTCCCCAATTCCTCCAGGCAGGTAGGACACAAAACCAACAAGGCAGGGTGGGAGGCTCCGGGCTGAGAGCGGCAGACAGCAATCAAAGGGAAGAGTTTCCCCTTTAAAGCACTGTGTTACAATTTCATAATTGTTCTCTGAGGAAACATGCTGCCATGCCCAGGAGCAGCTCCATGTAAAGAAGCGCGTTGTGCCCGTGTGTGTGCGTTGGAGAGGATGCTGTTAGTGTGGAGCAGGGAGGCAGAAAGGATTGGAGTTGACACAGAGCTGCTCTGTGCAGCCTTGGAGCCCTCCCAGCTTTCAGCATCACTGCTGCTGTCAATATGGCAGCGGCTGTAACGCAGTCAGTGTGTGTGGCTGGGAAGAAGAGACAGATCTACCCCAACAGACAGAGCTCCACAATGATCCCCTGCCACAGATTCTCTGCCCCTCCTCGGTTTTGATTGCGATCTGATGCTCAGCACAGGCCAGGGAGCGAGGCTTGCTGACAGACGGGGTTAATTCTCTGCTGAGAGAGATCATCCGAGGGGCTTGCAAGCAACCTGCATTTTGTGAGCTGAATACTGCAAACTAGCTGTTTGTTGAATGTTAACAATCAGCCCCAAGACCTCAAGGTTGCAGTCCCAAATCCATTTATGATGGACAAGGTCTGTGCTGCTCTGCTCTTATCACTGTTATTTCAAAGACTCGGGCTTACAGGGCATACAGGTCCCACAGCAAGGATTTACTGGGGCTATTAACTGCTGTATGGATACACAGTGTGGAACTGGGAAGTCATTCCCACCACAGCAAAACACCTGAGCACGTGCTTCACTTTAAACACATGAGCAGCTGAATGGGTATTTGTAGGATGAAATACAAACAGAGTTAGCCACAAGGGTGAGCTGGGATTTCTCTTTCATCTCTAGAGGCTGCTGCTCTAGCCTTAACTAAAATATAAATGAGGGGAGTGAGATAGGCTCATTCTCTTTCTGCGGCAAACGGTGGTTCTTTCATAAAAATGTCTGCTGCATCCAGCACTGATCTCTCCTTGGAAGATTGGCTGCAATCAGTGCCCGTGTCCTGCCAGGCTGGATAAAGATGCTCTGCCAATGCCTGCACCAGTCAAGCCCTAAGGCCTGGGCAACATCCCCAGAGCCACATGGGAGGATAGCAGGGCAAGAGGCCAGGCTTGTCCCAGTGCTGCTTTGGAGGAGCCTGGGGCTTCAGGGACAAGAGGAGGGCAGCACAACAGAACAGAGAATGCTCAGCCCATTCATTATGCAACCTGTACACTGCCCAGATGGGGGAATGCAATGGCATTCCACTGGGATGGGGCACAGCCACAGGGAGAGGATGCCAACACGAGTCCCTTGTATTTGTTAGCTGTGCCAAATAAGCAGCTTGTTTCCCCCATCATCAAACAGCAAAGAGCTGACCCTCGCTGCTGAAGGGGTCTCCATTAGCTGCAGTTTGGGCAGCAGGAAAATAAGNTCCCCCAAAGAGCGCACATGCCTCTGCCATCTGCAAGTTTTCACTACAGTCTCAGCTCAATGCAGTCTCTTGCCTCCAACACGGTCTCTTTTCGCTCCAATTAGTCTTATTTTTAACCAGCTCAGCCCCAACACTCAGCCTGGGCGTTAGTCACAATGTCACAGATACCCAAATATTCAAAGGAAATAAAAATCCACCATTTTAAAATCTCCGTAATAGCAAAGCAGGGTACGGGGAAATGCAAAGATGGTGAAGATCTCAGAGGTGCAGGCACCAGCACAGGCTGATGTTTCCTCCCAGCATCAAAGGCCCAGCACTAATCCCATTGCAACGGAGATCACCCCAGAACCATTCCCCCTCCTCCATCAGCCCAGCCAAGGCTGGGCTGGGCTGAGTGTAAGAAACATTCTGCTCCTTCCCCGTCTGCTAATTACAAGCAGTGTCTGTGTCCCTTTGACCATTCATAAGATGCTACGGGAAGATTAATGCACGGAAAGAAGCGCTGTCATGCCATTAATAGGGGTGACATCTGAGCAGCACCCTTCCCCTCCCACTTTGCCTGAAGAGTCATCCTTTCCCACAGGAAAGTGGGGCAGGGGCAAGTAAAAATCCCTCCCCTGGGGACCCACCAAGGTCCTCCTAGCTCTTACCTGTCTTGCAGCTACGTGGCTTTTGGTGCTTGATGGACATGGCTGGTTGGGGCCCTGAGGAACAGTGTCTGCAGGCTCCTGGTGCATCGGGGAGGGCGAGGGACCCAGCCTGGCCACAGTTATCTCTGCAGGAGCAGCAGCACTGTGCCACTTTTCCTAGCTCCCCAGCCCTGCATCTCGTGAAAAGAACAAGAGCTGGTGGAAGGAGGGGGGTTACAAAAGAGAGGGAAGGGGGAGAAGGGAGAGCGGGAGCGCACTCTCGCAGATGCACACACACAGAGCAGACAGAGGCTTGTATAGGATGGCACTGCCTGACTTGCTCTCATTATTGCCGCAGGCTGGCTGCTGCCCATGGAGAACTCGCCAGCATCCGCTACTGACCAGGGGCATGGTAGGGAAAAGGGACAGGGAAGAGATTAGGACCTCATGGACCACTGGAGCAAGGAAAACCACCGTCTGGGCACCGGGGACTTCGTCGTCTTTGTTTGCTTTTACCTGGGAGGGGAAGAGCTGTGCTAGAGGGCAGGAAGGGATTGCAGTGATAGAGAGTTCAGATTTTCATGGGTGACTCCTTTCTTCCTTCGAACATAAAACAAATTCCCAAGCTCAGTCCTCCTCAGCGACACAGAGGGATGGTGTAGGGCTGGCCTGACCCAGGGCTTTTAAAGACGGCATTGCATCGAGGCAGACAGAAGGTGGGTTGCACATACCCAAAGCACCAGCATAAAGCTCAGCCTCCCCTTCTCATTCCTATTATCTGGGTTGTGCCAATACAAATCCAAAGGCCTGGCAGGGGTGTTGGAGGGGGTGGAAAGACACTCCAGCCATGACACCTCCCCTTTGGATGCTGTGAGGAAGCTGCATACAGAGCTGCCAGCAGTCCCTGACACAGCTGATTTGCTGCAATGACAGATCCAAAACACAGGGATTCAGAAATCCAGTCATAATCCTCCCCAAAGGGACACCAGTTCCTCACTCCACAAGTTTTTACAATGTGCTTTTCTAAAACATCACATGCTTAGAAGCGTGTGCTCCTCTGGAAGGAAGCAAGAGCTTTGTGCCTAATGCCTTTCTCAGGTTTTTGAAAGCTCCCACATCCCTTCCCCTCCTCTCCCTCCTCCGTCCCAGTGCTTTACCACTCAGAAGGTCTGGGTCTCACCTGAGGGGCTCAGTTTGGTCAGAAGGATTAAAATACAAGACAAGTCAGATGCTTGAAACCCTCTCTTAAACCCCCAGTACCCATTTATGGCTGCTCCCTGCTCCAAGGTTTCCCACTGGCGTTTGCAGGCACATGGATCTCCAGCCACAGGGCTACTGTTAAT
This sequence comes from Sclerurus mexicanus, assembly GCA_013396755.1. Taxonomy (NCBI): domain Eukaryota; kingdom Metazoa; phylum Chordata; class Aves; order Passeriformes; family Furnariidae; genus Sclerurus; species Sclerurus mexicanus. Next base: position 366,559 of record VWZF01006644.1, read on the forward strand.
AGAAATCAATGGCTGATGCACAGAATTACAATCACAGAGTTTCCAAGTCAATATCCTCCAAAGCAGTTAATCTGAGAGTGCCATGTCCATCTCTAAGTGACTGTGTTCAATAACACACCTTCGAGACTCACCTGAGATCACACATACTTGTACAGCACAGCAGGATCGGATCAGTCCCACCATGCCAAAATCCAGCACTCTGCCTGCCTGCCTGTTCCACTGTCCTCAGGACATTGGCACCCAGCTCCAGGAAACCTTCCCCCTCATGGGTCACTCTGCCAGGAGCTGTCAGAACGTATTTCAAGTCCCAGCATTTCATCAGCCCTGCAATAGAAAAGGTCTCACTGTAGATCCATAACTGTGGATGGCCTCTCTGCCTGTAGTGGCACATACAAGGCCCAAGGGATGATTGCTTCAGGACCTATAACCAGGTATCCCACCCTTATTCCCACCATAAGAGGAGCAAGAAGGTGAGGTCTGATGCTATGTCAAGATCCTGATTGTTTCCCTGCCACCGAGAGGCCCCAGTAGTGCTGTGGAGCTGGATCCCTTTAGGATGCTGAAGAAAGGGAGCAATTATCACTGCAAAGGGGGGTGCAGGAATCTCTCTTCCAGCTCTCTGCATCTGTATTACTTATATCACTAACAAAGCTGCCCAGAGTCTCTGTGGATGCACATCAGCTGTCATACATCCCAGGGCTGGGAGATTTCCAAGTAACATCCATTCTCCATAGGGCTGTTTTTAATGCAGATATACTGCAGTGCCATCTCCCAGTATATTTGGGGGGGTGGGCACAAACCATCTTTGGGGAAAATACCCACATCAGTGTCTTGTGGGAAGTGAGGAGCTGTCTGCTTCGTGCCCTAAAGCATGAAGACAACCTTCCAGTCTCCAGGAAAACACTCTCCAGCATCCTCGCAGTTATGTGGCTGGGGTCTGACTTTCCCAGAGATTAAAAAAGGCCAAGGCACCTCAGATGATTTGCAGTGTGGTGTCCAGGACCCACAAGGTGACACCGTCAGTGCCACTGTCTGTCACTGCTGTGAAGGCTTTACAGGGACAACGATGGCTTCTGCCCGGGTGATCCAGGATTTCCAGCTGCGTGTGAAAAATCAGGTTTGTTTTGTATGCACGCAAAAGCCTAAACTTAGCGAGCAAGATGTTAATTTGTGAGGGGAAAATAGGCCATATTTATGTAACTGTGAAAAGCTGCAGCAAAGGCTATGGATCCAACGGGAGAGGAGTGTGTGCTCTGAGCTAACAGCTTTGTTGGGAGCTCCAGCAACTGTATATTCATTGCCCCACACCCCAAAGAACCAGCTTTGAGGCTTTCCAGGCTAAGAATAGAGGTCTTGTTGTGTTTGCTGCTCCACGGCCTGGGTTTTGTTCAGGATTCCAGGCACCAGGGTGTGGAGCCTGGCTGAACGAGCGCTGCAAATGGCAGCATCTATGCCCGCCTGTGAGCGGGGCAGGGCTCCGGGCTCAGCAGGGATGGAGAGCACAGAATAAAGGGTGAATTCATCCACAGCCACACAGGACAGCATTAGTGCTGGCCCTCTGCTCACAGAGACGTCTCCCGTGGTGGATGGGGCACCCGCAAGACACGACTCCCTTGTGCACAAACAAAACCCAAGCATCTTTCCAAGCAGGGCAGCTGGGGCAGTGCCATGACTGAAATTAGCAGCTCACCCTGGCTGTGAAGTCTGATGGCTTGGATCCACTTTGGGAACCCCAGTCCCTGCAGGGGCAGACAGCTTCCTGCTGGCCCATGACATTTCTTTCCCCTTCCATTCACACACAAACATTCTCTGCCCTACTTAAAGCAGGTCATGGATCCAGCAATCCCCAGCCTTGGAAATGGAAACCCCAGAGCTAGTCACTCCAGGGTTTCGCAGACATTCCACGCTTAAGAGGTCTTTCAGCTCCAGAACTCATCATGCGGCAATGCTGGCACTGGTGGGAAACAGCATGATACTGCTACTTGTCTGGCTTGGAACTTGTGACCCTGGGACTGTGGGAAAGCCTTTTATTGGCTAAACTGGGCTTGTAAATGGCAGCAAAAGCAAACTCACTCCTACAGGGAAACCAAGAGGAAAAAAAGGACTGAATTGTGGATGCCTTCTGGGGCCTCTGGCTCCAATAGTCCCTGATCCTGGGGCCATATTCCTGGACTTTCATCTGGAAACAGCACAGGATGAAACTTCCAGTAAAGATAGCAACCCAGGGATTTAAGCACCTGTAGGAGAATCCAAGTCAGGGGCAGCACTGAACAAAGGCACTGACTGCAGACAGCTGCACTGGAACTTCTGTATGTCTGAAGTCCAGCCCAGGAGGTGAGAGAAGCCACCACGTCACTGGGGACCAACAGACCAAACTGATATTAGGGATTGTTTTCAAATTAAAGGGGACAAATTAGTCTTTTGAAGCATGCAAGGAAAAGCTCTGCAAAACAGATTAATTTCCTGAGGGAAGACACAGTCTCCGGAGAAGGTCTTTCTTGCTAAAACATCACATAACAATTCTCTTGGGAAAGGACTCCTGAGATAACCTGTCTTTCTCCTAAAGTAAATGCCTCTGGGAGCAACACTCTCGGCAAAGTACTTCTGGAGGAAAAAAAAGTCTTATAAAACCCTGCTATTGATTCTGCGTTTACCCTTGCTGCAGCAGCAACACACAGAGCTCAGAGGTGAGCCATCATCTTCCAGTGCTCCTTCCTAATCAGAACTGAGAAGGATATAACAACGATCCTGCTGCTCTCTCATTTCCTCCGGCTGTAGCTCACCGATCACTCAAACTAACCCGCTGTGAGCAACAACTCCACAAAACGTGCTTTGGAGTCCTATTCTGGCTTTGTGGAGCACAACAACAGGGGACATCCCATCTGCTGCTGTTTGTTTAGCCCTTGCATTGCTGAACTAACATCTGGGAGCACTGCTGAGCCTCTGTTTAAAAAGCAGTGCACTTGGAGAAGAGACACGTGTGTCTTCACCCTCTGTGGAAGATGGATTGACCTGAGCACCATTTGGCAAAGAACAAGAGGCCTGAGAACCAAGTCATCCCTCTCCACTGCCCAAATTACTGCAATTAGATGCTCTCGTGACATTGGCCCCAATCCAGACACTTGGCCAAGCGCAGTTCAGCCACTTTGACCCCGACAATTGGCTCCCATGCCTTGAAAGCCACATGCCAGCTCTAAGCACATTCAGATTAATTCATCTTTCAGGTTTTTATCAGTGCAGTCCAGCAAAACCTAGAGCCCCGCTGTGAGCCAGTAGAAAGTCCCACATAAATAACCATGAGCTGGGAAGGTCTGAAAATTCTATAGGAAATACAGAGGCAGAAGACAGCAACTGAGCACCATTAAGGATCTGCTGCAGGGAGCATTGGAGAACAACCCTTCTGCTCCTGGCACTGCCTACAGGGCCAGCAAAGACTCTCTGGAAGTCTTAGGAAAAGGAAGGCAGAAGCATTCTAATGTCAGGTCTAGCAGATTGTACTGTGTGTTAATGCCCTTAAACTACTTATTACCCAAATTGTGCATATCCTGCTCACAGACCCCTTATGCATGACTCAAGACGTCCAAACAAGGTGACATACAGAAAGGGGGTTATATTTCAGGATTTTCCATCAACTGCCTTTGCACAGGCACTGTTTTCCTGACAGCAGGCAGACAAAATAGTCCTGAGTCCCCACAGATGCATGGACAAGTGAAGCTGATCCAGACCCAGATGATTCTGACCTCAAACTGATGACAAAGGCAGCATGGATGCGAGTCCTAGAAGTCCCGTGGACTTCAGGCAGCACCCACAGTATGCAAAGGTACTAATGTAAATAGCCCCTTTGCTCTTAAAAAATTAGTATTGGTAACATGACCAGCCTCTGGGACTGTAAGGTTAAAACAGAGAGAAATATCCAATGAGATTAAGAAAAAAAATAAAATTAAAAGGACTTTCACAACTACCTGAATATCAGTATCTCTCCCTCTTGGAAAAGAAGATGGAATAATCACATGTAAAACAAACTGTCACAACACACTGGCTTAACAGGTCAGCTCAGTGTGGGCCAGGAATCGAGCTTTAGGGCAGCAGCACTCATGACACCAAGAAGAGAACCTGATTTACTCGCCCCAACAGCTCTCTCACATGAGTCTCTGCCCGCCCTGCTCATAGAAAGAACAAAACAGCTTTTCTGCATCAAATAGGATCATTCAACATCCAAGTCACAAGGCACGGAGCAAACAGCACTACTCTTGGCCAGCCCAGGAGCATGACTGGGGATTGTGGGAGCACACAGGGTCTCCTCAGGAACACAGCTCCAAACCCCACGATTAGGTATTCGGGGTGAGAGCACACGGTGCTGAGCAGGAGGAAGAGATGGCAGGGAGTGTTTTGCTGTCTGCATGACAGTTTACACCCCAGCAGGGTGTTTGCCTTTGCACAATAGGACAAGTTTGTTGACTCGTGTTTAGCGTGTGACCCAGTATAAACACCAGCAGCTTCTGCTGTCAGAACAGTCGGTGTCTGGTGCTCACTACAGAGCTGGCTTCTCTTAAATACAGCATCTCGCACTAATCTGACTACACGGCAAATTCCTAGGTTTTCCATGACCATTTCTCAGTTTATCAAGGCTTGAAATCCAGTCATATCCTTCTGCCACTGGCCTACAGATTCTCCAAACTTGTACTAGTTTGCTAACAAATATAAGAAATGAAATTTTCCTGGGACGAGCATCATCTAAAAATACATACTTAATTTATCTTGCAGCAGCTTTACAGTACCTAAAGGGGGTTTACAAAAGGCTGGAGAGGTACTTTTCACAAGGGCGTGGTGTGACAGGACAAGGGAGAAGGGCCTTAAGCAGAAGGTGGATAGATTTAGAATAAATATTAGGAAGAAATTCTTCCCTGTGAGGGTGGGCAGGCCCTGGCACAGGTTGACCAGAGAAGCCCCCGCCATGGCAGGGGGAATGAGATGAATTTTAAGGTCCCTTCCAATACAAACCATTCCATGATTCTATGATCATCCAACCATTCTGTACTCAGTTTCAACCTGAGTCTGACACAGTATGACTGTGCCAAAAAGACTCAGTATTTGTCATGTACTGCCTCTCCCCTAGCAATAAGACCATTTAGTCTTGTCATAGGATGATATTACTTTGGTTTGAGATGACTCTCCTCCAAACAACCACATGGTTTACCCGTCCAATATCTTCCAAACCTGTGGTTCTGTTTCAGATTTTTTTCCTCCTGCAAATGAAAAACTAAACTGATTTGTAATCACCCAAGTCCTCTTTCTTCCTTCTAAAGACAGATACTGAACGACTTTTACAGCAATCAGATTCCTCACCTATCCACCCAAATTTGTCAAAAATTGCTACAAATTATTCTGAAATCACTTCACAGCTAACTCAACTAAAATTCTTGACACCCAGGCCACCTGATTTCCCAAGAGCCCGCTAAAATGTAATTTTTTCCTTCTATTCTAAGCAGAGACCTCACTATTTGTCATTATCACCAACAGTGCTAGTCAGCACTTCTTTCTCTTGAACTTCCTAGCAATGGCAACTATGAAAAATAAACAATTTGGCCTTCTTGACATTTTTTCAATAGGTCTTTCTGTTCCCCACAATTATCCACACGTGCATTAATACGTGTGTGAAAAGGACCAAGGGAAGTGCTGACCTCATTTGTCGTGCTTACCAGGACTACTGAAAGGAAGGGTTGTCACAGTCAGAACAAGTATTTCTTACGCTAAGGGATCATGATGAAGCAAAAATGCATTTTTCCTGCAGGTTTAGAGAATAAACTGAGCCCACGGTTACAATGGGAAAACTGTTGCTATTATTTAGTAGTGGCATTTTAGGTCGCTGCCACCAAAAGCTTATTTCCGAACAGTTCCAACACTCCATCTATCAAATAATGCATAAAATGTTATAAATGGTAACTGGTAAGTGGTAACCATTTGTGTAGTCTTAGAGTGCCCTGAGAAAAGATGTCGATAAGCACATGGAGCTGTCCCTGCAACAGGGAGCACAGTGATGAAGGGAATTGGAGTCATCTACAGTCAGAGACATCAGCATGAGCAATCCTAGCTCCAGGAAGGGAGAAAAAAACCCCAAAACAAACCCCCAGCAAAGTCAAGTGGAATGCAAGAGCTTCCAAAGAGCTCATAGAAGCACTAAGCTCAATTAGAAACGTCCTACTGTTCACAGCATCACGTTCAAGTCCTGAGTGCTGAGAGCAAGGTGAGTTAAGCAACTCACTCTCCTGAGCACTCCCACAGATAACCTTCTTTTATGATGGACACAGCATTCAGCAGATTTTGGTGAGACTTCTCATCCTCAATTTTCTCTATCCTCCAGGTATACTTAATAAACTATAAATCAACTTCCATGTGAAATGACACTTTCTGCTTATTAATTTGTTAAAATGCCTACCATTTCCTGTAACTATATGATGCCTGTTCTCCATAAGATGCATAGTATCACAGAATTTATATATTAACACACAGAGTGCACCTCCAAGTTTTAGTTCCCACTACTGTGAAAGACTAAGGAATAAAGCAGCAACCTACTTTATGATTTCAAAGGGAACAGTAATCCCTAGGAAAACAGACAAAAATCTTGTGTCTGTGTCACTGGCTATTTAAAGAACAGCTTCAGTATTTTTTACTGTTGCATAATAGATTCTGATTGTTTTGACACTTTTCAGTATTTTTAAATCTTTTTAAGCAGGAGCCATGGGGAGGCAGCATGAATTAACTGCACGTTATTTTATTTCTGTCAGCTAATTCCTATATCCTCCAAACCTCTGCCACTTACTCCTATTCCCTACTGGAGCTGCAGCAGCTGTTTAGGAGGTCATGCAGTGTGCTGGATCCAAAAGTCTGGTCCTAGATGAAATAATGAAGGGCTGCTCACCAGGCATATCCCAAATGCTTTGATCAGCGCTGCCAATGAAGCAGTGAGGAGCAGAAAAAAGGGATGGAAATGACCTTGATGTGAAGAAAAAAAGGTCTGAAGGCTCCCAACAAACAGAAGGATTTTCAGGTAGCATTAGTAAAATGATAAACTCACAGAAATTGCTTTCCAGAAAGCATCGTTCCAGCTGAACATCATCCTGACTACAAAGTACTCCTCTGTATATTAATTCAGTCAGCACAGTTACTTAACTGGTGAGTCTACATTTAATAGATGTTTATATCCATTAATATTTATCTCATCTTCCACAAATGAAATTAGTAACAGCATGCCAGATATTTTCTTCACATGGCTCCTGCAAATGCATTAAGCACAGCAAGCCATCTCCAGAGGCAACTGTGGGCAGAGCACAGCCCTGTGTGCTTCTGTGGCAGCTGTGCTAAAATTATGCTACTCCCATTAAAAGAATCCTTTTTTTGCTGGATCTGGCTTTAGTTATACAATATTAACAGTGAAAATAGGAAATGAGAATTCATGGCTTCATATGCTTTGAGTTTAAATTCTATTTAAAGCATTCTTGGGATTTTTACAAGACATCTTACACATCCAAATCAAGGTCTTGCCTTCCATAGTTGCTTTTTTAATCTTTTACTATGAATATGATATGGTACTTTTTATTTAAACTCCAGCATTCTTTCCTTGTATAGAATCATGGGAGGTTAGAGACAAGTGAGCTTCCTATGTGAGCTCTAAAGTATTCACGGATTTACAAAATGGTTTGGGTTGGAAGGGACCTTTAAAATCATCTTCTTCCAACCCCTTGCCATGGGCAGGGACACTTCCCACTAGACCAGGTTGCTCCAAGCCTCATCCAACCTGGCCTTGAACACTTCCAGGGATGGGGCAGCCACAGCTTCTCTGGGCAACCTGTGCCAGGGCCTCACCACCTTCTCAGGGGAGAATTTCTTCCCAATATCTAATCTAAACTTACTCTGTCAGTTTGAAGCCATTGCCCCTTGCCATGTCACTGCAGTCCCTTTCAAATAATCTCTCTCCATCTTCCTTGCAGGCTCCCTTTGGGTATTGGAAGGCCACAATCAGGTCCCTTCTCCAGGCTAATCCCAGGATCTCCTTCTGGGACATTACCCGGTGTGACCTTGAGGTAGTCAGCTGGTCACCCACCCACATCTCCTCGTGGTCCTCTGGTAGATTGGCACAGAGCTGCAAAAAACCACCAATTTTACAGTTACTGGGGGCTGTATCACCCCCGAGAAATCTCACAGCTCTTTTGCTCTGGACACTGTTGTTTTGCCACTTCAAGTGAAAGGATGCTGTGTGAAGGGATGGGAGTCGCTTGGTCCTTCTCCTCAGAGCCCTGGCCCTGTAATTGCTGTCAAATTAATTCTGTTCATGCCGCAAGAAAAATACACTTAAGGCTTTTCTTTTACAGAAACGTACTGGACATGTTTTTTCCTTTACGTATAAATAAAAATCTAATGACAAGAAAAATTGAATAGATGATAAACAAGGAGCCTGCATTTCAAGGGATACAATCAAAGAGGTGAAGCCTTCAACTACAATTCTCTTCAAATTGCTCAGTAAACAAGTCAAATTCTCAGGACTGAGAGTATTTTAACTCTATCACTCTCTAAATAGAGGATAATATAAAAAAAAAATCCAGTAGTACACTGTGATTGTTGTTCCAGAGGAAACTGCCATCAAAAATGCCCCTTGTACCAACCGTTCTCAGAAATGTGTTTATATCATTCACTTTGGTATACACCTGCCACTTGGGCAAGAAGAACATGTTGCCAAAGCTTGCTGCTTGCTTTTTCAGGTGCTTTGTGATCTTTCTAGGCAGTTAATATCTAAAATACATACATATATATATATGTATGTACATGGTTAACACTAGTTTTTGCACCAAAAAAGTACCTCATCTCTGAAACTGAAGGTTGATAAACAGCAACACATGTGAGGGGGGGGAAAAAAAAAAAGACCAAAACAGCCAAAGGCAGCATCCACCTTTGACCATCCCACTGTCAAGGGGTGTATGGAAGGTCACTGCCAGGAGCACATAAGGTATGAAGAGATTTCCCCAGGAAGGCAGCTGAAATTGCCTAAAACTGTACAGCTTAAAACAGATGTGATTGCAAAAAAAAAAAGAATATTGATTAATTAAATGATAAGCAGAACAGAAAACTCGGAAGTAATTTGCATATCTTTCCTTCTATAAACTACATGGGAAGGTGCTCAGTGGAATTATCAGATGAGAGGTTTTTAATTAAGCAAGAGAAACCGGTTTTTAGAAGAACACATAATTTAACAGAACTCGTGGCTATAGAAATACAGTAGGGAGCCTACAAGAAAAATGGAAAGATTTTGCAAGGCCATGTAGTGACAAGGAAGAATGGCTTTAAACTGACAGAGTAGGTATAGATTAGATATTAGGAAGAAATTCTTCCCTGTGAAGGTGGTCACACCCTGGCACAGGCTGCCCAGAGAAGCTGTGGCTGCCCCATCCCTGGAAGTGTTCAAGGCCAGGTGGGATGGGGCTTGGAGCCACCTGGTCTAGAGGGAGTTGTCCCTGCCCATGGCAGGGGTTTGGAACTAGATGTCTTTAAAGTCCCTTGCAACCCAAACCATTTTGTGATTCTATGAAATACAAATATATCTAAAATATTACCAAAATAATGGGAGGACCATTCACAACACTTTTCTTCAGCTCTACAGTAAACACAAAGACTATCAAAACACAACAAGCAAGCTGGCGCCTGATGGGTTATTAGAGACAAATGTGACCCATCCATCTGAACATATCTGTCACAGAGCTCTGCTTGCTGTAAATTGTGGCTGGCACAGCTGGTGACTGCATGTAATCATCATTTTTTAATTACATAAAACAATGCTTTGGAAAAAAGCCCACAACAAATTAGAACACAAGCCTAAAATCAGAGCCCAAACGTTTAGAGGTGAAGTCATGTGAAGCTGACATGGGGGATTTCCACCTGGTACCGTTTAGGTGGCTGTTGTTGTCTGTGCCTTTCCTGCTGCTGTTATAGGGGCTAAAGAGTGCAGCAACCACTCTCACCCCAGCACTGGTTACAGCAGCAACCATGGTCTAAATAAACCACCGTGCAAGTGACTTAAGGTAAAAATTAACTGGGGAAAAAAATAAAAATCCTTACATTTGAGAGCATAAGCTCTCTTCATCCTTCTGCTCCTCCTATTATGGACTCATTTTCTGGGGCTGCCTGCATTCACCAGATGCTGGGCATCAGTGCAGCACCACCCAAAGCCGTACCTGCTCTATTCCTCCCACTGGGAGAGATGCTGATGAAATCCAGAGCAGCAGCAGTGCCTTCCCGGGGTTGGGAATGGGCAAAGCACCACTTCCTGCTCACACCCAGCAGCTCTGGGTCCAGGATTAGCTTTGTAAACCCAAGTAATGTCCTCTGGTTTCCACCACACTCTGTCCTTTGCATCAGGTCTGAACTAAGGTCACCATGCTCTCCACAAGAGAAGAACAATATACATCAGTGTCCTTCTGTCAGACTCAAACTACAGGAGAGTAATAGTAAAGAGCAGTCCCTCCCTTTTTCCTGTGGGATAAAACAGTGGGTACAAATCCAGCTGCAAACAGCTGAAATTATCCTTTGGGTATTTCAAGCTGACTTGTTAAGAACGATATTTTCATTTAGCGGTGGTCTGTTTTAGCAGAAGCAGGAATTAATCAGTACACTGAACCTCTGGGTATCTGCAGCATGGGATTACACAAAGCTCCTGTGTTACGTTGCAGTTTTGTAAATTATATTGTAATTTAGCTAACTCTACAGAGAGATACCAGCACAAGGCAGGATTAAATTCAAGTCCAAGTTCTGAAAACACTTCCTGTCTTTACTGCAGTTTTTACAAAACCCTTGCAGTCAAATTCACACAAACCACCCAGAACAGCTGAAAATCAAAGGCTACAATCTCTCCCCAGCTTGGCCTAACCTGAAATATTCTGGATAGGCTTGGAAACCTTTAAGAAAAATAAAATAAACCCCAACTAACACTTGGCTGCTGAGAATCCCCTAGCATGCTACATTCCTGTCCTGGAGGGGGAAAAAATACACTGAAACACACCAGAAACTTACCTCTGCTATTACCAAGGGGTAGTATAAATTTACTAGAGGGTTGCTCTAGGCAAAACCATTGAAACACACAGAGTTTTCCAAGAGGTGGAGAATAAACTGTCTCCATTTTACCAGTGTTTTGTTCAGATCCAGCAGAAGAAAATCAGCAAGCAGGCAGGGTCCAAGGATTACAGAGGCCTTATATCCAGCCCTGGCTCCTGCAAGAGCATCCCTTGTAAAATCACATCACCCACTCTGATATTCAGATCCCATCCATGCTAGTCATGAAGTTCTCTGGAGGGGAGAAGACCACATCAGGGAATATTCAAAAATCAGAAGCTGATCCATTTTAGCAAAGACCCAACACAAATCCTCAGGCAGCACCTGTGTCCAACTGGTGAATCCATTCCCAACAAAGCCACCAGTACCCAAACACACCAAACCACACAGCAACACAGATTCACCAGCTTTTTCTTACACACCACATCTCTAATGAAAAGATTAAGTCTGAATAGAGGAGTCCAGAACTTGGCATTTTCCAGCACAGCTGACATAGCAGCATTTCTCCACAGGTCTGTTTGATACAGGAAAAATAACGAGTAGAAGCAACAAGGGGCCTGTGAAATCTAGCAGTTTGTGGATTATTTTTAAGAGGTGTTTCTGATGAACACTGTGCTGGTTTTCACATCTATTTTCAGGATCACAGGCCATCAACTTTTCTCCAGCAAGCAGGAGATACTGGTCTGCAGTATGACCACCCCTGATTTCCATGGATTTCTTTGTAATGCCTGCCTGCTCTTGCTTCTACCAAAATACGCAGCTAAATATGCCAACCAGATTGTGGTGTCAGTGATTTTCCGTTGATCAGGTGGCCGCAAGCCCAAGCAAAACCTTTCACAATGTCCTATAAAACAACAACAAAAAAAAATTAATATCCTCCCTGTGGCAACATTGACACAACAATGGCAAACACACACTTGTCTTCTAAGCCACCTTCATTCACAAATCCAAGCACAAATGGCTTGCATGGATTCGGGACACATCTTTTCCACTGACCTAATTGTGGCAGGACAGCAGCAGCTCAGACAACGTGTTTTGTTGCAGGGTTGTTTTTTTTCCCCCTGTAGCTGTGTCACACACTTGTAACTGCAGTGAGTCCTTTATATAGCTGTGGGTAAACAAACACCACACAAAGCAGCTTGCACAAGAGGGACGTGGATGGCTCGGAGACAGCTTGCTCACGTGTTTTAACAAGTGCTTTCAAAAAGAATGTTCCAGGCAGTGTTACATTTCTGCCTAAGCCACTTTGAGCATCAGTTTCCCTTTGAATGTTTGATAATCCTAATTTGGGACTCGCCAGAGGTAAACAGCATTTGCCTTTGCAAACAGGTACTAACCAAGTGACACAGTACCCCTCATTTCACAATTAAAAACCAAAGTTCAGCACATTACGTTCACAGTTACTATAAATAATAGTCTGGAGGGAGTGAGTAACTTTTCAGAGTAACTTAATTTCTATATTCCATGACCTCAAACAAGTTTCTGACATCCCTGCTTTGGGAACACAGATGATCCTCAAGCAAAATCTTGATCATGCTACCAATAAAGAAACTAAATAACAAAATCCAGCATCTTTTAAACCAGAAGTCTGAATATAACACACAGCCTGTAGTAGCTTTATTCCATATCACCACTGACAAGTTAAGGGCACAAAAATGTCTGGTATAACTGTCATAAGGCGAGTCTCATCTTCACAAAAACAATAACAAAAAATTAATTGTTTTTAGAATCATAGAATGTGCCGAGTTGGAAGGGACCCACAAGGATCACAGTTTAACATGGATCTGCTTAGGAATCCATTTCTCTCTGAAAACTGATCCTCACTCCATTACTGACAGCTTCTACTCAACGGGGAAAAAAAAAATGTAAACAGACTTCCAAGATAAGAATGACTAGCTCATACAAGGAAAAAATGAAGGAATTCAGCACTTGGCTAGAATGAATGCAAATACAAATCCAGGATTGTTTTGTTTTAAATAACATTTAACCAAGCTTTGAGACTGAAAATAATAATCATGCCATGAGATAAGAAAGGATTTAAGTCTTCTTTTACACATGTAACTCCATCATCTTATAATCTGCAAAGCAGCAGCAAGTCAATTCAATTGGCACTTGCCTATGGATGGCACTCAAAAAACCCCAAAAACCAATCTTAAGCAGAAGCATTACCTCCCTTACTGATTATCATCGACAGGACAGTCCAGTATTTAAAACACGCATCACCATGCCATGTTATCCCATGACAGGCAGATAACCACTGGAGCAGACCAGGATCTGACAGAATCTACAAAACATTCTCTTCAGCAGAAGGCTGGAGCTCAGTATTACTTTAGCCAAGAATTGCAGTACTCCTTCTGCCCTCCTGCATTTCCTCTGGCCTCCTGCCATCCTTCCCAGATGGGACCCAGTAGTTCTTGCTTTTCTTCCTTTGCACCATCTTCTGATCTTAATCAAGTAATCTTTTCCTTCTCTTTTCCTCAGCTTCTTCACCGTCCTCCTTTCCTCCCACCAATTTTCTGCTTTCTCCAGCCTAAACACAGAGTGGAGAACACCCACTGGAGTGCCTCTGCTTGCTGTACACACACTGCAGAGCAGAGCTGAGCAGCCTGGCCAAGTAGGATTCTGCTCACACTACTCAGTGCAGTCACTCCTGCACTGTGGATGCTCTGGTGTTGGATAGAGATGCACAGTTACTTGGAAGGAATGTGCTGCTGCATCACTCACCACTGTAGCAACAGGTTTGCAGGACCAGGCAGAGCTCAGATTTCTTGCCATCTTCTGGAGGGATTAGGGTCCCAAAGAAAAACGGGCAGGTTGCTCTTGTACAGAAGGCCCAAAGCTACACTCAGCCAAAACCACACTGCCAGGTAAACTTTATTTATAAACATACAAACTCCTGAATTACTGTGCTGAAAAACACAGGGACCACAGGCCCCAACGACAGACCACCACCTCTTTGACGAGTATTATGAGGACAACTGTTGCAAACATTATTGATGCTTCTCTCCCTCTCCTTTGAAGGGGGAATACAGCTGAATATGAACGCCCTGTGGCAAAGTGCTGCATGATCTTGTATCCTCCAATGTAAGACAAGCTGCTGGCAGCACTGAAGTTTCACTGTGAAGTGTCCAGACCTCTTGGCCCAGCACAGCTTTACTGTCACGGTCCTCAGCTGACATGATTTAATGATATCAGGAATACAAACCATCCTGCCAGGGAAGCTGACTATCTCCTCCAAATGGAAGGAGAGATACTTCACAAGGGACATGTAAAGAGTGGGGGCTGGAAAAAAAAAATCCCATCTTCCCTCTAATGACACCCTAAAGCAAACAGTCTCAATATCCCATGCTAAAATTATGTTCTTTTCTTTCGCTTTTCTACTTCTCCTTCCAATTACCACCCAAAGGTGAATTCCTGTCAGGGAGCCTTCATATCTACTTCCCACTGAATCCTAAAACTGCCATAGTACAGTGAGGTTGGACTGTGCACCATCCTGCCACAACAGCTGATACTTTCTGAACTGAATCCTAGCATTTAGGAGCTGTAACCACCTCTGGTTAAACAAAGCAGCTTATGTCACTGGTTATAAGTCAATTTTTCTTTGCCTCTTTTTCTTCAAGAGGCCAGGAAACCTGGACGTGATATGGTTCTAGTTCTTCTGGAGTGACATAGTCTGGAGCATTGGCCATCAAGTCTCGTCCCCTGAAGGATTTTGGAAATGCAATGACGTCTCGGATACTTGGAGCATCAACGATGAGAGAGATCAGCCTGTCAAGTCCTGGAAGCAGAAGGCAAATTGTTGAACCACTTGAGTTATGGCTCTGTATTACTTCCTCCGAGTCAGAAAAATCAGAAAGATTGAGTAGGTAATATTACTGAGCTCGAAGAAAAAGAATGACGCAAGTAAGGGGAAAAAAATTAATCTCAACCAGTAGCAGAGAAACAGACTTGGCTCAAGAGCAGAAATGCCAACCAAAATAAAGCTTTTCAATATTACACAAAGTTCTGCAATGACAGAGACAGTGCTTCTGCAAACACAGCATAACAAAATTGGGGCAGCTGAGTGGCAGGACACTGTCAGGACTCTGCTTGACCACTCAGAGCTCTTGATCAACCCATTCAGAAGGATTACAACAACTAAGAGGAATTCAGAAAGAACAAGAGCCTCTGGGTGACTGGATGGAAGGAAGTCACACGGGAAGACCACAGGTTAAAATGCTACCTTTGTTTCTTGTAGGCTTTTTTGTTTGTTTTGGTGGGTGTGGGGAGGGTGTTGGTGGTTGGTTGGGGGTTTTTTCCTCTCTTTTTAAACCACAAACTTCGAGGGTTCTGGGGAAAAAAAGACCCCCGACATTATCTGAATTAGTGAGAAAGACGGGGGAGAAGGGAGGCAAGACTGAAGCAGAGGACAAGGGTGTGAAACACAAAGTACCACACCATCCCACACATCCAGACATGCAGCACAGGGATCCTGCTCTGGCTGCACAGTGGTGAGAACAAAGGTGACATAATTGTGATGAATACATGTTTTGTAGAAGAGCAGATAAGGACCACCCTCAGAGCCACCAAGGTGCAATTTGGTCCTTGCCTAAGAACAAAATCACATGTAACTCTGGGGAGGAACACCCAGACTTTCTGCACTTGGTGACACAAGCCCTGTTTTCCTTCCCCAAAGCTGCTGCAGAGATGGAAGCACCATGTAAGCCCACAGAGCGTTACCAGCTCAGTGTTCCAAATCACAACACCTGAACAGTCACCTCCATCAGGAGGAGACAAGACTTTTCCTAACAAGCTTGCTCCTGGGATCTAGTATGCCAAGAAGAGGTCACAACGCACCTGCATCTGGAGAGCTACAGAACACTTACCTAAAGCGATTCCTCCATGAGGTGGAGCTCCAAATTCCAAAGCCTCAAGCAGATGGGAAAGCACCTCGGAATCCTCCTGCAAAATTACCTAAGTGTCACTGGACAAGCAATACTCTCCCTATTAGCAACACAAGATGAAGGTAGAATTAAGTCATCCATTGCTCAGGGCTAGGAGTTATGTTTCTTTATCTAAGAAGCACGAGTGTTTCTTTCAGAATATTAAATTAGTATTTAAACTAATTAGTCCTTTAAATCTCCAAGAGAACATTAGAGACATCTGTAGGTGTTACCTTCAGCACTTTCTCCAGCACGAAACGCTGTTGTTCTGCGCTATGAATTCTGATGGAGCCACCTCCAACCTCATTGCCATTCAGCACGAGGTCGTAGTGCTGGCTACGGACCTGCAGAGAGAAATGAACAGGCACCTTAGTGAGGCTGGGACACAGCTGCATCCAACAACAACCTGCACAAAGAGGGAAAACACACTGGGAATGAAGCCATGAAATACTACAACAATCTTCTCTCAGGGCTACATTGCAGTTCAGGTAGCAGTCCTGTTGGAGGCACAGACTGCCTCTGACAGATGTGGGAACAGTACAAATCCTTTCGTAAAGTTGACCAAAAACTGAAGCAAATGGGATGGATCAGAATATAAAAGACTTCTCAACTTAGGCAACTGTCTCCTACAAGCTCCTTTTGTCAGGGGCACACATGGATACTGCCACTCAGAGCAACTGGGAAGCCATCTCTTCCAAACAGACATGAACAAGATCACAGAATGGCTTGGATTGGAAGGGAACTTAAAGGTCATCTTGTTCCAACTCCCTGACGTGGGCAGAGGACATGTTGCTCTAGACCAGGTTGCTCCAAGTGCCATCCAACCTGGCTTTGAACACTTCCAGAGACAGGGCAGCCACAGCTTCCCTGGGCAACCCATGCCAGTGCCTCACCACCCTCATAAGGAAGAATTTCTTCCTAACATCTAATTTACATCTACCCTCTTTCAGCTTAAAGTCATTACCCTTGTCCTACCATTGCTTGCCCTTACAAAACATCCCTTTCTAGCTCTCCAGTAGCCCATTTAGGCACTGGAAAGGGACTCTGATGTCTCCACAGAGCCTTCTAATCTCCATGCAGAACAATCCCAGCTCCCTCCCTGCCTGTTTCACAGTAGAGGTGCTCTAACCCTTTGATCATCTTAGCAGCCTCCTCCGGACTCACTCCAACAGCTCTATGTCTTCCTTGTGCAGTCAGTCCCATGAAACAAACTAGAACCAGAAGATACGTGCCTAGTTTTCCATCTGAGCCACTGTAAAAGACCCATCATGGCAGGCATGAAGTTAGTTACCTTTGTGGGATCAGAATAGAGAAGACTGGCATCTGAAGGATGTGGGGCAGTGAAGGGGTGATGAGCAGATTCCAGTTCTGTGGGATTCTCAGCCTTCGGAAGGAAAAGGGGGAAGTCCACCACCCACAGAAAGTGAAAAGCTGCAGGATCACGGAGTGCCAGCCCAGCTGCCTCAAGCAGGCTGGCACTCAACAACCGTAGGCTTCCTAAAGCAGAGCACTGCAACAGAGAAGGGAGGGCATGAGACAGGGCAGTTTTACCAGCAGGGAAGTCACTCAAACACCGACCAGGGAAAGAGAGGGTTCTATAAAGGCAGTACCACAGACAGCATCAGCAGTAATGCATTGTTGCCTTAACCATTTTTGCCTTGTATCCTGAAATATATCCCCAGCAGCAGCTCCAGACTTTGACAAAGACCAAGTAAGGAGCCTGAAAATCCATATTCTTCCAACTCTTTCCTTTTCAAATAATTTTTTTTAGACTAACCTCGAGTTTCATACATGTGGATTAACTGGAGGAGCACATCCAAGTTCTGCACTTTGTAGACAGAGAAATGAAGGCACAGAGCGTACAACAAAATTTTGGCTATCAAGCAAAGCAGGACAACTTGTAATAAACCAGTGCTTGGAAGACAACATCTACTGGCAAGAATACAGAGAAGGGGAGGGACAAAATCTTACACCAGTGCTGCTAATAAGTGATCCACTTATGGGATACAAAATTACCTAGTTGACCTTATTTTCCAATCTGCTTGATGCTTAAAAAAATTAAGTTAAGGTGCAAGCAAAGGAAGTATGATTTGTTGCAGTGTTTTTTTTTATATTTCAGCCTCCATTTCATTTACAATTCCTTCCCAGAATTTGACTGGGGGCAATAAAAGTAATAGGTACATTTCATGCTTTATTTGCTGTTGCTATAGCTTCTGCTCCAGAGAAACAGAAAATTAGATGATGACCTATTTTAATAAGAAGAAGAATCAGACTGAGGTCTGATAGCATCAAAACCATCAGCAGCAACATTCAACTCATGCAGCTACCCAAGAAATGCCTCCTACCACTTGCTTGTGTTCCCCAGCTGCCAGCAGCACCACATCATCCACCTGCATGTTCAGTGCTTGGATAAGCTCTGACTGCTGCTTCTTGCCAAGAAACTTGGTAAGCAGAGACTTCACGCTTCCATCAGGCTTGCAGATAATTTCCATGATTTCCTTAAAAAAGATAAGGGTATGTTCAGTGCAGTGCTGCCCTCTATTGCCTTGAAGCATCACATGCACAGGCACTGACTCTCAGCTATTAAACACTGCACTTCTACCTTCCTCTGCATTTAAACACACTTTGTCATTCACCCATTCCAATAACTCAGCAGCATTTCTGTCTCACCTGGTTAAACTGGGATTTTGCAGACTCCTTTAACGACTCCAAATCTTTATTTTTAAGATACCTCTAGGGAAAGAGCAAGAGAAGGAAGACACAGTTAAGATTGGCAAAATCCATGGAAAGCTTGACTAGGATTCAAATCTGCTAAGTGGGTTGCAAACTTCTCAAATGCTTGTGTTTCTAGTACAAGTTCTTATGAGGGCTGTGGAACAGGACAGGGCACTGGGCTGTGGCCAGGTGTCTTCTCCAAGGGCTCCTTTCAGGAAGAGACCCTCTAGGTGTACACCTGGTTGCAGTTTTTTTCCCCCCTCACACATAAATGTACCTGCTCAGCAGGGTCAGATCACATCAACTCACTGCCTCCAGCCAGCAGAAACCAGGTTATACCACCACAATGCTGATGGGGAAGGCAGAGCTCAAATTTGGAGGAACAATAGAGAGAAAACAACTGGGCTGACTCTTGGCATCCAGTAAAACACAGTAAATGAGGACCTGAATCCAGATATTTTTTTTTATCTATTCCAGTGTTTAGAGAGGCTCAAGATTCCACTTTTGTGTTGCTCGCACACCTCAGTGCTGCCCTCTCGTGGGAAGACACTAACTTGCACTTTGTGTCAAAATGAAAGTAATCCCAAGAGAAACCCTGGCCAGAAAGTCCTATTCCCAAAATAAAACTCACTATTTAGTGGGTTTATTTTTTCCATACTGTCCAAGCTACAAAGATGCCCACAGACAGAATTAAATCTACTTCCCTGCCAAAATACCTGGTTGTGTCAAACAAGCTTCTACATCTATTGTCAGGCTTGGATTTGGTCTGTCACATTCTCAATAGAAGGCACGAGTTGCACCCACAAACATAGCTAAAGTAAACATGAGCCTTTCTCTGCCTAGCCTAGAGCTGTGCCATACCCAGCACTGTTTCAACCTCTTGCCACAAGGCACGATTTATTACTGAGATGCACATCAAAAGGGTGACAAAAAGTAAGGTGAAACCCCAAGACTATGCCCTATCCTCAAGAGATCTTGCAGCTCTTTTCTCTTCCTCCCCTTCCTTAGGATAATATATTCTTCCTGTCACCTGATCACCTCCACTCTAACACACTCAACCCAATCTGACATTGATTACAACCAATCCCAAGCTCGCTGAAGGACACCTCTCCCCCAGTAACAGCAAGGAACATTTCCATACCAACAAAGGAATTCAAATTGACATTTTATTTATTTCACATAAACTGTAAGCAGGATGTAAAAGCATCACTTACCAACCCCTGAGGGATACAAATGGCTCTGATGGTGCCACGTGGGTAACTGAGAGCATTCTGCACAAACTGAATATCCGATCGTCGTAAAGCATCACTGACATCCACAATCTGAGAGAGATGCAAAAAAGAAGCGGTGGTAGAAACATGAAGCAAAAATCCTGTACCTGTGTCTTAACACCTTCAACACTATTCCCTTTCAGGAGCTTTTGTTCCCTAACACTTCATTATCTTTAAAATAAAATTTTGTTAAGACTATACATTTTCCACAGCCAACTAACCAAACCCTCCCTTCTCCAAGAGATGATTACCTGTACAAAGCAGCAATGATAGGACAGACCTCTTGGCTAAATTACAACCCTCAGAACTCCAGCCAATCATGTACACATGATCCAAAGCTCATTAAAAGACTAACAGAAAGGAAAAGCTCCAAGTTTCCAGGGCACAATCCCTCACCTTCATTCCAAAGCGAGTGTCTGGTTTATCAGTCCCATACTCAGCCAGTGCCTCCTCATATGTCATGGAAGGGAAAGGAGTAGTAATGGAGCCTCTTTCCTCAGGCCAGGAATATTGGAGGAGGCCCTCTATCAGTCGCTGGATCCCAGCTTGATCTACAAAGGACATCTCTATATCTATCTTAAAACAGGAAACAAGAGAGGGAATTCCACATAAGCTAGGGGGTTTTTGCTTTCACACTGCAATTTGTAGAAGTTCCTGAGCACAAAGGCAGCAAAACAAGAAGCAATATGTGGCATGACATCACAGCACAACTGCATGAGGCTGGGGTTGTGATTACGACCTCCCTACAGCCTGATGACTCAGGCAACAACCTTCTCAGGGAGTTGAATGAGGTAATGATGACAAGGACACAAGCAGCCTTGAATGAACCAGGCTAACTCTGCCGGGGATCTCAAGGCTGAGGAATGGGATGCTTGACCCAGCAGGACAGAAGGAGGTTGCACCATTAAGCACAAAGGGCTGTGTCTGTGAAACATGCACCAAGCAACTCTGTGTCCCAGAAGGAGCACCAGAGCAAGCCTTCAGAAGGGGAAGCAGCTAAAAGCCATTTAGGTTGAGGCAGGTGAAAGGCAGCATGAGCTGGTTACCTGTGTGAATTCAGGTTGCCTGTCAGGCCGTGAACCTTCATCTCGATAGCAGCGAGCAACCTGGAAGTACCTGCAACAGCACTTTTACTTAGGTAACAATTTAAAGTACCCTAAATTACAGCTACAATCAATATGGTGGCTATCGAATTGATCATAAAAAAAGAGAACAGGGAAAAAAAAAGGAAAACAGAGTGCTCTGTTCCCTTTGCTGCAGACAACCTTTGTTCCTATCCCTTCCAAAGCACGAAATCTTGAGTGGAAGCAACTGTATCAGCACGTGTATCCATCTCCAGCCTTATCTTCCAGAGACATGTGGAGGCTGCCAGGTGAGTCATCCCTCAATAGCAGCAAACTTAACTCCTTCCCATCTTCCACTACACTTGTGGACTCTACTAACAGCCATGCAAAACTCATAGACAAGACCTGGCCTGCAGTTCACTTCTGTGAACAATTGTCTCTCTCTCCTTCAATTTTATTTGGAGAAGCAAGCCCAGTTACAAGCTTTGTACTCGTGCACCCTGAGAACATGCTTTCCTTGTCTCAGCAGCCCAGTCTCATCTCATCAGTTCTATATATTGCTCTTGGAGAGACTTTTATCACATACTGGATTTTCTGCCCTTCAGGCAGGCTGTGCTTCAGATCAGGTTTGCATTTAAAACACCAGTGGAGATTTCAGCCTTCCAACAGGATACATTTCCTCTGACTGGGAGAGCAAAGAGCCTGTCCCAGCTGGAAAATCCCAAGTATTTCGGGACTCCTCCTCAGAACATAAAATCCTTGGTAGGAAGTTTTTTTGTGGAAGTATCTAAAACTTCACAGATCAAAGCAAGCAAACCCTGCAGAGAACATGGAGAGAACAGGACTCCAAGAAACTCTTACCTGTCCAGGCCTCCAACCATGAGGAGCTGCTTGAACTGCTGAGGACTCTGTGGCAGAGAGTAGAACTTGCCTGCTTCCCTCGAGGGCACAAGGAATTCTTTGGCTCCCTAAGCATCAGAAAGAAATTTAACAGAATTCAACATGTAAGTGGCCTCAATTCTTGACAGAGCACAGACTGAGAGCACAAGAAGAAAGGACCTATCTCCCCATTATGAAATCTCACTTGTGAGGAAATGGCTGTTTTTATGTTACACTTAAAATCTGTTTACCAGCTTGGTCCAAAGTATCCCAAAGGAGAATTCTCCACCTTCTGCTCTAAAAGACCAATGTATAATACATGTGTAATACAACAACCAAGACAGGGGTTTAAATGCAAGAACTCGCTGCATCAACAATTTCTCAGCTACAGTTCTCTTCTCTGTGACTACTTTTGAAGTGAAAGAAAGGAATATAAACTCAGAAATTAAAGTTACGTGAGTATAACAACTACAATAACCTACTGGTTAAGAGAGAAATGCTGGGAAGACAGTGCTTGAAGGAAGTTTTTTGGTTTCAATAATCCCAGGACAGACTTGCATCCAACACATGCTCTACAAGACAGAAGCTTTATTCACTTGAAGGTTCAAACTTCAGACTCAGGTTTTCACCTCTCCTCTTTCTCTCCCTTCACTTTTAAAATGATCCACAGCTCATATCAGAAGTTACAGGAGCTGTTACTTAGTGAGGGAATAGCAATGAAGGCTGAGTGAAAACTGACAACACTTTCACCATGAACTGCCTGTGCAGTTGCAGGAGGCCAAAAAGCATCACATACATACCCCAGGGGTTCTTTTAAAGAGCGTTGGAGTTTCTACATCCACAAACCCTGGGGAACAAACACATGCTTCAGATACAGAATATGCTGAGAGCAGGGAGAACTAACATGATAGAGTAAGCTAGAGTAGGGTTAGTCAGCCAAATAGGTCATCTAGCACATCATGGAGCCTCTCCAAAATCTACAGACTTTGCTGCTTCTAAGAATAATTCCTGTAATGACAGATTTAAAGGCTCTGAGCTACCCTGATGTCCTGCCAGAACTACTGATGACAGAGGACTCAAAACAGGCTGAAAATTGTTAATTCTCTATGCATTCTGAACGAAGTATTGCTCTTCCAAAAATCACTTCCTGCTTTCAAGATAAGCAAAAGCCCTAAAAGACATCCATCCCTCTGACACGCCTCAACTGAGCGACCAAAAGAGGGAAACTACTTGCAAAGGGCCTTTTCTCACTGGAATCAGCTAATTCGAAACAACTGGCTTGCAGCACGCCACGAGGTTTCAATACTGTTCTTCAGGCCTGCCAACAACCCCCTAAAGATCCCAGCACAAGCAGACATGCCCTTACTAAGTGGGACCAGTTTGGAGTAGCTGGTTGGGAATCTCTCCCAGCAACAGGAAGCAGCAGAAGGGAGAGCTAAAACGTTGTTTGCTGCCCACTGTTGCTCCAGCATGTGTCTCACCATGGAGGTTGCACAGATACTCCCGCATCCTCATCACCACCCATGACCTCAGCCGCAGGTTGTGCTGCAACTGGAAGCTCCGCAAGTCCAGGTAGCGATACTGCATCCGTAGGGCCTCTGATTTCTGGAGAGAGAATTGGGATTCACGCACAAAATTTAAATTGCATGTCTAATTAAGCTGTTTCTAAAGCCACAGGAAAAAAGGGAGAAGCTAAAAAGGGATGCTGCTCAACTGCCACAACTCACCCATTACCCACAACCTACAAAAACATCAGCCACAGTGTTTTCATGCATGACAATCACTTTAAAAAAACCAAACTGCCCAGAGAAGCTGTGGCTGTCCCATCCCTGGAAGTGTTCAAGGCCAGGTTGGATGGGACTCTGAGCAACCTGCTTTAAAGGAAGGTGTCCCTGCCCATGGCAAGGGCTTGGAACAAGATGATCTTTAAGGCCCTTCCCAACCCAAACCAGTCCGTGATTCCATGATTCAAATGAAGCAGACATTTACTGTGATAAGAGCTGCCTCTTGTTTCACACTCAAAAAGCCAGCATAGCCCCATTTCTTTCACTCTTCCCTGAACCAGCAGTTCTTACACTGATATTTGAAATCTGGAATCATTCAAGCTTTGTTTTCTGCTTAGCTCTAATTAGAAATACATCCTCACAGGAAACAAGCAGCACCCCTATTTTAAATAGCATCATTCCCCCAAGACAAAGTGGGGAGAACCAGAATTAGCTCTGAGATGTTCTGCCATCACCCTGGGCAAACTTTCAATTGATTGAAAAGCCACCAAACACAGACACCTTGATAAAATCCTTGATTTCAAAAGGCAGCTTCTTGCAGGAGTTCAGGATCTCTGCAGTCTCCGCTTTCACTTCAATATCCCCTGTTGGCATTTTCTGGAGCAAAAAGGCAAGAAAAAAATTAAACTCAAAACAACTGGACAAAAGTGTTTCACAGAGGGTCAAAGGGAAAAAAAGAAACCATGTGATTATCTTCCCTGCCTTCTAACACAGTATGTAACTCAGGGAGCTTCTCTCAAGGATAGATTTCTCCTAGATTTCCCTTCTGTTCAGAAAAAACACTGTCACCTCACCAAAGATGGCAGGTTCTTTCCCAGGAGCGTACTGATCTCTACAAGAAACAGTTACTTTTCCTGCACCTTCTCCTCAAAGGACATGCTGAGCAGAGGAAAGTCACCCCCTTGCAGGGTACACACATTTGAACAAAGTACTACCATTAGTACCACCAGCTTCAGCAGAACCACTCAGTGTGCATTAGCAGCAGCCCTTAATACAAGTCAAAAAAAGGCAAATTGTGAGGAACTTCTCAGAACTTCCAGTTCTGAACACCAGTTCTCAGAAGTAGTCTTCTTTTTCTTTGATCCCAAGGGAGAGCAGAGAGCTTCCCTCACGCAGCACTGAGGCACAGCAAAGTTCATTTGATCCTGCAGAACTCTTGCTATTTACCACAGAAAAGTACAAGTAACCTTCCAACAAAATTATATATGAATAAAAGAAATAAAGGCATTACTTGAAGCCTGGATGCTTTCTGGACATCTACAAATGGTCAGAGCAAAAAACTATGATCTTAAATCCAGGTTCTCTTTTTAGACCTGCCAGTGACATGTACAATCCTGACAGATTAACCTACAGCTGATTACAATGAGAGCTCAGGAATACAGAACATTAAAAAATTAATCAGCCTCTGTTGAGCTTAGATGAGAACAGCAAAAATCTATTCTGAGGAAGAAACAGGTCATCACATGCTGTGGAATTTGGAATGACAATATTTAGTTCCTAGAAAAAGAAATTCTCACCCACACTTTGAAAGCCTGAAAAAGCCAACCATTATCCTTGCAAAGGGATACAGCTTGATTTGTGGGTGCCTGCAATGTGCTTTGAGGTTCTCCTAAGCTGCATGTCATAGCAGTTATCTGACCTCACGTTATCTGGGGATAGGCTGCCACACATCCAGAACCCAGGGCAATGCTATGACACAACCACCACCGTGATACTACTATCCAGTGTTCTTTTCCACAAGGAATAATACCCCTGACAGACCCCACCATCCTCACCGGATTCTCCTGCCCTGGGGGCCGAGGGGACACTGTTCCAGTCACTCGTACCACAGACTCCACTGGGGCATTAGACAGGAGCTTCTTCACGTGGGAATGTTCCTGCAAGGAGATGACAAAGTCGCACAGAAATTCAAAGGACAGGGCAAATGCATCTAGTTTCTTAACAGCCCATTTGAATCCAAAATCACTCTTAATGCACAGAACAGCACTAATGTTTCTGTTGCAGTGTCAGGTCAGGGCTCCTATAACATTTAAATCTACTTGGGAGTCAGAGCGCTCAGTCTGACCCAGTCAAGCACTTGGTTCTGCTCCTGTGTCTGCTGGACTCAAGCTACCAAAGGAAAAATAAAAACACAGATTCAAATTTTGGCAGCACTTACCTCATCCTGTGGAATGATGATCTGGGTCAGTCCCTGGAAATCCCTCAAAACGAGAAACAGGCCTTGTCTGACCCATGAAAAATACAAAAGTAAAAACATTTTTTTCACAAACTGAGTAGTTTCTACTTTTTAAAAGCACATGGCAACTGGTTCCTTTCTGAATCTTATGTCTCATCTCAAAGCACTTCCAACTACAGAATGTACAGACACTTTTCCCACACCTGAACCCAACATGAACAATTTGTTTCAGACTGTGACCAGGCCCAGACAAACAACATGCAAATAATCAGGAGAGTCAGGTTTTTAACTTGAACATTAACCCACAAAAGAGCAGGGATTCTGAGCACGTGCATTTTCCTGCTGGGAAACATCATTCAGCTGAACACAATTAAATGAGCAACAAAACTAAAGTTCACATGGACTAAAAAAAAATTTAAAAAAAATCCAATCATAAGGCAAGAAGAACAGTGGTCCCATAAAAGCTTCACATGAACAATCCACACTGCTAGACCCTGAATTATAAATCTTGATCCCTTCAGCTGCAGAGACAGATGCCATTGTACTTCATCCATCAAAAAACTGTTAAATGCAAAATGCTCTGGCTGCCTTTAAAACCAAGATCACAACAGTCACATTGCAATAATTCTAATCCTGTTTCCTGGATCTCCATCCACAATTGTTCAAATATGAGATGCCTGGGACCTCCAAAAATAAAAAAAATCCATGCAAACCATCACTGGAGGACAATGCTGGATAAAAAACAGCCTCTCTGGGCTGTGAAATGCAAAAAGACAACTTTTGATACAAATCAACTTCATCCAAGACCCAGAACCTATCCCCATTTTACAAGCACACAGCCTTGGACACTTCCAGGGATGGGGCAGCCACAGCTCCTCTGGGCAACCTGTGCCAGGGCCTCACCACCCTCACAGGGAAGTTATTTGCTCAGAGCAGTAGGAATTGCTATAAATATGCTATTTCTTGATTTTTCTCCTATACAACAACAATGACAATTCTTAACTGCTTTATAATGTTGCAGTGAGGATCAATTCAGATTTGTATGTAACTCTGAAAATTTAAATACTGATCTGGCTTGTTTCCCAACTGGTTTAATCACTTCAAAAAGGAGCACTGCAGGACATGAAAAGAGAAACTGAAGCATAAAAAGCAGGGTATGAATCCAGCCCTAGAGCATACACTGGATCTGACAAATAATCAGCCCCATTTTCACTGTGGATTGCACTTACCTTTGATACTGAATCCATCCATACAGGGTCACCTTCTGTCCCACATGAGCAGAACGCAGTTCTCCACATGTGTTGGTCCGAATGGCAAAACTGTTGAAGTCTTGAGTAAAAATAATAAAACCTCTCATGGCTTTTGCAGATGAGTGAGACAGAATAGTTAAGAGTGTCCCCTCCCAAAACAATTCAGACATATACAGAGAAATTACTTCATATTACTTCATCTGCAATAAGATACTATGACATAACTATGAAATGAAGCTAGTCTCAACATATTTTAAACATATTTTATTTATGTTTCTTCTTCAAACTTTCACACAAAATCTGAATGCAGCCTTGCTGCAAAACTGTTGCCCTGCAAATTGCAGGAGCAAGAGAAGGAAAAGCCACAGATCAGTCCCGACAGGTGTTAACAATTTCACATTCTAATCTAGAATCACAGAATGGTTTGGGTTGAAAAGGACCTTAAAAATCATCTTGTTCCAAGCCCCTGCCATAGGTAAGGACACCTTCCACTACACCAGGTTGCTCAGAGCTCCATCCCACCTGGCCTTGAACACTTCCAGGGATGGGGCAGCCACAGCTTCTCTGGGCAACCTGTGCCAGGACCTCCCCACCGTCACAGGGAAGAATTTCTTCCTAAAATCTAATCTAAACCTACCCTCCTTCAGTCTGAAGCCACTGCCCCTTCTCCTGTCACTGCAGTTCCTGGAGAAGACACAGCACAGAAGGGGCTTGACAAACCGAGACTGAAACACACATGAAACAGACACCCACCCTGCCCGTGTAAATTGAAGTTTCCTGCCTGTAACTACCGGGGAAAGGCATGAACCAGGATTACAGAAGACTTTGCACAGCCCCCAGTGTGCGTGCAATCATGGCTTAAGTTATAAAACCAAGCACACCGTTTACAGAGTGTGAAAGAGGTTCAGTTTGCAAGGAGAAGTCTGAAGGACGACAGTACCTAGGCAAATATAAATAATTATATGAACCAATCTCTCTACCTTCTCCACAGCCTTCACAATTAGGAGTAAGGGAGGATTTGTTTTGCGACTATTACCTCGGGCATTCAGCTACTCCTGTTGTTTACAGGTTATGAGCTAACCAGGAAAGGGAGTCAAAAAGCAAAGTAAAACCTCAGGAAAAAAACCCAAAAAACTAGACTGGCTTTGCTGTGCTTTGAATTGTGATTTGCGTTGAGATGCCAAAACTCAAATAAAAACACGATCTAGAGAAGACACTTAATAAAGCAATATAGGGAAAAGAACTTATTGCTAATGTGCTATTAATGGACTGAGCAGACTTCTCTTACCTGTGTCCCTGGGAGAAATGGACACTCCAAGACCCCAAGGGAGACAAGGACACTCCAAAACACCCGGGGGAGGACAAGGCCCCCCAGGACACCAGAGGAGGGGGAAGGGAAAGGGCACCCCCAAAACACC
>VWZF01006645.1:0-260064 GCA_013396755.1 Sclerurus mexicanus
AAAATATCATTTCACATTGGCCTGTTACTTTAACTAAGCATATGTATTGTAAGTGGCAATATATCCCAAAAGGCTAAATTCTAGTTGTTGTATTCATTCATGGTTATTTTCATTCCTGTATGCCTTTCATCTAGTTCCATAATTTTAGAAGAACTAACAGAGGCTGAAGTATACAAATCTAAGAGTGTTCTGACCTTGCACAACTGGGCTTTTACAGATTGTTTTAGTAGAGAGGAAGAGACAAATTTTTTAATATTTCTTCACCTCTTACCTGAAAACTCTGGATTATCTAAAGGAAATTGAAAGATACCCAAGTACAGACATCTTCACAAGGTTTCCCTCTTGTCCTAATCTTGTTTTCATAGAATCATAGAATCGTTTGGGTTAGAAGGCACCCTTAAATATCATCCAGTCCAACACCTCTGCCATCTTCCACTAGAACAGGTTGCTCAGAGCCCTGTCCAACATGATCTTGAATGTTTCCCGGGAGGGGACATCTACCACCTCTCTGGGCAACCTGTCCCAGTGTTTTACCACTCTCATTGCAAAAAACTTTTATCAAATCTAAATTAACCCTCCTTCAGTTTAAAGTTGTTACCCCTTGTCCTATCACAACAGACCCTGTTAAAAAGGTTTTGATTTTCAAAACTGCAGTTTCACTCTAGTTTATCATTTCTGTTTCCTTCCTTGGCTGCTGACTCTGACTGAAAGGAGAGGAAGTACCATTAGGATATTTGTTTTGTGTAAAAGGGAATCAAAAAGTGCAGGATTTGGAATAATCTCTTCATTTTCTTCAGTGAATTTTGTCTAAAAAAGGTCCCCCTTCCCAACTGTGTCTTGAAACAGACCCAGCTGAATAGCCAACAGTGATTATTTAGTATGAGTTGGATTTACCTTTGAGTATGTTAGATCAAATTTCTTTCTCAGACATAATTGCTATATAGGTGTGTTAGTGCAGTTTCTTCATTACTATATTCATGACTGGCAAGAAAACCAGGTAGCTGGCATTGAAAACTCTTCCCATGAGGTTTTCTTCTTCCATTTTTGCACTATTTCCTTGATTTCCTAGGAGGACTATGAATCTGATGTTGCTTTGCCAATGATTCTAGGTGCTCTTCCATTAAAAACTCCAACAACCATTTTGCAGATGTCTAGAAGGATGATAACACTGTATTTGTTATTGCTACGGCAGTGACTTCAAGCTCAATTCCATATGTGCTGTGAGTAGCTCTGGGAATTAGATTAAATAATTATTGTATAGAGCTACTTACAGTCAGAATTTTTTTGGTTTGGTTTGGTTTTTTTTGGGGTTTTTTTGTGCATCTTTGGCCACTTCATATGCTTCATTCTGAAGTTACAAAAGTAAAGTACAACTGGAAAGTCCAACTTAGTTCCTACACTGTAGGAAACATTTGCATGAGAGGGGAGAGGGGAAAGCCACCATATGCAATGAAAATTGCTGGGAGGCAAGAAATCTGTTAGAGGTGCCAAAAAATTGCCAGTACCAGAAAAAGGGGTTACAGTACTGTTACAGTACAAAATTTTTCGAGATTTCACCTATAATGCTCAACTACTGCCCAGTGTTAAAAAGCAATAAATTCATTTTGAATTAAGATGGTCAGAAGAGGAGTTTGATTAGGAGACAAAGATTATAATTTGCAGATCTTAGTGGAGAGAAGGTGTAAAGAGGATGTGATTACTCCAAAAATATAAATGAAAGAATGTGTATGTGGAAGTACACAATAGAGAGGGAGAAAAGCTCTTTGGGATAATTAATAACATTGAGTAAAAGAAAGCCCTAATTAAAAAATGAGATTCTGGTATAGCTTTGAAAGGTTATTCTGGTCAAAAGGGCAAACATCCCTAATCAGACAAGCGGGAAGCACAGGTGACAAACGATGAAATCCACCCCGGTGCTCCATTCTTATGCCTTTTGAAAGCTTTCTGTCTAAAATGCAAACATTTCTGTTTGTTTGGTTTTACATAGTGGTGACCTCCTAGGACCAGCATAAGGAAATTGCTTGACACATGATATTTGACTTTTGTTTCATCCACATATAGTCAAACTATGTTTCAATCAACATCATGAATATTGTCTTCATCACATCTAAAGATGAACTAAATTACAGCAAGGGAAGAGTCTATTTTTTTACATCCTGCTAGAAATCAGTGTTTGCCAACATGTATGCATTTTGAGTTCCTTACAAAAATTTTTACTTCCATTGCTTCCCCAGGGCTGGATGTTCACAGTCACTGGAAATGTCCACCCAGTGAATGATTTCCAGAAAGGAGTTTAAATTTCACTGGTACTGTCCTGGCGTTTTAGAACAATGAACCAAGAGACCACTCACCTAAATCTCTGGTAATAATGACAGGTTAGGCTTTATAAGCTCTGTATTTCCTCCCTTCCTTTTAATTAGGCAAACTGACATTGTTCCTTACCACTTTGAAGAGAAGGATGGTCAGTGGTTGTCTCCTTGGTTTTTTGTGGGTTCTTTTTGTGGTTGTGCCTTGCATTGTGACAGCCTTTACCTGTGTTTAAATGGGACTAGAATTTATTTTTTTAAAAAATTTTTCTCATTTAGGTACCTAGATCTCAAGGGCAGACTAGTACTTTTATGTACAACACTAAAAAAAGTCCTCAGAATTCAACTGAAGCTCATAACAATATGAATTGCAATTCTGACTGAGATTTATTCCAGAACATTCCCATTATTAAAACAACTTCATTATATGCATAGATGATTTTATTCTTAAATCTTCCATACAAAAGGAACAATTCTCAAAGTTTCTCTGCAGCTTAATGTATCAGTATATATAAACTTCAACTAAAACCAAATTTTATCTCAATATTTATTTTATGACCAGTTGATGGGTCCATGGGCTGAAGTGCCATTCACAGCACAGGGTTGCTTCATAATAGATTAATTTGCATAAGTACTAAATAATTTACATATATAAATTATATATCAAAATGCTCTCTAGAATCTATTCAATTCAATGATATTGTTGTTTTGTAGCCTTTAATATTATTGAGTCTTTAATATTTAAATCTGGCACCTCTTCCAAAGCAAGCCCACAGGAATTCTTTAAAATATTTTTAAGAATTGTACTGACTTTGGTATTAAGACAACAACTTGAACTTCATTTTGCTGCACTAAGAAAGGCGCAGATGACTCCATCAGAAGTTCAGGCTTATGAAAAAGCTTCATATGAAGATTATCTAAATATTTTAAAAAATTAATCATCTAGACAACTGTAGTTGTTCAGAAAGGTAATTAGGTGGTAATGGAGATACTGCTTCAGTGATTCCAAGAACCTTCTCTGATCAATGAGCAATGAAAACATTACACCCAGAAAAGGAAATAAGAAAAGAAAAACAGCCAGCCAAAAGAAGGGCCAGAATATTATCCTACCTAAGTTTATGAAATTTATCAAATACCAGCAGAAAATTAAGTACAGCTGAGTGGATTAGAGGCGATCCCCTGTAGTTTTTCCAGTGGCTTTTGGTGTTAAAATCAAGTAGGTCTCCACAATATGCAATGTAGCTTTCATTTGTCAGCATAAACTGCTGAAGAAGAAATATTTGTTTAAGATGATTAGACACACTGCATATTAATGATGCATTGAACTTATAAAGCAAATCCTCTTTTAAAAACACTATTTAAAATTGTTCTATATATATAGGCAGAGATATTCTAGCCTTCACAATTAATCTGTTAGAACACTTGGTCAGAGCTGTCATACTGTCCTTAGCAAATTTGCTTATTAGTACGTACATAAGTCGTAACTAGACCAAAAGAGTTCTTTAACCATGCATTTTTTAAAAAGTGAAATTTAAAGGACTTGCAACCATGGACTAATCTAAAAGTCTCTGTGTCATGCCAGCCAGGCCCTGTGGATGTCTAAGACACCATAGGACGCACAAAATATTGTTGTGTTCCTGTGAGTGATTCCAGACTTAGATGTTCCCTTCAGGATGAGCACATAGCACTCTATACTCCATGCTCTATTAACTGGGCATGCTATGAGTTCCTAAACACAAATATCTATTGCAATCAGGGATGTCTTAAAATACATGAGACCTTGTCCATCAGATGTAACATGGATCTGCAGAAGATCTGCACCCTTTGGTAGTAGATGGAATACAGTATCTCATGCCATGTGGAAACCGAGTCCTATGTCCCATTCACTGTTTTAAGTCCTGTCACACCTGCCTCACATGTGCACACATACTTACATTTGGTTCTTAGATGTCTGCAATCTGGTGCTGAATTCCCTTCCCAAAGCTAGGGGGAATTAATTCCATTTCTAGCAAACTTGTAAATAAAATCTGTCATTTTACCCAGCTTTTGCTTTTACAGACAGAAAACTGAGCTGCCTGTTTGCTTTATTTTCGACCTACTGAGCTGAGTAATGTTTTATATTTTGCATAGCCCCCAGCAGAGTTAAAGCATTGCAAAAAAAATCTCTTTGCTTAAAAAAAATTATCTTACAAAAATGCTACTAAATTCAAATCTGCTAGCAAAGGTTCTTTAAAACAGTAAAAGAAGTAGGCAATAAATCAAGAGGACCTGAGTAATACACATTATTTCAGCTATCCTTGCAGTTCTTGGGAGGGATACAGTAGCTTGAACATAAGTGTCTAGTGATGTTTGATATACCCCAGGATACCTGGGACATCTGCATGGGGCTGACAGGTATGTCACAGGACTTACAAGAGACCTGTGTCCTCCCAGACAGGCAGCTGGAGACCAGGTGGGGTCGCCTGAGATGTCTCTAGTGGCAACAGATGCCAATGTTTAAGTAATTGAATCCTGTTCTTTGTGTACAATAGAAGCTGGACCACCGTATGTGTTGCCTTGTCAGACAGAATGCAGCTAGCATGAAAGCTTTCCCTCTGACAGGAATCACCATCAATGATTTGTCTTTTAAACCATGATTAATAAATTATTAAGAAATAAAACCACATGCATTAAAGAAGCTTAGGGCTGGGTTCTGAGCTAATATGAATTATTGCAGCTGCACTGACTTCAGTGAACGGATCTCTTTCTTTTAATCAGCTGAGAAGACAACTCCTAATAGAGCTTATGCATGTCTTTTATATTTCGCATCCATCGACATGGGATTTCCTGGAGTCAAGAACATGTGCTGCTTGGCAAAGTGTGTTGGGACGCAGTTGCTGTCATTTGGATGGCTTCACATATTGCCCTTTCCCTAGGTAGCATTGATGTGACTGGTGGTTGCTCTTCTGAGTCACAAAGAACAAGATTAAACAAAAAAAAAATGCAAATCCCTCCTTAACTATAGGTGAGAGCACATGTCCTTCAGCCATTGTGTAACGTTTTCATGGTAATGGGTTCAGATTCCAGAGGATCTGGTCTTTCAGGAGGACATAGTTAATGACTGTACTCCTTATTCCTGTGAATGACTCCTGGCACACATGGTGGAAAAGATGGATGGCCCCATCCAGGGATTATCTCACTGTATAGCTTTCTCATTGGAAATTAGTTCCTCCAGCACTAGACATGGTGTGTATCCATTCTGCTCATTTTTCAATGAAAGACTGAAAATATGGGGTTAAAAATAAACACCTGTTACAAAAATATTGATTCTCTTATTTCTAACTGAAATGTGAGCAGAATGTTGAGACTGAAGGAAACTTTTCCCACTGCCTTATTTTAGCCTTTTGTTAAAAAATCTGAAGTAGTCCTTGGCTTTATAACTCCCTGAAAACTCTCTAAACTTGGCCTAGGCTACTTTCAAGATCAGAGAAGGGCAGGTCAGATAACCAGTTGAAAAACCTAGGCATGAAATTCAGTCCACCTAATTTAGGCTGATAGGATATACATCTGCCTGTCAGAAGCATCTGCTTATTTCTGCCACAGCTCTATAGAGCCTAGGTATCAGGAATGTACATCAAAAAGAACAATTTGGGAATATTTTAGGTGCTAAATTTAGTTGCAGTGGATTCCACTCTGGCTGTCTAAAACCTTCAAATATATGCTCGATCTCTTGCAAGGAAGAGTTGTATGTGAGAGACTGGTTTCTTCATTTTTCAGTATAAATTGTCAGCACCTTTTGAAAAAAATTCTACATTCTGTAATAAGAACTATTTTGTTTCTTTTATCTGTTTATTGGTAGGCAGGATATTGGTGCTTTATCGTGTTTTTCCCTCACCCTCTTTATAAATAGGGGTAGCATTTATTCAAGAGGTATATGCTTCTATTATTATAAATGGAAAAGAGAATGCATGCACTGTAAATTTAAAACATTATTGTTACCTGTAGGAGAAAAAAATAATATTCATGTTTACTGAAATGAATGCTAGGCAATGGCAGCTGTCAGACCAAGCATGACAGAGATATCACATGGATTTTCCCAAAAGCCCATTCACATCAGCATTTAGAATTACAATTTTCTGCAGTATTTAGCTGTTTATAAACTGTAGATTGAATAGCAATTCCAGTTTTGACCTATTACAGAGTTACCAGCTCCTCTGCTCTCCACAAAGGGAGAGCTAGCTTGGCTTAATATTTAGTTACTTTTCTAAAGAGAGCATTTGTCTGAGTAATTGGTTCTTGTTAATGGATGAAGGCTCAGACACAAGGTCCCTGAAATTTACTTGTGAGTTACAACTCAAGGTGAGCTAAATGTCACTTGTCCATGTGCAGTGCATGGAACACTTGGGTCTGCTGCTGTCATCAGATCTGTCACGCATGCTGTAGCGACATTTGGTGGTGGAGGACTCATGCTCTGTTTCCAGCACATGAGTGAGGTGGAGCCTGCAACAGCGCTTTGAGGTTTCTCAAAAGGTTTAGTACACTTCGCATGGTGATAAGATTTTCAGCCAGCAAGGGTGAAAACGTGCCAACTTGGCACATTGGTCAGGTATAGTACAGTCTGCCAACCTGGCTAAGATTCAAATGTGCCTACGTATTCAGTCTAGACTTACACCAAAACCTCTGGATATGCTAATTTTCCTGCCTCTGGTCTACTACTCAAGGCTGGGAAACCTGTGGAATAGAATACCAGAAGAGATTTCACATGTGGAAGATACTTTCCTCACTGTACAGCATACACATAAGTAAGATCACAATGTTAAAAAGGAAGTAGAGTCAAGCCTAGCCAGTCTTTCCATTGCTGTGCAGGTGGGTAAATCTGAGC
This sequence comes from Sclerurus mexicanus, assembly GCA_013396755.1. NCBI lineage: Eukaryota > Metazoa > Chordata > Aves > Passeriformes > Furnariidae > Sclerurus > Sclerurus mexicanus. The sequence goes on from VWZF01006645.1 coordinate 7,168, forward strand.
TTACTGCCACTGCAGTAATCAGTACAACTCAGTGAAACAGAGAAAGAAATTGTGCCAACTTTCCCCAACTCAGGAATGAGGAAACAGCAACTTAACCATGACTCTTCACTGTATTTTCTGGTAGTTAAGTAGTGATAAGACCACAGCTGAAGTACTCAGCTGAATACTCAGACGTATTCAGAGGCCAGGATTTTTTTAAAAAAAATATCATCTATTTTTTTCCCCTGAGTTCCAGAAAAGAAAAACTGGTGGAGTGAGAAATAGCTAATAGGAAATGAGTCTAGTCAATATATTAGTAAAGTTGGACACTTTCAGTTCAAGAAAAATAGTGGCTTATCCTAGATACACCTCTAAGCTTGCCAGTAAATTGTTGAGAGAACAAGCCCTATTACAAGTCTTCTTACCATGAAAAAAGGATGTTTGGACTTGATTCATCAAAAACTTTACTCAAGTTTTAGAGAATAAATTGCTTATTTTTGTTGGCATTGCACTCCTGTGAAAAATTGTGGTTGTGTGAGGGTGAAGCCAGATGGAAGTCCCCCTACAACACTCGTCTGGTTCTAACAACTTATCCTTTCTTGTTTCACTTCCCACATTGAATTATTTACCATCAAAAGGGGACATTATACTGTATTTGGATATGATTAGATTATGATTTACTTAGCCATGGCCTGATTCTACACCAAGCAAGATTTTCCTGGTTACATCATAAGCTTTTCAGTGTGATTTCTGTGTCCTCCAACATGTCAGATATCCTACATTTCATAGCAAAGGGTATATAAGAAAGGATAAGTTTACTCAATGGAAAGTGAAAACTAAAACTAGATGTGAGATGTTTTGCATGAATCAGAGCAATTATTTTTGGCTTGTTTGTCTGTCTTTCTTCAAGATTTCTTTTTTTTTCCTATTTAAGAAGTTCTGTTCCTAATTTGAAGAACAATGGCATATGTTTACATGAATTTAGTCTGAGTAAGAGAAACAGCTTCTTCAAATTCAGCTGCAAACTGTGTTTAGATATCTATCCTTCATATCAACTGAAAATTGAAAAAGCATGAACTGAAAAGAGATTAAAAATACACCAGGGACTTCTTCAATGAAAAGCTGATAAATACATAAGAACTGTAAGAACATGAACCAAATGTCCAAAGATATGTTACTAATCTGATTTTAAATTTATCTGATGAATTCTGGGAAAATGAGAAGCTCAAGCTTAATTTAGTGTTTACATGCTCAGCTTTATTTTCTAGATTTTTTGTAATAGGATGACAATAACAAAACTCAGAAACACATGAACTCTTATATGATGGTTGTTGGATAAAAAGGTGAAATACTATATATAAACTCAGTTATATCAGTTTTTAAAATGTATTTGAAATTATATATACACAACAATACAAATAGAAAATTATTTTAGAAGTTGAGTATATGTTTTCCTTTGGCAAGACAATTGTACTGTCTGTTTGTAAAGCTGTGAGTCAACAATCTAAATAATTTTATAATGTGTATCTAATTCTGTTGATTTACAGTGAAATTAGGCTTTTGTTAGAGTTGAAATTGGCCTTTTTACATTCTAATGTGGTGACTGATCATCTTGTACTTACAATATATTATAATTAATTCTTTTAGTTTGTTGGAGAAATCATGAAGAATATACCCATGTCAAAATTTGGATCTTACTCTGAACTATCAGAAATAAAAAAGAATTTAAATTCTTTCTAATAATTTTTATAGGTCCTTGAATCCTGCAGTCGTCTTTTGATGTTTTATGCATAGCTTAGGTACGCCCTTTCCTCCATCATATATAATCAACATATGCATATTAATTTATACTGTTTACAGTACTAAAATCTAGGAGAGTTCTTGGAAACTAATGCATGATATGGTTCCAAATCCTTCCTCTCAAACAGAAATTAAACAGATCAGATCAAGTTCATCCCCACTGGTTTCCACAGAGCTATATGAAGAATTAATTTATCAGATACCTAAACGGAATTATTAGCAGGCACTTAAAAAATTGTTTATCCATTTCAAAGTAAATAAACTCTCCAGTCAAAATTCACGTTAAGTGTAATTTAACTAAAAGTGATTAGGATTTGCTAGGAGTAAATGCAGTCTCCTACTGTCAAAAATGTTCTCTGATTTACTTTGTGAGTTGAATTTAAGTCAATGATCAAAACTTCACATGGAAGATTATGGGCTAAAATAAGCAATTGAATAAAGAGCTGTATAAGCAGATTGTTTGACTCACAAAAAGGAATGAATTAGTACACACAGCTTTAATTTACAGAAATTTTGCATTTAATTGCAATTAAAGACTTGAACCTTAAAAATATGAAGAATGTGTGCAGAAAGAAAAGACAAGTATGAGATAAATGAGGCCCTCAATTTTTCAGGCTTACATCCCCCCTGTCTGCAACGTCCCCACTGATCTGGTCTGGTTTTTTTAATGGAGGTTTACATAAGGATAGCTTTTCTGTACAGTCTAATGCTTTTCCAACAGCAGTTGTCAGATGCTTATCAGTTTCAGACAGATCATATATATAGCAATTTCTACCCAGTACATAAATTTTTCCATGCAATTTCCAATTTAGAGGCTTCCTGAGACAGAGATTACACAAACTCCATGATGACAGTCACGAGTGAATGTATCATCCACGTACCTGTACAGTGTTTGAACACATATATATTTGGCCTCCCTCATGTCCTGTGCCAATACCTTCCCTGGCATAGTCATGTTCTATTTGAAGGCAAACTATGGGCTTCACAGCTTTTTACACCTCCTGCCTGATCATTGCATGCCACTTCAGTCGTGCACTGGGGTTAGGAGCACAATGTACTACCTTTTTTTAAAGACATCAAGAAATTCAGGAAAGTGATTATAGGTTTTCGGAAGTGCATGTACTTCAACTTCTTTCTTAGTAAAATGGTGAGTAATATTTAATCACATTACCAAAACACTTTCAGATATACTGGGTAGTAAGGAAGGTTTGTAAATACACGTTTTTATGCTGTGCAAGAATATTTTTCTATTAAATGAAGGTTGAACATATTTTTGAAATTAAGTGATGCCGTTGTGGAAGATGGCATAATATACATAATAATTAAAGCTTGGCATGATAGCACTGTATCAAACAGGAGCAAGGAACTTGACTAAAACAATTTTAAAGCACCAAATAACATGTCTGGAATTAGTACAGTGTTGAAAAGCTCATGCTACTCATAAGGTTTTTAAGGCACAATTCTTGTTAGTGGAGTTTTTCAGCTCAGAAAAGGGTTACTGGGCCCTGGCTAGGTATGGATTGAGCATGCAATGAGTTGATACAAGCTCATGAGTGACTTTCATTTACTAAACTGATATACAGTTTTCCAATTGTAGATACTTCTCTAAAATCACATCTAAGATGGATGACTTCCTTTCAGATTCACTTAAACAAAGACGTTTGGCCACGTTTAATTTGCTAAAGTAGTTTCCAGATGAGTAGTTTCCTTCAATTGTCCATTAACATTAAGTGAGATTAAGGGAGCTATTAAATACTGATTCTTTTACTCAGGAGATCTCTATGCTTTCCTGATGATATTTATGAGAACTCTTATGATATACTTATACTTCTTATGCTAAATATTTTAAATTCCTCCAAAGAGATAAAGCAGGTGGCTTTGTACTCATTACAAGGAAATCTCATTTTGCTGTCCAAATTAGCTGTGGAACCAAAACAACATAAAATGTACACCCATCTCCCTGATAAATTTTGACAGAACCCTCTAGCCAAAAATACATCCATTTAAATCCAAAGTATTATAACTAGTTGTATTCATACAGCTTTTATTTACAGTGGGGAATTCTTTGCAATGATCTCTGACAAGCTATCAGGCTAGGATAAGTGATGGTTGAACTTCGAAAATATAGTTTAGTAAGACAACCAAAACACTGCTTGTTTATCCAGACTTCACTAAACCTTCTTAGAACATCTGACAATATCTGGCATTCTCCTGAGATGTTCAGTACTTGCAAATTCTGGTTGAGCTGTGCATGAGAAATACTGAAGAGGTTTCTCAAGTGTAGGTGAGATAGGTTTGGGTAGAGAAAATTCAGGCTGGTGACCAATTTGTAACACTTGTGTTATATATGACATGTCTAGATTTTTCAATGACCAGTGGAAAATGAATAAACAACAATTATAATTGATTTGAACACAAAGAGTTAAGAATTATGGTGAAATTACTAAAAACATTTTGCAACTCGAGGCATTTTGTAACACCTCTGCAGACTGATTGTAGTTAATCACCCTGAAATATTTACTTGCACCTGCAATTCACTACATTTCTACACCTGTAACTAAAAATATATTTCCCTTCTTTCCTCTCTCTGCACCTGCTATTACAGTAAAGGAGCCTGCTGTGAAAATGTTTGATTTTTCAGGACTGTGGCACTGACATCTTGAGCGAGGGATCTGCAAGGGGGCAGGGACAGGGCCAAAATGGGTAGGATAGAATCTGGTAAGAACACTGACACCCTGAATAGGAGTAGCAGAAGCAGTGCACACAGACAGCTGGATGTGTGTCCCAATGCACTTGAAGAATGCAACCTGCCATATGAGAGGTACCCAAAACAGACCCCATTTCAAGAGCACTGTGAAGGGGACGGTGCGCAGAGAGAGGTTCCTGTTTCTGCCCAAAGTAGAGGCAGATATCTGGCACATGGGAAAAGTAGTCAGGCCTGTGTCTGCTTATTTTATGCTGTACAGGGACTCTTCCCAGCTCTGTCCTGACACACAGCTTCTTGGCAATCCAGAAAAGTCTTTTTCTGCATGTGGCTTACCTAGATGATATAATATTGAGGCCCTCTTTGGGAACTGTAGTGAGAGGCACTGCGTGACCTTCAATGTTCTCTGCCTGGCAGAAGGACTAGGCAGGCAGTGCTGGAAGATTACTGGAAATTCTGTCTTGCCGGGCTCGGCTGAAAGATTTTCATATCTGTAGGAGCCCCTTTTCTTTCATTTTGATACTTGTCTGAAGAGGTTATGTAGCTTTGCAAGGAGGAAAGTCAAAGATGAGATTTCTATAGGAAAACTGGGAACTTAAAATTCCTATGAATAGTTGGTTCTGGGATTAGGAAGCACTAATCATCCTCTGGTGTGAAATGAGCTGCTCCTAGTCTTAAGAAAAATTGGTTTTCTGTGTTGAATTTTGATGAAAATTGCAAGCCTTTTTCTCCTTTCCTGTGTAACAATTGAAATTGTTTTATATTAGATCAAATTGCCCAGATAATACTTAGTTTGGGGTATGAACATGCTGGTGATTTTTCCAACCTATGGTCAGCAAATAGATTCTTCTTCTAATGTTATATAAATCCATTTTTCCTTTTGGTTTGTTGGGGTTTGGTTTTTTTTAATATTTCTGACTCATTTGGATCTCAGATCTGGAAGCCAATCTCACTAATCAGTTTTTTACTTTCTGCTGTAGCAAAGTTATTTTTTTCATTCACTGTTGATTCTGATTAAGTGATCCATCAAGTATTCAGTTTATCTTATCACATTTACTTGTATGGATTATAAACATGTAGCTAAAACAGTGAAAGCAGCTACTCATAAAACCAAAGGGAAAAGGATGTTCCCCCGTAATAAAAATTCCAAGATGATAAGAATTTTCTTGTTTCCATTCCAAAACTTTTTAAAATTTTTCTATGAAAGGTGAGAACAAATCACACCAGAGCAACTCCTCTTTAAACAATCCAGGTGATTCCTAAGGAGACCTTTGGCCAAATTCCTGCTCCTACCTACCAAGATTAATTCTTTGTGTTAGATCTACTGCAGTTTGTATAAAGCAGTACCTCTAAAAGTGGCTTTGAACTTCACTCATCTATGTATTTCCTGGACAAAAATGTAAGAGTAGATGTAGATTTTGGATAACAAAGCGGTGGCATCTGTGGCATGATTCTTTTCTCTTTTCTGACCGTGCAAATGTAGTGGCTTCAGGGAAATAAACGTGCATATATTACATGTATATCATGATATCTGTCTTTAGTTCCAGCTCTCCTAAGGCACAGAGCGTATCAGATAAAATTCAGGTGAATTATTACAAACTAACCCAAAGTTGTGGCTCATTAGCTTTCCTGTGGCTCATTAGCTTTCCTCTTACTCAGACAAAACTATTATTATTCCACAGGAAAAGGAGAAGTTGAAGACAAGATATTCTGCAAGATGGTTTATTTGAAAAGAGAGTGAAGAGCATCAGACAGAAAAAGAAAACTCATTTTGTAATAGTCATTAAAGACTTTGAAAGAATGACGATGTCTAGAAAGGAAGGACAGCTTACTTTTCTACTTTATTCAGATAAACAGACCAAAATATGGATGAAAATTCTGCTCTGTGGAATGCAGTAAGAACAGTGAAATTATCAGAGCTGTGCTTTCTTCTGCTACCCAGTGAAATGGAGAAGAAGAGGCACTCAGAGGCTCCTGTTTATCTGACCTGTTTCAGACACAGTTTGGAAAAGAATGAAGTGCCTGCTTCTTTTGGTTGTCTACACCAAGAGCCTGGAGTTACTGAGTTATAGAGGTCAGGATTGTCATTATTTAGTAAGGTAAACCTACATTTAAACCATTAAAAATGTTTTAGCTAAGTGTTAGTTGTTCACGTTTAAAAGTGCTCTCTCACACTTCAGAAGTGTTAGAAAATACAGCAGTACCATAATCGTTCATTTCAAATATGATGACTTTTGTAACATGATGTTTTGATCACTGTGGAATTTGAATAATCTATAAACATTGTCTTTTCATGCTCAACTTGAATTCATTAAGAATGTTTCAGTGAGTTATGTTTGTTACTGGTGTGTAAGAAGGGAGTTGTAGAAAGATTTAAGATTTTTAAGATTTGATCTTAAAAAGCAGATCTTCTTCAGATGTTCCTTGACCAGCTTCTTTTGACTGCTGTAAAACTATGGGAATTAGCATTCCATTTCTGTTGGCTCAGCCAAGAAATGTGAATCCTGAATTATGATGGAAATTAAGTAACTTCAGTATTGCTGATCATTTTTTTTCTGGAGTAAACCAAACTATTATAGTAATGAAAAAAAAAATCCTTTTATTTAGGGTTCTAAGAGATTAAGTACTTTGCCGTGCAAAATTATGGTACCAATGTTAAGGTAATGAACTTTCAGAGTATCTAAACTCAATCCTGTGAACACTTACACACATCAAACTTGATTGTTCTTGCTGACAGAATTATATAATGATTAGATGAAAGGAATGCAGCAGAGGTCATATGTTTGGAATTCAATACAGCATATGTTCTTGTGCCTCATGACATATTGCAGTGAAAAGTTATTTACAGTTTCTCTATAGAAGAAACTGTAGTATATATTAATTAGATACCATTCTTTTAAATATTCTTTACCCTGCCTCCTGGGATTCCCTCTTCTCTATTGTTTGCATTTGTACATTTGCACAAGTTACTGAGTGCGGTTTCTGGAGTTCAGATGTCATACTTTGATATATCCCTAATATTATGTTGGATAGAGAGCGAGGACACAAACCCAATGTTCCCCATTGTCTAAGAAGATTTAGAAGTCTCTCAGGGCTTCCAGCTATCCAGTCACTCTACAAAATGAAAGTACCAATATTGTCAACTGTTGTGCAAATGCTGTGATCATATGGGCAAAGGGATATTTCTGATTTTGCTTTGACTGACCAAAAGTGTTTCTTTTGGTCTTGAAAATGGCCAATTTTTCAGAATCTGAAATATTTTTTTTTAATTATTTGGTGTAAAAATCTGCTGGCTTTCTATCCCTTTGAAATTTATTTTAAAAGGCAAAAAAAAAAAGAAAAGATAGTGTTGCCAAATTCGTTGTTTTGTTTTGTATCTCATTTTTTTGTATTTCTTTGAAAATGTAGTGGAAAAATCAGATAATTTAAAATTAAACCCTATAAAGTTCATAGCAATTACCTCAAGTAAAAATTTTCAGTCAATTTACAATCCTATTTTAATAGTATTTTTGAGTCTTTAATTTGTTTACAGTTTGTGAGGTCATATGTTGTTCAATTGTCTGTAGTTGAACAGAAGAGCACAATCACAACTGTACTGGATCAAACCAAGGCCCAACAACCCACTGTCCTTATCAACATAGAACCTATAACAAATCCAAGACCAAGACTGATATATCGTTGTAGGTTTTCAAAATATTCTCTCATCCTTCCTTACTGATTTATGGCTTCCATAGTGATTTATGGCTCTAGGCCTTTCTGAGTCATGGATAATGTCTTTGTATTTAAAATTATGTACTGAAATTTTAAAGAGCTGGGATTTCATATGATGGCATCAGGAAATTCAGACAATAATGCCTCAAATTTTTTTTTTTTTAAGGCCTTGCATTAATTTTCAGCTGGATAAATATTTCTATTCTCAAGTGTAGTTATCTCCATGTCACAAAAAGGCTTTTGTGACATGGAGTCACAAAGACAGGAGCGAATAGGTTAGTCCCCTATATAATAAGATGTCATTGCATTCAGATGTATGCCAACTGGTAGTTTGATCTGGCTATTGGTCTCAGCTCCTTTTTAGCTTTTAATTATCACATAGATAACTTACTCATGAATTGTAACACTTTACTATGTGGTTTTGTTTGTTGGTTTTTTTTTTAAATCCTGAGGCATGATAAATACTAAGAAAAAAATTCTCTTATGCCAAAAATCAAACAAGCAAATGTAGAGTTTGATTAAAACCTCTGTAAGTGTCAGGTAAAATGTAAGGACCTTTCAGATTTTTATTAAATACTAGTCTCTTTTGTCAGCTGGTATAAATCAGTCAGCTTCAATTTATGTTAATAGAACTAGTCTGACTTGTACTGGCTCTTTCAGCTTCAGCATGCATATGTTAAGTATCTATGTTAAGTCAATCAAAAAATTTTCTATGACAAATGATGAAGGTATGATAGAAACTAGATGGCAGGGAGTTGTGTTATATGGTGTATTTTAAAATTCAAGGTCAAAGGTGCATATCCTGTTCAAATCACAGTGACTGAGCCTTGAACATCCAGACATTTCCTTTAGAATAGATGATACAAATAGAAAAAAAATCAAAATAATTTGGAACTGTCTGACCATCTATACTGTTTGATTGCTGACCTAAGCTGTCACAAAGAAGTGGGCTGTGACAGCCCACTGCATTTTAAGTGAAGAAGTTGTCACATGCAAATATCATTGCAATGTCTAGTCCTGTCATCACTTCCAGAGAAGAGACCAAAGTCTAAATGGATCACAGAAGCTAAACTGCTCCTCTTTGGAATATATTCTTCCAGTTTAGAGTTAAAAGCTCTTGATTACATGAATGAAGGTAGTCTGAAAGATGTTCATCTATTTAACTGTTTTGCATGAGATTCATTCCACGTGACTGCAGTCTTCTAACTCTTAGGGTCTTGTCTTCAGTTTTCAGTGGTGTGAACAAACAGACCTCTTTGCAGTCATTTATCACGTCTGCCTAGGGAGTTGTCAAGTTTTATGATGAGCTGAATCTCCCTCCAGTGGATTTGGTGCTTCTCCTCGAGTGCAGAAGGAGTTTAGATGGATGCCCTAGCCTGCCCACTCACTTCTTGTAGAGTGGATGATTAAAAAGTGGACACTGAGAGCAGATGTGATTTCCAGGTTGGACTCCTCATGGTAGTTGACAGAACACATCTCCTTGCCATGAGGATATGGTAACCACACAACCGTCTTGGGTAAGAGCACCCACTGCTAACATTTTGGCGACCAGCCACAGCTCACATGCAAAAGTCAGTGGACAAGTAGAACTTTCAGTTTTATGAATATGAATAATGTATCCAATCAGTACAAGGTCACCCTTAGGGTCCAGGTTCAGCTCCTGAATTTGAGACCAAAATCTATATTAAACTGGGAAAATATAGACCCCTGGGAGAAGACAACACAGCCTCTAGTACTGACAGTTCTATGCTTCTACATTCCTGGCCAGATGGGAAGTGGTACTAGACCCTCACTGGGTGCCAACTGGTTCTGATGCCATTACTTACTGCAACAAAAAGAACTGACATATTTCTGTTTCACTAACACAAAAAAAGAATTCAGTAATTTTTTTTTTAAAAACATATCTGTAGTTGGAAATAAACAGTGATTGTACCATGGGAAGAGGGAGAGCAGTTCATTAACAGCAGTTGTTATGAGGAGCATGTGAAAATTTTTTAATGCTGTTTTCTTCTCCTGGGCAAAAGGATCTACTAGCACCTCCCATGACCTCCCCCCTTCTCTGTTAGCAGCATTGCAAATGGGTTTAATGTTTATATGGATGGTACTAGTTTATTGCTAGATTCTAAATATGTTACATAAAACATGTGTTCTGATTTTCAGTTGATCATGCTGTACCAGAGGGGAGGAAATGCAATTAAAATAAAAACGACACACTAACTGGTATTTCTGAAGGCAGTTTTTAGAATTTAAATTGTGACCTCAATGTAGACCATAAATATAAAATTCATATGTGCTCTGCTTCCTGAATATAATTACCTATCACAAGGTTCATAGTTTAAATGAAATTCTTTATGAAGCAAGAAATAGTATAATAGTGTTTTCTGGCTTGGTGCCCTGCAGGATACATCAACCAAAGATACTTCTTCTAATTTTAAAGAGAAATAAAAACATGTGGAACGCATGCACTTTTGATGCTGTAATCCTATCAGAATATGTTTGTTTTTATTAAATTTTCCTCATTGAATGCTTCCTTTTCTCAGTGCATTCAGGGGTTGACACCATGTTCCACATGAGTTTAATAGTTATGTGAGCAGTCTGAAGGATCTTTGAGATTCTTTTCTTTCCCCCTGTTTATAAATACTTGAAGCCTGCAGTTTGCCTATCCATAATACTTCTGTCATCTTGGCACAAAGCCTAAGTAAACCAGATATGGGTAGGTGAACTGTGTAAGGATTAATCCTGCCAGACTAGAGGAGCAGCATAATTTTGTCTAATGCAACATTTTGGCTCACGTAAATGCCCAATCCCATTTCTGCTGTTGGTTAAAACCATTGTATGTGCACAGGTATGGATTCACCCCTCTGTCACAAGAGCTACCGGTTCTCTGACTGTTCATCTCTGCATGTCTGTGGCTCTACATCCTCCAAAACCATTTTTAGAGAGACTTTGCTGCCTTGATCCCTAGTGCAGAATCTCAAAGAGGTCCATGTACCAGCTAACAACACACTTGGGATTTAAAAGTTGCTGCTGAATTCCAAGTTTATCTTCCTTTTTCATTCGGCAAATGGGTTAAGCTGATCAGTGTGGTTCATTATTCACATGCAGTACGCCAATCACTTCTGTCATTAAGAGCACCTCTATATTTTCACACTCCGAGATCTCTCACAAGGCATAAAATCATCGATGAACATGTGACATAAATGTCCTTGTTGATTTTGGTCACTAAAAAAGAAAGCTATTTTTTTAATTATTTGCCCTTGCTATATTAGTTCTTTCTTTCAGTCTTCCAAAGCTTCTCTCACTTAAGGACAAGAAAGTGCTTTGGTGGCTCCTACAGTCTTAATTTCAATAGTAGGAAACTCAAATTTAAAATATTTACAAATCATGTGGGGTATTTCTTTCAAACAATAGTTGCATTCTGTTGCAGCTTGCTGTTTAAATTTGTTCTCGCTATGTGTACAAATATGCCAGGAAAAAATTACATTCTCTTCAAAACCAACTTCATGGAAGCTGGTATTTAAAAATCTTTAAATGTGTATAAAGAAATCTAAAGCTATAATTTTATGAGTACTAATTTGAATAGTTGCATATGACTACATTAAAGGTAGTAAAGAATCAGTGAAATAACAGCATGGGATAAGCAACAAAACTAAAATCCTAACTATATTAGATGCTCTTTATGATCTCAGAATGATTATGAAGTCCACAAATACATTTTGCTTAAAAATGTGACTGGTAAAGACAAACGTATGAAACCTGTGCAGAGATGGCAGCCTACAGATGGCAGTGAGAGGTGTTCTTGTTGCACTAATCTGATCATGGCAGAATGACAACAGCAGAAAAACAGGAAAGAAAAATATTTAGAAAGCAGAGAAATACCAGCAGTTCAACTACCAGCCTAAGATAGGTTTCAGAGCTCAGCTCAGTTGCCTAAATATATTTGTCTAATGCTACTGAAGACCTCTGCCATTGCAGCCTATGAACATCTAGTCAATAAAACCAAAGGAATCTGAAGATATTTTCAGCTCAGCTTAAAGTAGGCACTGATGGAGATCAGCCGCATGGCTCTCTGGACTGTGGAAGGGATTCACTACATTGTCATTGGCTATCTTCACTGAAAAGAGCTTGGAAATCTTCCTTGTATATAAATATCTACATCTGGACACAAACTTCTTGAACTCTTATGCATGGAGTTGTTTTGTTGTTGTTTTGTTTTGTTTGGGTTTTGGTTTTTGTTTTTTTTTAATTAATTAGTTCCTTGTGTTTATGTTCTTTAATTAAGATGCTGCCACTTGATCAAATTACAGTTCTTTCATGGTTTTAGCATTGTATTGTTTTTCTCCTGTGTGCATTCAGTTTTCTGACTCATCCTCTCTTTTTTCCCAAGCTGAGTATCTCTGTTATCTGAATATTTACTTTATCAATATGTGTAGATATGTAATATCTTTAAAATATTACTCCCTGTCAAGGAAGTTGAAATTGAGCAATAGATTTAGGAGTCACCAGTAGAGTAGGTGGGAAGGACAAACAGAGAAATATTGTGATAACATAAAAACACAAAATGCATTCTCACTTATTTTTTCAGCCTTATGAAAAGCTACTTATGCCACTGATATTTATACACAAAAAGTTTTGTTAGTTAAGCTGTCCTTTCTTTTTCCTATGCAGATTTTGGCAGCACTGAATATGTGTAGAGAGAGGGTCTTGTCTCATGAGTGGTGTGTCCCTATTACACTGTTCCACATTTTGCATTTCTAGAAGGAAAACCTTTTCCTTTTTTTTTGATTCCTGTACCTTTAAGATTATGGGACTGTTGATAATAGCTGCACAACGTTTTTATTTGTTTGATTCTTCTAATCTGTTCTGGTAAGAATTAGCGCCTCTGTGGTCATCTGTGTACGTTTTGTAGATGTTCCTAAATTTCTTTCAGTTTGTCATTAATATGGACAATATATTACCACCACACAACTAAGATGCACATGGCATAAGTGTATTACTGTAAGGTAATGCACATGCCCACTTGTAGTTCTTATCTCTTTTAGTAACATTAGTACAACCATGTTTGCTCATTTTCCAGGAGTTGATGCAGGGACCATCTTGTTCTTTTATGCCAATGTAATGCATAACAAAGATTGCCAGTCAAAGATAGAGCATTCTGAATGGGTAACTACTCCAAATCAGAGCATCTCCTGGCAATTTACAGCAGCATCAGACCATATATTTCTTACTTTTCATGTTTTTATTGGTAGCCTTTATCATATCTGAATGGAAGAGTTGTGTTTATCTCCTTCAACACTGAGTGAAATCATGTTGCTTACTACTTATTGAAGAAGTAAATCTTTCTCTTACCTTTGCCTCTCTGCTAGATGTATTTTTTAAAGAAATAAAGCTGTTCTCTTCACTAAAATCGACTTGCCTGAATCTCAGCTTATTCCTTTGTATATTAGATATGTGTCTTTTGCTTTTCAAATGTGAGAACTAAATGAAGGGGCTGCTTCTGTTATTCTTCTGCTCTATGGTCCTTTGAAAGTTTTTATTTGGGTTAAGCACATTTGAGATTAATCAGTCCAAGGAAGACAGGCCAGGTATCCACCATGTCAGACTGTTGTCATTAGTTTTTATTTCAGCTGTTTCAGACACCTGTATAAACCATTTTAGCAAGAATCAAGCTTAGCTATATAGCACTGTGTTTTTGCTGTCTGGCTTACATTTCTGTCCTAGAGCTTTGTACTATTTTCAAACATTTGAGTGATGCAAACCTGCATACTTTTGGGTAACTTCTAACTGGAGAGGACATTATTAAAGACAAACATTATTCGTTCAGTGAATGTAATAATGTCTGGAAGTCTCCACGTGTTGTGGAGTGATCCCAGGCTTTCCAGCCATGAAGGTATCAGTTGAAAAAGTCCTTATCTCCCCCAGGGAGGAAACCTGGGATCCATTTACGTGTTCTTTGTAGTTGATAAAAGGACTACAAATGGCCAGTTAATATTTCAAGATTATTCTAAATTACTGATTAGCACGGTAAATTTCAAAACATTAAAACAAATGAAGACATGCTTTTTAAATATATTTCCTTTAATACTCAGAGTTTCTAAGGCAGTTAGTTATAAAAGGCCAAAGGTCAACCGATTGGCTCCAGTCTGGAAATTTAGATGAGGGAAGTTCTTTAGGCCTCCTACTTTGGATCAAGACCAATTTGAAAGAGCAACAAGCTTGCTTTTTGTTGTCTCTTTTTATCCCAAACCCCCACTTCCCACCCCAGAAATAGATTAATTTCTTCCTTGCAGAAGGGCAATAATATTAGTAATACAGGAGGCCTTCACTCCCTACCATGTGGTAATTTGCATCCATAATGTTTTGATTTGTCTCTTCCTCTTTCTCAGAAAATATATAATAGCAGGGTGTCATACTGAGACTCAGAATCATTAAGACTTCATTAAAAATATACTAAAGCACATTTACTAGTATGTGTTGTAATTTCGTCATAAATAATGAAAAACTAAATGACAGCTGTCAAAAATATTTCTTATTACATTCATTTTATTTTTTTAATTATAGGTCTAACCCCTCCAATAACTACAGACGAATGTCTGCGTAATTCTATAACGTAGATATGCAATAAATAGTCCTTGTTAACCCTGATGGTGAATAATGTGGAAGTTCTTCCAGTACTGAGAATTCATATCCGAAGTTCATATATGAATAGCTTTCATTCACATAAGGAATTGAAATTTCTCGTGCAACCTCTACTGTTGTTCCAATTTTTATTTTTTTTTTGGTTTTTAGTAATTTTGCTAAGAAGTTTAGCATCTGTTTAGTTCATTAAAATAACCACTTCAGATGTGAAATAGGATCAAGAAGAGAGACCCCAACCATCCTACTTAGATGTTCATTCAGTAAAGAATTAGCCTATACTCTCTACAGCAATTGCTGACCTTTTCACCTCCTTTATTCTGTTGCCTCTCCAGCCTTCCAGGACAATATTCTGGCTGACAGGGAAACAACACATCATGTTTCTGAAGCTCCTATTTAATCTCTATCTGTTGACCCTGTTGGCAAGTAATATCATCTGTCTCCACCTTAAATCTAAATTATTTCTAACTAATTGCTCCCTTTATATCTTCTCTTCATCTCACCAGCTCACTGCCAAGGGTCTATTTGGACGTATTGATCATCTTTTCTCAGTTGTAGGATAGAGGGCATGCCACAGGCACTAACTTACTTAACCCCCAGCAACAAGGGGGCAAGGGGCCAGATTCATCCTCCCCTCTCCTCCACCCCTCTGAACTCGAACTGAAAACACAAGGATAGAGCTTCTTTGTCCCAATTCTCTACCTTTCTCCTGCATGACTTTCAAAGGAGTTTATTATTATTATTACAGAGCTTGTTGTCAGAGCCCCTTCTTCTATCTCTTGAAGTGCCTCCCATGGTCATTGCTGACTCCAGGGCCCCTTCTTGTCAGTTTTTACATTAATGACATTCCCAGTGTACCTGAAATCTGAAATATTTATGTTTGCAGATGACAATGTTCCTCTGTTTGCTGCTAATGTCTCCTTCTCTCCTTTGAAAAGACATATGTGATCAAGTAGCTTAATAATATGCAGTACCTCTTTCCTTTCTACCCCTCTCTCTTGACAGAAATGTGGTTATACTCTTTTCCTGCTCACAAATTAGTTGCCCTTTCATGCTGCACAAACTTTACAGTTCTAGAAAAGTAACTTATCTGCTTCCCTAATAAGATACAAATGTTTTGCATCTACAGAGGTGATCTCTATAGGTCAGGGCTGAGGACTGTTGGCTCAGAAGTACAGGAGACCTGTGATGCTTTGCCTCTCTGGCAGGTCTGGCATTTCAGAATGGCTGTATACATAACTACACATGCAAACATATGCAAATCTGTAACTGTACCTATGTATACACACAGATGTCTTTCTCTTTCCCCCTAGACTGTGCCAGAGCATCCAGCTCTTTCTGAGGGTATTGCATTCATTTGGGGAGGGGGTTGGGGGGGGGAGAAGGGAAAGCTTCCTGTCAAATATTATGCCTACTTCAAAGGAATGGAGTCCTAATCTATTTAAAATATGAAGTACATTTGGATAAGCCATGTAAATTAATGTTAACTTAGGGAATACTATGAGTAGACAGCTAAAAAGGGTGGGGATTGTTGAGGAAAATTAATTAGGGGAGGAAAATTAAATCAGGAATTTTTAGCTAGCAAGAAAGAAGGCAACTTTCAGCACTAGGATATGTATCTTTAACTGTGAAAATAAAAATATGACCAGCTAAATTGGTGGACAAAACTGTATCTGCTAAAAACGCAAGGGAGCAAAGGATAGCTCAGGGGAATGATATTTCATCTCTAAGCTGTTAGTTCAAATGCAATCCAGTCAGTAAGGACAAGGCACCCTTCCCAGCAGTCACCAGAGTATTGAACAGAGCCCTGAATGGAAGTTAGCACAGTTCACTGTTTCCAAGGTTCATTTGGTGTCTGCTTCTGAGTAGCTGCAAGGGGACATACACAATAGTCGTAAGGTAAATAGAGTCAAAGAAATACACCTGTGATGCCAAGAGAAGGCTCCTTTTGCTGGTGTAAAAATGAAAGACATACTATGAGCAGGAATGAGGGGTCTTACAACAACTTTTTCTCTCTCATTCTCCAACTCCTGGACTTTTTGGAGAGGTGAGAAAAAAAAGAACAAACCACCAACAGTGAACTGTTAGCCCTGTCTGCTTGCTATGTCTGTTATTTTCTGTGATGTTTCTGTAAAATGTCTGAAGACCTTACATAGAAGCTGTTTGATGATGCAAGCAGGAAGGAGCACATGGAAGGTCTACCTGGAAGAGCACAATGCTGTGCAGAGATACCCAAGTTGTCATAAATACCAGCAGCTGTCTCACCACATGAGTGCAGCAGACTCTCAGTGAATGCATCCTTCTCCTCTCAGCCCAGACAGAACGCTTTGCAGATGTGGACTACTCCCACTTCTCTGCCACTTCTCAAAGCTGGGGATACAATATTAACTCCGGGCTCAGAATTGCAGTCCCTGAGCTGACAAGCAATGAAACATTACTGAAGCAATGGAGAGGGGGTGTGTCACTCATCCTTAGAAGTAGGCTGAAAAATGGAGTTGGTGTGGCTACCCCTTCTGCCTGTAAAGAATGGCTTTACCTACAAAGGCACCTATGCTCTTCCAGCAGAGCTTTTCTGGAATGAACTACTCCTGTGCCTTTGAGGTCCTCTTGCCTGTGCCAGTTGCTGTATACATGAAATCACTAACAAGTGCTCAGTAGGCAAGTAACTACCTTATGCATCTTCTTTATCATGGCAAATTATTACAATAAAATAGATCACATGCAGAAACTTTATGATATCGCAGGTGACACATGCATCTTCCATATTTTAATATTCAAATTACTATTAAAAAAACCACCAAAACAAAAAAAACAAACAAAAAACCCACACACAATTCCACCTGTAACTCGCTAGAGCATTGGTCACAGTTCATCACGAATCTGACCATAAAGGCCAATGAGTGCACTTATGATGTTAAGGATTCTTGAACTCATTGTCACTTAGATGCTGCAATTTTGTCCAACCTCTTTTGTGAGAGTTGCTGATGGAAACTGTCTTTTCAACCACTCATAGGTTTTGTCCTGGGGAAGCTAATGCATCCCTAAACAGAGAGTGGCCTAACAACTAAGGGATGTGAAAGGTGAGGATCAGACTGCTCTTTGAAAGTAGTTTGGTCTTTGGTCCATTTTCAGTCAGCAGGATCAATGTACTCAAAGTAATTTTAATCCTTCACCCTCAAGTGACTAAAATATAGAAATTCTTCTGGATATGGAAGATTATAGGCATTAAATTTCCATCAAGCTGAAAAAATTCCCATGTCCACCCATGTCTCAGAGGGATTGTTCTGATTTGAATACAGAATCAGTCTAACTCAACTGTGAACATGTGCTGTTTTGATGTTTTTAAGGCAGATTTCCCAAGTGTGATGACATCTTTGCAAATTTCATGATTTAGGATTGCTATAATGTGTAAAGAGGAGGAAAGAATTGAGGAAGAATAGAGAAAAATATTCAGTCATTTCCAGACTTTTGAAATATTTACAATCAAGAATTTAGAAGAAAAAAATTACACTTCAGCAGCAGATTCCAAACATTGGCTGAAAAACAAAAGCTTACCTAAAAGTGGTTCATTTTTAGTATAATGTGTATTGAACACCCTATCCTTGTATATAGCCTTTGAAAGTCTATCATCCTTTACTGTGCTCATCAAAAGTCTCACCCAAAATCTAATTTATCATAATTCTGTATTAAAAAGGTAACTCGGACCAGTTTTATGTAAGAGCACATATGGAGCACTAACTCAATAGATGTCTAGACATCAGTCTAATGAATCACATCCCAGA
This sequence comes from Sclerurus mexicanus, assembly GCA_013396755.1. Taxonomy (NCBI): domain Eukaryota; kingdom Metazoa; phylum Chordata; class Aves; order Passeriformes; family Furnariidae; genus Sclerurus; species Sclerurus mexicanus. Next base: position 25,780 of record VWZF01006645.1, read on the forward strand.
AGCTCCTGTTTCCACCGAAACTCAGAGGACCTACAGAGGGATAACTCAGATGTACATACATGTATATATATACACACAATATTTATATATATATATATATGCATATATTATATATACAGTTCCATGTACTAATTCATCTGAAGGGGCATTGAAGTGGTAGGCATAGTTTGAGATAACATGCAGATTCTATATACTGTCTTTCTGCAGGTTTGAAAATTTCCAGCATAGTTTAAGTAATATTATAGTTTTGAACTTTATTCTACTGGCATCTTGCCCAAAAGCTATTGTTATAATTTTCAAGAGTCTCTGAAATACCTGCTAGAGTTGATAAAGTTCTTCTCTTTTCTTCCTCTCTTTTCTTAACTTGTTGAAAGGTACTATTGCCAACTTTTAAGCAGCGATTGAATTTAGAGAATGATTTAGTGGCTTTTTAATCACTTCAGGACAGGCAATATTACTGTGCATCCTCTGTGGCAGAAATGATTAAATAATTGCTAGGCTACATGCTGCACCTTATAATAATTCTATTTTTTTTCCCTAAATGTTTGCTTTGAACTAGTTTCAGCCTCTGCTACATAGAAGGTTTTTAATCTTGGTTCTTACCCATACATATTTACCTGAGGCTGTCAAAGAATAAGCGCATTTGTTTATTAGCTTCTCTGCTAAACTAATCAGGCTGATAAATGTAGTCTTCAAACAGTAACAATAAATCAGAGAGCATTTTGGATAAAATATTACTTCATCTGGTTCAGTCAGGTATGTTTGAAATCATTATATTTGAAAATACACACTGTTGTTGATATGCAAAGCAATGTTTAAAATGAAGGGTAGTGAAGCTTTCAAAGATCTGATAGGCAGCAGGAGATGAGAGCAGTGTGTTAGGTCCAATATTGCTGGGGTTACACTATGCTATTAGAAGTTGAAAGACAATTTCCCTAAGGAAGAAGAAGCAGGAGAAAGCACAACCACAAAATATTCTATACTGGAAGTGGAAGTCCTGAAATAAAGAAATGGGAAATCTTGAAAACTCGTTTTCCTATCAAATCTAAGAGAATTGCTTCATAAGATACAGAGCATTCTACCTTAATTGCTGCTTAAGTTCATGGTGTAAATATCTATGGCAAAGAGACATGTGTAACCTGGACATCAGAAATGCATATGTGTTTGCTGTGTGGGAGAAAAGCATGAAGATACACTATGGAAATGGTGGCGAATTGCACAGCATTACATTCCTAGGATGCTTAAAGTACATCCCAGCTCAAGCATTACCTTATCTACTCAAATAAACACAACACTAGTATAATGGCTACAGTTCACTGGTTTCACTGTCCAGTATGGAGTTTGTATATATTCACACAAAGTCTGGACCTATTGTTTTTTTAAGATAAGATTCATAGCAAATAAACTCACTTGTCTATCTTTTTATGTTTACTCCTTTAGAATGTCTACCTATGAACTGGAGATGCTGTGCTAAAGTTAACACAGTTCACACAGCCAGGAGCACTATCTAGGGCATGAGCAACATCCAGGACTTTTGGGTGGTCTCCAGTGAGCCTCAAGCATGAAAGCAAACGGAAGTCTACCCTGCTGTTGCTGATAACAACATTAAAATAAAAATAATTTAAATAATAAGAAAAAGGGAACTTAGGTTAAGAAAAATTAGTAATATAGAAGAGGAATGTAAAAGGAGTTTGGAAAACCTTACTATACCCAGTAGAGATAGCCAGCTGGTGACTGTAAGGGGTTCAGCTACTGTTTGAATCTTGGTTCTGGAAAGAAAAATGATGAAAATGGTGGACTCTTTTTGCGTAAATAATTCAATTTAGATCTGTAAACTCAGGAACACTTAAGATTGCAGGATGTATGAATTGTTTTTAAAAAAGTATTTTTCCCTATTTTGTAAGACACAATTTTGATACACTGTAGCACAGTACAAGTTTGCTTTTTCATTATTACTTTCTCACAGAAAAAATTTATATGCAGTTTCAACTGCAAAATGCATAGCCAAATTTTTCTGGAGATTGAGATTTCAGGTAGCCTGTAATTCACACCTTCAAGCAGTGTTAATCTAATGTAAAGCAGTCATTTTCCAAGACAAAAAAACCTGGAGACCTGGTCACAAGATGATGAAGACTGTAGGGCCATCTGATTATCTTAGCAAAAGAGCAAACACAAAGTCTAGCAAAAGCCAAGCAATAAACATACCAAATATTGCAGTCTAGTCTAACAGGGATTAGTGCTTCTATCTTTATAATCTTGCAAAACACATTTAGAGATGTACCATTGTGTTGTTTCAAATTATTTCCTCATTGTTTCTCCATGAGAAATGCACACACATAAATTGTTTATGAAAGCTCATCTCTGACACCATTTATCCACTTTCCTCGAGATATCTGATTTGCCAAAAAATGAAACCTTGCTTTATGGTATGTGAGACACTTCCTGACAAAATCCCCATTTAGGGGCTAGAGACGGTGTGTCTCTTGGGTACTGGTAATGAGATACAGAACAGAGTTTTGCAAAAATTCAAAACAAAAGTATAAGCCATGTGAATCCTGCCTGTTTCCATGCCTTGTTGGACAGTAACATTTCGTGTTTCTGTGCAGGAATTAGACACAGCTTGTCATGTGGTCTGGTTTGGATATGAAATCAGACAAAACCTTGGGTTTTAGCAATATTTCCCATTTCCAAACATAACTGTACAACACTCAGGCTGTAACTGAAAAGATATCCTATCAGTATATAGGGGGTATGTGCTGAATTGCTGCAGAGCATAGTAATGTGCAACAAGGTGTATAAGGTGTTCTAGTGTGGATGGAGCCATGGATGGTGTAGCTTCTCAGGGCCTTGTGCAAAAGTTGTGCACTACTTAAAGCAAATTTCAGCCCTTTGAGATTTGTGCACTCTGAATGGGGCACAGGGGACACTGTGGAAGACCTGAATGCCTAGTCTGAGGACCCATTAGTACTGTACTGGTTTTGACCCAGACAGAGTTAATTTTCTTCATAGCAGCTTGCATGGTGCCATGTTTTGGATTTGAGAACAAAGGAGGGTTGTTAATGCAGGGATGTTTTAGCTTTTGCTGACCACTGCTTGCACAGTCAAGGCCTTTTCTGCTCCTCACACTCTCCTGACAGTGAGTAGGATGGGGATGTACAAAAAATTGGGAGTGGACACAGCTGGGACCGCTGGCTCCACCTGACAAAGGAATATTCCATACAATAAGAATTTGTGCTCAGCAATAAAAGATAAAGGGAGAGGGGGAAGGGGAGATATTTGAAGTGATCTTGTTTGTCTTCTCATGCAGCCCTTAGGTAGGATGAAGCCCTACCTATGGAGATGGCTGAATATCTGCCATCCAATGCAAAGTATTAAATAACCCATTTATTATGCTTTACCAGTGTGTGTGGCTTTTGCTTTATCTATTAAAACATCTTTACATCATCCTGTGAGTATCTGCCCTTTTACTCTCCCAGTTGTTTCCCCTGTCCCACTGGGCTGGAGGAGTGGGAAAGGAGATGGGTTAAACTACAACAAGTACATACAAGTTGTAGGCTTCAGGAAGGATGTTGTAGACTTCAAGGCTTCAAATGGTGAGTGGGCTTCTCTGGAGCAGCCTCACAGTCCTTCTGTAGGATTTTTAAACACTAGTCCTCTCTCCGTTACATTTCCTGTCTAATAATCTGGCATTTGCTATGTTTTGGGGCTCGTACTTGGTTCACATCCAGTCCAAGTATACCAATACATAATGCTGGAAGTGCCCATGGACCCTTAAACAGAAATGGTTTCACAATCCTATTCTACAGAGTAATCAGCATTGCTGCGTGGGTTGGTTGGGCACTTTTACCAGAAGTGACTCAGATTCTCCTCTTGTGCATCTGGAAAGCCCTGAGAAACATGTTCTTTCTCAGGAAAGACACTAATGGATGTTCCCCAAGTGTTGATTCATATCCATTTCTCTTCAATGATATATAGGATACATAATACCTTTTTCCCTGTGTCTTCCTGTAATAAGATACCACAAATGGGAGTCAAATTTGCTTTCTCAGTTTCACGTCCTCAGTTTAGAAGGTTACTTAAACCCAGATAACTCCAGAGCATCCCCTTTTCATTAATCTAGTTACAGATTCAATTCCATTTCAAGAGAAGAGAAAAAGAGGAATTTTGAGTTTAGGGAAAAGCAAACAAATTGAGAGTACAGATCCTGGATAAAAACAAGAAAGCAGAAAGCAACATTAAAAAAATCACATCTTCTTCCAAGAGAGACCAAGACAATGCAACATACCTTGACACTTGACTAGAAAAAACAAACCTCACAGTTGGCTTGCAGTCAGACACCTGCTCTGAAACCCATGACTCAGTGGATCATAGTTCATTAACCCACTCAAACTATTTTTTAATTATTGTCATATTTCATTATTCAAAAACTTGGCCTTTTCCCAAGAAAAAGGATAATTCTACAAAAATGTCCTTGAATTCTACTGAGAGGGAAAAAAAAAGAAAAGAGGGACTTGTGGTAAAACCAAATTATGTTATAGTATCGACAGTAAAATCCCCAAACCTGAACATGTCTACATTAATTATGAGATTCATCCTGAATATGTAGTTCGGTGGAGAATGCTATTTGTGACCGGAGAAGAGCAAAAACCTCTCGACAGTTTTCTTATCTAATGTTGTTCTTCAAGTATCTTAAGATATTTGAGAGAATTTTTGGTAACCAAAACAAACAGTCCAGGCTTTTTATTTTCTTTTTCTAGAAAATTATATACGTCCTATAGAAATCCACCTGGGTTTTTTTGTTTGATTGGTTTGTTGTTTTTTTAATGAGGTATGATGTATTTAACTATTAGTTTTATTCTCTGCTCTCTTTTTCTGGTGAAACAGAGTCATTAATTTTCATACAAACTCTAAGTTGTAAATATAATGTATACTGATATAAAAATAATCTTAGATCAGCAGAGACATCACTGTCTTTTAGTGTTTAAAATGAAACACCAGAGAAATCTAAAACCTTATCATAAGGTAGTTTTGCTTACATTTTACTTTGGAGATAAAATTCAGAATGATCACCTATTTCTAGGCTTTCAAGTTCTGTATATTTGGCACCTTACTGAGCACAAAGTCCTTTGACCTGGGGAAGTAAGAATCTCACTGTCTGTAAATGTCTGAAACTTGGCCCAAGTCTCTGATGCGTTCATTGTAGTTCAAGCACCCTGAAGCTGTACTGCCATCACTGAATGCAGCAGAAAGCATAAGAGAAGGGATCATTTCTTTCAAGACAGCACAAACGGAGGGGCTGCCTGCATTTTATTCATTGGCCCTAAATTTTAAACTCTTGACAAGTACTGGGGAGAGAGGGCTGCAGCCACATTTCCTCCTGCTGAAGGTAGACATTTAGAGGAAGAGAAAATTACCAAAACGAGGAAGATAAGAGCAAGGCTAGCTCTCTACTGGAGAGGGCACAGAAATTGAATGGATAGAACTAGGTCATGCTCCATGGAATAGATATGAATTTTGCCTTATCCAACAATGGAGTAAAAACAGTTAATACAGGTTGTAGGGACCAGACTCACTTCTGAGGCAGTGTCCCAATGATTTGGAGGCACACTTCTTATCTTTCACAGAATGGGTAAGGTTGGAAGGGACCACAGTGAGTCTTCTGGTGCGACCTCTCATCTTAAGTAGGGTCATCCCAGAGCACAGGATTGCATCCAGACAGTTCTTGAATATCTCCAGTGAGGGAGATTCCTGGGCAATCTATTCCAGTGCACAGTCAAGTAAATTCCACACAGTAAAGAAATTCTTCCTCATATTCTGGTGGAACTTCCAATGCATCAGTTTTTTGTCCAATTGTTTGGCATCACTGAAGAGAGCCTGGCTCCATCCTCTTGACACTCTCCCTTCAGATAATTTTACACATTGATAAGGTTCCCTCTCAGTCATCTCTTTTTGAGGCTGAACAAGCCCAACTCTCTCAGTCTTTTCTCATAAGACAGATTCTCCAGACCCTTAATCAACTTAGTAGCTCATTGTTCAGCCTGCTCCGGGAGCTCCCTCTCTCTCGTTCTAGGGAGCCCAGACTTGGAAACAGCACTCCAAGTGTGGCCTCAGTAGGGCAGAGTAGAGGGGCAGGATCACCTCCCAAGACCTGCTGGCAGTGCTCTTCCTAAATATGACTGTTGGGAATCTATAACGACAAAGAAGGAAATCAATCAGAAGTTAACTTCTTTTTTTAAGTAATAGTCTTGTTATAAACCAAGGTTAAACTAGAATTACTAGTGTTGTGAGTTATTAATAAAGAAATAAATTTAGTCTTTTTTTTAAGAATATTGGAAAAAATCAAATTGTGTCTGAGATTTGTTACTAAAAGGAGAGAGATAAAATATAGGTGTAAGATTGTTTGTAAAAGAATAAATAAAGTAGGACAAATCTCAGTGAGAGTTGTATCCATGATTCCTAGAGGCAGGACGGTGTCTAGTTCTATGATGGGGAAAAAACTACATTAGTATCCACTCCTTTTTATTTCATGGCAGCTTTTGGAGTAATGACAGACTAATTTTCTCTCATTACTTTCCGGAGGAAAAAACATATTCACCTACTCATGGAATTAATCACCTTTCTGTAATCTCTGGCTCTGGGAAGAAAGGATTTTTGCACTTACCTTTGTTCAGTCTTAAAAAAACTAGGCAGGAGATGTGTATTTGTATTCCAAGCTAAGCTTATCCCTATATAATATTGGTATTTTCTCAAGGTTTTGTTCTTATTTTTTGATTTTTTTTCCCATTCAAACAATTTCTTGATCTCAGAGAACAAAACCCTGACCTGTCAGATTCTGCACAGTAATTTTAGATTTTTTAATAAAGATTTGTAATGGTTGGAAGAGCAGAACTTAGCAACTGACATTACTAAGTGTGTCATTACTTCTGGAGTGTGGTTTATTCTGAGGTGAGACAAATGGAAATTATTACAGTAACATTTTATTGAATTTAGTAGAGGGGTGATATGAGAGTATTTATCAGTGAGATTACTAACTGAAAATCAGTCTCAGTGTATCAGAAATGACAGGAATAATAAAAAAAATTCTCAAAACCTCCCTTACAATGTATCTAGAAAGACAAAAAGAGTTCTTGCCAACAAGGATTATTAAGTATTACCTGCTAGTAACTTTTACTTTTGGCATAATAGTACTTTCTCACTGGGGTTGGAGTTGTAGTCTTTGGAAAAGGACAAAAGAACCCCCTACCAAAACACTCTGACATCAGTCAAAATTACTTAGGAGACATAAGGTTTCTGGTTAAGTACATGCAACGTTACACATCTGCCCAGATTTTGGATGGAGCATATACAGTTGTCCACCCCTAGAACATCACATCTCCATCATTCTTCATGTCTGTTTTTTGCCCTTCCCCGGTGTACCCAATGAGCTGATTCACAAGGGTGAAGAAAGAATTTTGCAAAGGCTCACAGGAGAACAGAAACAAGCTTTGTGGGGGACATGCTGTGATAATTAAAAGAAAACCCCAGAAAAACCTTCACCTCAACAATGCAGGTCAATTTGTAATTAAAACCAAAGGTACTTCTTGAGACCTAGAGGAAAGAAAAAAGAGGTTGGTCTTGCAAATGAGCCTAAGGCTAACAAACTTCATGTGATATTTAAAAAGCCACTAAATGTACATGAGTAAATTTCACTGCAGCACCATCCTAATGTTACTTAGCTGATTGTCAAAACATTAGCCTCTTGGGAAAATATATATTCAACATTGGTGAGGAGAGTCAGTTGAAGTGTATTTCCCTAGAAAAGCAAATGAATGCTGCCTTTGCATTATTAGAAACTTTTGCTCTAGTACTACTGTCCCAGGTTGTGTTTACTGCTGTTTTGCACAAAATCTGTCTTTCCAACAAATACTTTTGACTTTGCCATTTTGAAAGGTTCCTCTGAATTCTGACCATCTTATTTTATTATTTACTTATTCTGCATAATATGACTTTGACTGGGGAAACAAACAAAGCTGGCTTTATGACCAGTCCAGAAAGTTACTAATGGACTACTTTGGAGTTTTGCTTTTTTAATTAATGAACAATTTTTATTTATTTTTTTTTTGGCTAGGATTTTTTAGGGGGGATGTGTGTGTACAGGACTACAAGTGATAGACCTCTGTGATGTTAGCAGTTATAAATTAAAAATAGGCTAGAGGAGTTCTGCTCTTGGTGAAGAGGGGAGGTAGCTTAACTTAGGGAAAAGTAATTCTTCAGAGTTTTATATGATCACTGGAGAGTAAGTGGGAATTTTGTGTTCGACATAGGGAAGTGTAGGCCTTCTAAGTTAGAAAATTCACAGTCCAGGAAAAATTTATGATAAGCCTGTCTGGAAACTGAGCTTTAAGTATTACTGTAATGTTACTATGCATTAAATGGCATTCAGAGTATTATTTAAACAATAAGAAATTTATTTTAGGAAAAGTGTGAGTCAGAATCACTATACAACTCAAAAATCTAGTTTCTCTTATAATTTGAGGGTTTACTGAAAAGAACTTTAAGACAAGCTCCAGAAGATTATAGGAGCATTTTATACTGAAAAGTGTATTTGCCATTTTTCACTCAGGTTTACAACTAAAGGAGCATGTTAGAACTGTCATCAGTCCTTTTAAGAAATTCCAATGGATATGAGCCTTTTGCCATCTCTTGGTAAAGAGGATGCAGCTGTTTTCTCAAGGTATAGAGCCCAAAGTAATTGCCCTTTTTATTTCTTCTTCTTCTGTTGTTTTGTGGTTTTGCTTCTAGTACTACTTGCTTGAAAACCCATACCTTGAGAACACAAGGAATGAAACAAGGCTCATTCCTTTTGAGCTCTCATTGGGAACTCTTTTTTTCATTATTGTTCCTCAGGTTTACATCAAAACTTATAAGCAGAACTTTCTGGAGTGAATCCTGTAATAGTTTGTGCAGGTAAGTTTTAGTGTCTAAGCTGGAATACCTTTTGGCCAGAATTTCAACAGCCATAAACAGTCCAAATATTCAAGATGTGATTTTATGCCAATGCCCACAAAAAACAGGTTCAGCAGTCTCAGTAATTAACTTTCCTTCCTTGGTGCTCCAGGCATGATTTGTCAATGATGTGAACATGTTGTAAAGTTCCTCTCTAGTTTTGTAGGCAGTTTGGGAAATGGAGAATGGACATGTAGGACAGCTGAAGGAGTCTAAGATTTGTGCTTTTAAACGGGTGATAGATGATATCTGCTTGGTTAAATTCTTCTTACACAAGTTTGATGTGGAAAATTTTGATTTATTCTACAGATGTACAGAGTAATGGATACATGTTTGCCATTGTTATAAATTGAGGATACAAAATATATAATTATGCTTATGATTTGTAACAGAGTCTACAATAAAAAAGGAGTTTGTTCAAATAAATTGGATCTTGAGGACAGTGAATACCGTGAGATCAATAAATAGCATTTGTTAAGCAACTCTTCTGTCAAAGAGACTGTCACAGAATTTTGACTTCATTGAGTTCTTAGTGGAAGTGCAGGCAAATGGATGAGGTGTAAGAGAGTAAATGTTAAACAATTAATGTAGCTAAGTGGAAAAAATAGTGTTACTGAAATGTGCCTACTTGAATTACAATTTAATCAAGATGTAATTTGTCCTCAATTACATAAGGATACCTATAAAAATACCCAAGCTATGTCCAGTGCAAGCTTATTACTTTTTAATGTGAACCCAATTGGCAGTCACATTCAGTTAAAGGATAAAAAGATGTAAAATAGAAAGTCTTATTGAGAATACTAAGGTGTGTAGATCTGCACTTTTACATTTTTTACCATTCAAATCGCGGTGGAATGCAAGTCTTTGATGCCTGTTAGATCCACTTTTTATGAGACAGAATTTTTAATATTAAAAGTTGGACAGCACTACAGCAACTTCTGAATCCCAGTTGGTTGGGGGGGAAAAAAAAGGGAAAAAGAGGAGAAAAAAAAATATTTGAGGAATTTGATAACAGAAATGATCAGAGCATGCAATAAATTCTCATCTCAGCCAACACATTTTGGGATGTTTATGTATGCCAGAAAAATCAAATTTTCTTTAGTGAACGTTCATACTTGAAGGGAGCTGATAAATATTTTCTTTATGTGAAACTAATAGTTGTAGTTGACTGGGATATATTTCTATACCATTTTGGTATATTGTAAAAATAAAATTATAGGCATCAGAACTTTTTGTGCACATTATGTCCAGGTTGTATTAGATTCCATATTGAGACTTCTGCATTCTCTATTTAACACTGTATCCAAATTGTGAGGAAATGTGAGTCAGGAGACCAACAAGCAGGGCTTCAGTGGTTCAGCTCTGTTACCTGAACACAGACATTGATGATGTCTGGGGTTACATGGGGTACTAAGGATCCTGATGCCTGGCAAATACACACATGATCTATGGAAGATTCCAGGGACATCTCTGAGCAGGTGAGAGCCAAGGAAGACCCTCTGTTGTGTATCCACGTGTCACTTGCCAGGCAGCTGAATCTCATGGCAAGAATGGAAGTCAGGCTTTAGATTCAACAGCCTAAATTTAGGTTTCCATGCTGTAGGCATACACATGTGAGTTAGGTGTCTATGTTCCCACTGAAAACAGATTTAATCTATCTTAAATGCTATTCAGAGCAGCCAGAAATACACAACTAGAGTTCAATTCAGTCAAGCATACTCAAGTGTCTGGTGCTTTTTTTAATGCGCCCTGGAATTTTGATAGGCTTTCAGCTGTCAGTTCAGAAAGGAAAGATGTCTCATCGGTTCCCAGAGATCTGCATGGATCACCCAGGACACTGTGACATCTCATATGACATTAGAACACCCTGTGTGGACAGTCAAGTCCTCACATTTAACCAGCTTAATAGCTGCCTGTATCCCACTTGGTGTAGTGTTTGGTTCCCATTGATTATATGGGTGTTTAGACCCTTGCCTCACATGTTTTTACTCTTATTTAAATGTTGAATCTGGAACTGGATCCCATCCCAGATTTTTTTTTTTTTTTAAACAGTCACAGAGTTGTGCTCACATCATGCTTAGCTGCTGATCGAATATGGCACTATAGTTCAAATTGTTTACAAAGGAGTGAATTCCAAACAGGCACTAAATAACAGATTTTTACATGTCCATTTTCTCTAACATGTCATGAGAGCTCAGCTGAATGAGCTCAAGGAGCTTTTTACCTGGAACACAGCACAGCATTAGCTACAGCTAGATGTTTCGATCTGGAAATATTTTGCATCTGTACATCCTGGGGTCTAGGCAGATGAAGCTTGTATTTGCCAGTGAAGGTACGTGCATCCTTGGAAGAGCTATATCTGCAACTTTCCCCTTTGGGATTCTACAATATTGGTGAACAGAGTAACCAAACAACCTTCTTCTGGAAAAAATACTGTTTATTCTGCACAATAGCAATGAAGCTTTGCAGAGCCTGAAAGACAGTCTTTACTTCTTTATCTCAGGATTTGCCAACTCCTCTTGAAAAGCTGAAAGGGTCCAGTTTTCTTACTAGGCAGGTATCTGTGCCTGCCTGGGGAATTCTTGAACTACAATTCTCAGGTGCTACACAGAATTTTCATTCTGCCTGAATTCTTTATTTTCAGCTCCTGCATTTTGGGCTAGTTCATCAGGGTCACTCAGTCTCCTCCCAAGGGAGTGACTGTATTCCCTAAAAGAGGATCTCACCTCGATGACATTCTGGTTTCTGCTTTTGCTCTGTTACTCAATGATGTGGACATCTTGGAAGAAGACCTGTGACCACACTGCCACCACAACTGTGCATATTTGTAGTCTTGTTTAAATCCTGCAGAGTAGAAAATATAGCCTGTCACTTCCTTCAATGATCACCTGTTTTGTGAGTCCTAGCAGAGTGATCCTGACTGAAAGTTCTGAGCACTAAGACAAATTACTGGTAATAGTACTGATAACATTGCTACTTATAACTACTACTAAGTGAATGTCATTTTACTAAGCTAGATAAAAAGTTTTACAATACAAAATATCAGCTTTATATTGCCAGATGCTTTAGATAAAACTTTTTCTTTCTTTTTTTTTTAATTACAGAGTTGTTTGTTTTTTTGAGGGTTTTTTTGTTGTTTTGTTTTTTTTTAAATGCTCCCTTAATGAGAAAGAGGGTTATTTTCTCACTCTTTAAAAACTCATACTGAAATTTTTCATTAGGTGTGCTATGTATTATCAAAAAAGTAGGGAAGAAGGATGGATGGTCACTGCAGAAAAAAGAGTTGCTATTCTTATTCATAGTCACCAAATAAACTTCAGCATTATTGTGGTGAACTGTACGCACTTCCATAGATGATGATGAAAAATATATCTTAGCACACAGAAACTCATTGTAGCTGTATGCTGACTCGTAATTGCTAAGGCAAATTCAGAATTATCTAAATAAACTCACACACTGAACAAAATGATGATGAGATAGACTTGCATACAAATGCTCATCTTCATTAATGCTGAGCTGAAAATAGGCAATGTGCCAGCTCAGTACATGGGTATTAAGGTCAGATCATAATCTTTCCCGATAATGGCTACAGGTACCTTAATTAATTGTAAAATTACAGTGGGATTCCAACAATGTTGCATATCACATTTTCATGAATACCACATTCATTCTTGTTGGTTTATCAAAATAATAGCTGCATTAATAAGGACTGGTCATTTGTTTCAAAGTGATCATGTCAGCTAACACATGGAAAATCCTCATTCATTCCTTCCTTCTTCATTGTATTAACATTATTCATGCTGAACCCTGCTGGCATATGTGCAACAAAGTATGGAATTTGAGAATACTTTGGCACTAAGCAGCACCCAATTATCGGAAATTATTGACATTAACAGAAATGGCTCTGATCCTCGTTTTATCAGCAAGGAATACAATGCCTCAGTTCTAGCCACATGATAGCTCTTTTAGCCTCCCCCTTCTCTTTGTTGATTAAAACCAAAGCACAAGTGGGTGAATTTTTTTCTCCTCCCTGCCCTGCTACCCCACCCCCAACCCAGTATCCTGATATCTGACTAAATTAACACTGCCCTCTGATCACCAAATGAATGGTCTTTGTGGGACCAAACCATGGGTGATCAAACAGAACGTCCGCCTGGTTTGACAGGTACAGAGCTGAGTTGCACATGTGCCTCTCCTGTGCCTGACATCAGCAGCAGGAGGGGTGGAGCAGTCCGGGGAGTTAGTGCATTTACAGTTGTTACCAGGGAAACAAGAAAAATTGCAGACGTTCTGTATTATAGATAGTATGATCTGAACCTGGCTTTATCACAGAAACATTTGACTAATATAGCAATGTACTGTGCAATATTAGCAAAAAATTCCAAAATTTTTATGGTTGTAGCGGGGAGCTCTCTTATGTAAAACATTAGTCATTAGAATTTCAATTACACTTAAAAGAGAAGAGAAACAGTAATATCATGTTCATCTATCTCTTCAGAAAAAAATGGCCTTCCACTGCAACTTCATTCATGCTCCCAGCTTTGCATGGCCAGCAATGCTGATGGTGCTTTACTCTCTGAAAGTCCCCCTTCCGCTAGGGTCCAACTTTCCCTTCTCTGTGCATGAGGCCTAAATTTCTAGTTGGTATTGCATAATTCTCACTAATTTCTTTCCAACTTAGACCCTCCTGTTCCCTGTGACAGAGAACAGAAGCACAAAGGGCTTGAAAAACAATTAGCCTAAAAGAATAGCTGAAGATAATTGGAATTGAATTTTTGACATGGCAGAAGAGAAGCAATTTATGCAATTTAATTCCTGCCTTGTGTGGTGTTATGATGCTATGTGGGATCACTCAGTGAGCAGACAGTAGAGATGAAAAAGAACAGGTCCACAGAATGAAGCAGTTGGGGCTGAAGGACTGAAGTCCACACTGCAAGAAACATAAACTTGGACTAAGTTTGTGAACTGACTAAATCAGCCTGAAATCTGAATTGCTGTTAAAGATTGCACCACATTAGACATGTTCCTGGACTGCATCCTCAGTTTAGTTTCATCTGATGGTGTTTTAGCACTCTGAGCCATTCAATTGTGTGAACCACATAACAGCAAGTAGAGAAACTGGAGATTTTTGGTTGAAAGACAGACTCCAGATACAAATTGAAATGCTAGTGCATACACATCCAAAGTAACCCACAATCTTAGTAAGCCAGAGAAATGCACAAAAAGATATTGTGCTACTTCTTACATTCATCTAAGCTTTCTGCTGTCCCTTCTCCTCAGCAAAGTGGCATCGTTGATGTTATATTTGAATAATGTATCTTGTGCTCAGAGTAACTAAAACAACGTATTTCTTATCTCTGCTAGTGCAGAATTCCTCTTTATTTTAAACTTTGTTTTATTTTAGCTATTAAAGGGTTTGGGTTTTTTTGGGTTTTTTTCATCAAAATTGTTTTAGGCTGAAGGACAAAGTTGTTTTCCAGCTGTCTGAATCAGAGATCTTTTAGATCCATCATACATATCTCTGTAATTCAAGCTTAGGCTGTAACTGGTGAAAATAGGAAGCTGCAACTCTCTCTGAGTTTACACCTTCTCAGAGCCTTACACCAAGCCTTTGTTATACATCAAAGGAACATGGAAAACTGTGAATCTCAGCTTTATTTTTGTAGCCTCTTTGCTGCAGAGAGCAGTTAAGTGTGTACACTTGTTTGATACATTCAACTCGTGTGGGAGACACACACTCCAAAAGAACCACCAGAAAAGAAATCCTTAGCAGCTCCATAGCTGTCTTAGTTTGTAACCTAAGTGTGGGATGATGGCAGACTGCATTTCAGAGCTGTGAACAGCAAAGTGTGTACAATTATCCCTGATCAGTAAGAAAGAAATTCACTTTCACTGGTTTTGAAGCAACAAAATTATGATTTTTGATATGACCTATAATTTCTTGATTTATTTTTTTTTTAGATGAATGCTGTGTACTCAAGCGAAGGCTCAGACACAAGGATTTGGGGCTGGAGCCTGCTCAGTGCAGATTTAGAGATAAAGAGTCTCTAACAAGCCCTACTGCAGCTATACAGCTGCAGTATATAAACTGATATATATATATCAGTTTAAAAAGTCTATAATCTAATCAAACCCAGCTGGTTTTCAAGGTGACAACAGAAGAAAATGTTTTCTGCAATATTTATGCTAACTTTCATCTTCCAACTAGTACTCTTCAGAAAAAAAAAGAAGGAAAATGAATTTAACACTGTCAAAACAATCAGTAATTCCCTACCTTTCCTCTTATAAATGGTTTTCACTTGTTCCTTGTGTTCTAGGGTAACTGGACCTTCATGAGAGGAAATAATGAAAAACCATAACCAGCTTAATTTGCAGAATTATTGGCAAGAGAAAGCAGACTAAACTTGAAAGTGAGAGACCTGCTCTGGACCCAAGAACTAGCTGGCATTTCTGCTTCTGTCCAGTGACTAGAGGGTGGCTTACAAATGCTAAGGACTTAAACTTTAGCACCATCAAGCAGTAGCTCTGAAAGGGACACTGAAGTGACAGGCAGGGAGGCATGGACTGCTCTGCTGTAATTTTTGGGACTGCTGGAACAGTAGCTTGCCACTCCTGACTTCCACTCCATCCCCACCAGACTCCCTTCTGCCTTGATAGTGAGTTCGTCTCAGCTCGCAAAGTGTATTAAACATAAATACCCTTCAAATCACCCCAGTTCGTTCTGACTGATAGCAGGATTTTGCCAGTTTCAGCAGTTCTCTGTCTCACAGGGAGGATGTGATAAAGAGGATGTATAGAAGCGTATTTTAATTACAGGCATTTTTACTTGAGCAGAGGAGTAAACATGAAAAATGTAGAAGTGTGACAGATCTACATAGTTAATTGGGGTCCCAATGTGGCTGACACTGGGTTGCTGGCAGTCACTAAGCTTAGTAGCAATTTGAAGATGAGGACAAGGAGAAGGAAAGGCACACAGGCATTGAATTATATGTTTTAAATGAGAGCATATTAAAACATCTCCACCATAGTTGGTCACCTTACCAAGCTGCATGTTCATTTAAAAATATAAATAAAAAATTAAAACTGTTTAATTATTTTCTTTCAGAATTAAAGTCATAAAGAATCCCTCTGAAAGATTTTTTAATCAGCTTCCAAAAAAATCTTAGAAAAGCAAGCCCCCCCTTTCACTTTTTAAATGGAATTTGTAATCTAATGAGGAAATTATTTATGAAGTATTTGCTCTGCACCTGAAAATACCTCTAGTGAAATTATGTTTGGCAACCTGAAGCACTTTGAAGTCAATGAAGTGGCAATAAAAATTAGGCCTTCATTAAAGAGCAATGCTTTTTCTCCTGTAAACTGGCACTGCCTCAAGAGGTCAAACTCTGGGAAGGCCACAGATCTCTGCCCAAGCTGTGCCTCTGCACCACACATGGAAGCAATTTTGTCCATATTCTCTGCTACTCTTTATGAATTTCGCCTTCCCCCCCTCACCACCCTTTTTTCAGGCTTCCCTCAACAGCTTTCATGTTGCATTTAGGAAATTAACAGTAACTGTCAAATTACTCTGCAAATAGGAGAATATAAGTTTGGAAGGAGTAGAACTTGCCTTTTGCCCTAGGGCCAAGTCAGTGGAAAGGCAACAAAGGGATCCTTGAGAAGTGTTTGGATAGACTGTTTTAGCAAGCCAGGCTCTTATTTTATCAAGTGCACACAGTTTTTCCAGTGGCAATTTTTCCCCTCTTCCTGTAAATTATTCTTTACCCTTGTGCACCCCACTTGCTGCATGGAGTGGGAAAAGTACTGGGAAAGATTATAGCTGCAAAGACTGGCAAGGTGGGTATGAACCCTTTGGGAGAGATGGAAGAGGTACAGAAGTGGAGGATCCTTATGGGATTATGAACAAAAGGTGTTGCAGTTTGGTTTGAAAAAGACCCACCCCACTTCTCACATATGCATACAAAGACGATGTAAAGGAGGGAGTAGTTTAATTAAATACTGAAATCTTTGGGGAAAAAAGTGAGAGAAGAAAGCTCAGAGGAATTGTAATCTATGGAGATGTAAGCTAATTACTTAATCACTTGCATTTGTAAATCTTATTATTGGAAAAGAAATTCCTGTAGTGATTAAATTACAGATATTTATCTGCTAATAGCCCTGATTAACTGGTGATGCTAATCTGTCATTCTGAAAGCCAATATTAACGGCATCAATCTCACAGAACAATAAACAGTTTATATGAAAGAAAACTTTGTCTGCACAGTCCAGATGTGCAAAGGGAATGTGGGATGTGTGAGATTCTGGAACCAGTTTGCTGGACCAAAACAGCCGACACTCTCAAAATGAGTTGTTTTGGCCCATTAACCCGTTGTCAGGCACAATGCGCTACTTAGTTATGAACAAGTGCTGTCTTATACTGCAAAAGCAATCAAGTTAGCAGAATTTCTAGAGTAAATAAATAAATTCCAGGCTTAATTTAGTACCATAAAGTTATTAGGACTAGGCCAAGTAGGCCAGAGAGAGTTGTTACTACATCTTGTTTGCAGGTCCTGAAAAGGTAGCTGATAAAAGTGAAAGAGAGGTATAATTTATTTATTTTTTAACAGATACTTGACTGATGCTATTGATTTTCACTTTGGCAAAATAAACTTTTTCTTTTTAATCAGTGTTTCTTACCACAAGGGAAAGTGATGAAGAGGAAAAGTGGAAAGACCAGTACCTTAATTTCCTCTCCATGTTGCAGGGCAGGTTTTACAGGGAAATGAAACTCCAGCAAATAAACCCAAGTCAGACCTTCAGAGGAAATTTGCTGTGAAGCAGACAATGGCAAAGTACCCAGCGAAGATCAAGTTTCCTATTTAAGCTGTTCAAGAAGTACTGCAGGAAAAAAAGAAAAAAGTAGAAAGAAATGAAACAATTGCTGTAAGTGCTTGCCTTAAAGAGCTCCTATCTCAAATATAACTGGAATCCACCAGCGTAATCTTTATGATGACCAGATGTTACTACTTCTGGGAATGTCCTGAGTTTTCAAGGGCTGCTCCAGTTTCCTGGCTGATTATATTGAAACTGGTGTTTGCTTCAGTTACAATAAAATCTGCCAGCTGGCTCATCTCATCCTATCAATGCCTCCCAATGCAATCTCCTTTATCCTAACAATTTAAGCAAACTTTCTTAGTGCAGGAACCGCTACAATAGTGTTTAAAACAAGACTCGAGACCTCTCAATTAAATTGGGTTGAGTTGGGAGTTATTGGTAAAGGAAAAGAAAGTATGGAAGGTGAGAGGGGACTGCAGTATGGATGCCTTGTGTTGGATGCAAAGATAAGGATATACTGATAGCATTGACAAGAAAGGGTAAGAAAATGCATTAACTTCAGTACAGTACAGAACAAGTCCTTTTTTTTTACACCCAAGGTTTCCTGTGGTTTGTTTCAATGGATTTTCTTTTTTTTTTTTTCTGTTCTCCCTTCCTCCAAGAATGACAGAGATTTTGCTAAAACTATCAAACAAGATGTACTTAAGCATCTACAGCAGGCCTGAGAAGCTGCCACACATCCAGAAGTCCCAGAGAAGTCTACATCAGCCATCCAATGTAGTTCTAGAGTATGAGCTTGGTAAATCACTTCAGAAAACACCAGGCTTGTGGCAAGTGTTAGGCACAATCTTTGAACATCTGCCCATGAATTTGCCTACACAGCAGTCTCAGATAGCACCTTATAGCTGAAAACACTCCAAGCAATGAATCTGCGTCTACAGAGTAAATCTGAAGTATGTTAGACAGTGTAGGCTTTAGGTCTGTGTATAGGCTTGTGTAGTGCATGCACCAGAATTTCTGTGTAAGAAGTATTTAGTTTTTAGAGGTTTTGTTCTCAGTAGCAAGAACAAACAAACAAACACATAAAAAAGGAAGAACAATATAAAAATTCAAGAGCCTGAGAATTCAGAGACAGACTTTTGGAGGACCAGAACATCGCCAGTTATCTGATGCGCTTAATAACGGAGGATGCTTCCATCATTAAATACAGATTAATGTGCAGTTGCTGCCTCTGCACTTTTAAACTAATGTAACCTGCAGCTATGTGGTTAGGAACATGGGAGAAGAAAAGACAGAACCACCTGCTTCCACTGCTCTAGGCATACACGAGGATGATAGTCTTGACAACTGGTGTTATGTAACCTGGTTTGGTTGAATCGTGATGCCTATTCAGCACTCTTGGGCAGCTCAAGGGGTTTTGGATGTCACCAAGAGTGTGAAACAAGCTCAGGGGTCAAATAAAATGAAGACCTGCATTGGCAGGTGAAGACAAGATTGGGAGCACCCTCCCACTATCTGA
Organism: Sclerurus mexicanus; assembly: GCA_013396755.1. Lineage (NCBI taxonomy): Eukaryota > Metazoa > Chordata > Aves > Passeriformes > Furnariidae > Sclerurus > Sclerurus mexicanus. The sequence continues at coordinate 45,098 of VWZF01006645.1, forward strand.
CAAACACTTGTTCTGGGGATACCACAGAAGGAGTTCTCTTACAGTAGGAGAGACTGTGTTTTCAGGCAATATAGAAATGCTCTTAATTTATGACTGTGCAGACTGGGAGGTAGAATAGAGGGGTGTTCTCATGTTCCCTGTCAAGTTTCTTTTCCAGAAAGTTGGAAAATGTATAAAACCCTGCAACTAAGGAGTGATATTGAGTCACCACTGAGAAATGTTTGGGGCTTTTGTTGGCTGGGGTTTTTTTCAGTGCATGTAAGACTGGGGAGTTACTTCCATAACAAATGGGGTGCCTTCTACGTAAAGAAGGAGGAAAAGGATCCCAAACCCAAGACCGACTGACTGAACACAATGATAAATAATTTAGCCTTGACAGCAGTGTCTTGATTATACAAAAACATTCAAATGGAAGGGACCTTCTATTTTCCCCCTCATATTTGAATGAATCCATATTTCATTGGGAATGAACCACTGCAAGCAAACTCAAAAGAAAGCAGGGTAATGGAAGATCAATGAAGTTCAGAGAGAAGAATGGGAGTTCAGTAAGACATTTGCTTTTAGTTCAATACATTATAGGTGAGGATCAGGAAAAAAGAAATCTCTCCAGTGAAGATTTTAAAATAATATTGGAATATTTTTCCCTTTCTAGTAACCACCCTGACTTTTTGGGATCAAACAGATGACAAAGGGAACTGTAAGTTTTCAGTCAGTCTCTGGAAACAGACACATAACATTTCTGAAGCCTGAAGTGCTCTGAAAGAGAAACAAAATATTTTCTCAAAAGTAAGAACACATATTGAATATTTAGATAGAGCTTTGTTCATTGCTGGGCTTTTGGTGTCTGATATAGGCTTTCAGGGACGAAAACTCAACAGTCTAAACTTAAATTCTGGCATGAAAGGACAGGGACCTTTAGTATCTGATTTTCCACCCATTTAAACAAATAGTTTTAGGTATTTTGAGTTAAGAACTTTTGAAATTCTCTTAACAGAGTTGTTGTTTTACACTCTGATTTCATTCAGGTAAGGGAAAAGAAAGGCATATTCTCTGTTTTTTTCTCAAATATTTTAAACAAAAGGGTTGTTTTCATAAAACATTGATGGCAAATGGTTAAAATGTAAAAAAAGTATTCTTTTTAACTTACTTAGGCCCTTCATTTTCATTTCCAAGTGTCTTCTTAGCATATTTTCTCTTCTGTGGTTTTACTAATTATGGTACTGTTGTAAGTAGTGTTATCCTTTTGGTAGTAAAAATGACAATTATGACAAACAAAAAAGCTTTGTCCTGCTTTCAGTTTGTCTTGTCTCTTTTGACTGGGCGCTCTGCAAGGCATTTTCTTAGTCTCTGTTTGCTGGGTAGGGATACAATATGATTCTGCTGTCAATGGGAGCTGCGGGAATTCTGTAATTACTTTTAATGTTCCTGTTTTCCTGGTAAGGGAGCTGGAACAATGTTGGAGCCAAACGCACATCTTGAATGTCTTCTGAACATTAGGAAACTGAGACTGCTTCATCCTCCTGCAGTCTTCTTTAAACAAAGTTTTATTTTTTAAAGAAATAAATTTTTCAGGTTTTGGGGCGGTAATGCTTCATCAGTAGAGATGATAGACAAGTATTGAGAAAAAGGATGAAAACCTTGTTTTCTAATTTATATGGTATGTGCAGCAGGAACTCCTATTAGAGCTGAGATATTTGGGCATAAAAGAGGCACATCATATTTTATCTGAACCTAATGATAGTCTCCCAGTTTTGTTCCATTTCTGAAAGATGTCTTTCTACCACAGGACACAAATTTCAAGCAGCTTTACAAAACATTGTCAATATTTATAATGATGCCTAAATGCAAACCTGCAGTCAATCTGTTCGGACAACAGCTCTGATGTTATCCTTCCTTATGAATAAGCAGGTCTAAAAACAGCCCATTAAATACATGATTTTTCACAGGCTCTAGTACCTCTAAATGCCCAAACAGCAACTTGAGCAGCCTTGCACACACAAATAGTATATTATGAACTATAAAACTGTCAAGAATTCACTTGTGAAAAGAAAGTCTTTATTGTGCAAAACATCAGAGGACAAAAATATACTTCTGTCCATGTAGCCTACAAGTCTGTGATTATAAGATGAACTTCCAGAAGTTACAATTTGGGTTCTGCAAGCAGGCCCATACGATCCCACTCAGTATACAGGCCATGTGCCAAAACACTTTCAGGATTATTGCCTATGCTGGGGAAAGAGAAATCTTTCTAAATCTTCTGGATCTGGATGAAAAACAACAACAGGTATTAAGAAGAAGCATGAGATGAGACTGGAGTCAGAACTATCACTTTTGTCTGAATGTTTGTGCTCAAGATCTTTCTTATACATTATTTGCAAGAGTTGTAGAATGGCCTCAAAAACAATATCCACACATCAACATTCTATCACCCCATTGTAAGACTGTCATTGGTGTTATCTGCTGAATTTGCACACCTTGACTTGCTCAGATGAATTTATCCCTGGGCTTTGTCTGTCAGAGGACTCCAGTGTGATGTGGGGTTGAACACCTACGGTTATTGACCTGACATGTGGGACACAGTTTTTCCAAACATTTTTGAGCTGCCCGGAGAACATTTTGCACTGGCCAATGTATCTTCCCTCCTGACACCTTTAGAAGCAGTAGATCATGAAGCATGTAATTCATTGTGTTTTGCTTCTGCTGTTGCTCAATAAGCAATTATTCACATTCAGATGGAGAAATAAGAGTTGCATGAAGTCTCAGATGCCTGATTTTCCATGTCGGTCATTTCTTTCATTTATGCCGTGTTCATTGATGCAGGTACAACTGTGGTACAGTGAGAAACAGAGAATGTACAACTTTCAGGAAAAATACAGAACATATATATTACTAAATATTACCAAAAATTTATTAATATGACCCAAATATTACAAGGACATAACTAAAGCAACATAAAAAGAAAATTTCAGTTGGGAGAGGTACATAAGATAAGTATTCTACCATACAGAATCACAGAATATGCTGTGTTGGAAGGGATCCACAAGGTGCAGAATGTGGCACTTCCCCTTGTTGAACTCCATATGGTTGGTGATTGCCCAGTCCTCTAATTTGCCCAGGACTCTCTGCAGGGCCACCCTGCCTTCAAGGGAGTCAACAGCTCCTCCCAGTTTTGTGTCATCTGCAAACTTGCTTAGTATCCCTTCCAGTCCTGTGTCCAAGCCATTTATGAAGATGTTGAAGAGCACAGGGCCCAAGATGGAGCCCTGTGGAACTCCACTAGTGACAAGTCACCAATCTGATGTTACCCCATTCACTATTACCCTCTGTGCTCAACTTGTGAGCCAATTGCTCACCAACCACATGATGTGTTCATCCAGCTGTGGGATAGACGTTTTGTACAGCAGGTACTGTGAGAGACAGTACAAAAAGTTTTACTGAAATCCAAAAAGATTACATCAACTGGCTTCCCTCGATTAACTAGGTGGGTTTTTCAATACTTCTCAGAATAATCCTCTCCAAAACTGAAGCGAGACTGACAGGCCTGTAGTTTCTTGAGTTCTGCTCCTTGCCCTTCTTGAAAACTGGGAAACGTTCACAGCTTCCAGTCAGCTGGAACATCTCTGAATTCTCAAGGCTTAACAGAACCTTTCCTTAATACTCTGATCTCGTTTACCTCTCAAAGACTTTCAAAATTTCAGTGACTTCTTACTTACTGGTCTAAGCAGTCATGTGGAATGTATATAGGTCAGAGACTTTGAATCTATATCTGTTTTAAAAAATGTTGCAAGCATTATGGCTTCAGGGATTTAGGTTTTTTACTAATATACAATAAAATAATAATTTAGCTATTAGATAATGGATAATGTAATCTGAAAATCTGAATCAAACTTAACCTGAAAAGTGACTGCTGAGAGGTATGAAGAAAAAGCACCTGAGTTCAAACACCTTTTATGCCTGATTTGGAGGAGGTTCCATCTCCCTCATGTGGGTGTCTTATAGAGGCATGATGGGGCATCCACTTCCTTTATCATGTGAAAAAGGCTTAGACCTGTTCTGAAGGTACCTCCCAAAATGTAAATGTTCATTTAGAGGATGCTCTTTTCAGTCTCATATATTTGTCAAGTTTAGTTTCCACACAAAAGTAATTACAGCTATTGTGATAATTAATTTTTAAGTTAGGCAAACTTCCACATAATAAAAAAAAAAAGGGTACATCCCATAGCATGAGTGCAGTTGCAATTGCATAGCGCTGTCTCAAACCAATGATGTGTTAATTCTGTCCTTATCAAAAAATATTTTTATTCACATAAAGTCTTGTTTCACCTATAAATAACTGTGTCCCAGTTAGAAAGTGTGAATTGCACAATTTTAACCTTATCAGTATATCTTTTCTCAGCAATATAAGAACTTATCAACAATCTCTATTCAACTCATACAGCAGTTTCACCTTCAGAATGTTTGGCTTGAAATGAATTGAGAGACTAATGAGGGAAAAAGACATGCTTTTTTTTCTATCTGAAAAAAACCACTTCTATTTTTTACATCTGAAAAAAAACGAAAAAAAGGTATATTCCCTTGAAAATTGTTGAATACAGAAGATATGTTTTCCTGTATTTACCAAATACTTCTACTTGCCAAAATTTTACTAAATTTCTACAAATTTCAAATGATGATGTTATGTCAAAATAGATTTTTCTTCACTGTGTCACATTTCCTAACTGCTTTTCAAAAATGTAATTTTTACTTCGATTGCTCAAAAATGAAAACTATATAATACGTTTAAATAACTTGCATTATAAACCAAAATGCATTTTCTCATAGCAATTTTTAAAACCATCAGAAAAGAAAAAAATTAGTTTGCTATGAAATAATTTCTCAAAATCATGAAACAAACCCAAACAAAACCTCCTAACAGCCTACAGAAATGCTATTAATGGAAAGTACAAATTAAGCTCTTAAATAAAATACAATAAAGGAAATAAAAGACTTAGTAAAGAAAATCAGCAGTATACACAAACAAGACAGAACAACCTACATATTTGTCGAGTTTTGCTCATTTTGTAATGTTCTTCTTGATGAGGCTAAATAAATGTCAGTGTCTCCTTCCTTATTATGCTTTCAGTGTTTTCTAAAGAAAACCAGCAAAACCAAAAGCAATTTTTCAAAAAAGTTGTGTCTCAGTTTGTGTGAGTATGTGTGCTCCAGCTTGGTCATATTGCCAGTGATACGTTGGCCATCAAGAAATAGAGACAAAGTCTGTAAGTATGTAAATATATACCTATAACGTATTGGGAAAGCAAGGATGCTGCAGTTGCACAGCTGAAGAGAGCACAGTGTTCCCGTGATATAATTCATTCTTATTGTGAGTTTAGTTAAGTGGGAGGTCTATTTATGTGGTGGTTAAGGTGTCTGTCAAAAGGGCACTTGGCACTTCTCCTCTTTTGCTCTTTGAAGTTCACTTCCTACAGTAACATGTTCCAGTCATAACACCTCCTTCTTCACAGCTGAAAGTCAAGTCTGCTAGTCATCCTCCTGTGCTTCGAAATGTAGAAACCATAATTTAGCCCTAAGGAAATAAACCAATTACAAGGAACCTGGTTTAACTTCCTGCTGTGGTAGGCAAATGGAGATCTACTATGAAAGTAAGCCTGCAAGCTTAGGAAATATGTGTGGGTATTGAGCAGTTACAATCAACTGGAACATGCTAAGCAACAAACTCAATTCCTTCCTGAAAGCTCCAGTTGCTGCACATAGTATCTGAGGATAACGAAACTATTATGATTGCTGCACTCGAGAGAGGGAGAGAGAGGTGTGTGTGAAATTTCCTGTTCTGGTTGTATACCAGTGTTTTCATGATAGTGAAATACAGGACTAGCCTATAAACTAGAAGGAATGTGGGTCAAAAAAACATTTTCATTTCTGCCAACAGAAAAACAGAAGGATCCTGCAGAGCTTCATACACACAAATGATACAGATATATTCACAATTAAAGGCTTAGTCTAATAACAAGAAAACATCTGTAGTAGAAGTTTAGGACACCTTAAGTAACTGCACAATGTTTGATGCCTGAAAAGTCAATATTTGCTCTGAAATCTGGGAAATATTGTAAATTCTATCAGTTAATAGCATCGGAAGTTAATTACTTTCATTGTTTCATGTTCTAATAGTGCTGGTTTAGGAAAGGCAATCCAAGAATAAAAAGTAAACAAACTTTGTATGATTTGTCTCCACACAATCTTCTAGTTTATTGTCTGGGTTTGTATCACATGGAATCCCAGTACTATTCACATTTTTTTAACATGTAAGAATTTTTCTTAGAAATTATGGATCACCTCCATCCTAATAAATAAATAAGGTATACTATGTGCATTCAAGACAGATTAAAATTATGAACACATGATCATATCATATTGTATTACAAACTAGTTTTAAAAAAAATTTGGAAAGCTGTTATAGTCAGCTTTTTGTAGACACTAATATAAACATTTACAAAATATCTAATGATATCAGCAAAACTGCTTTGCCAGTGCTGCTTTCTTGTGAAAAAAAAAAAGTTTTAAACATGACCAATTATGAGTGGTCCATAAACATTTCTGAAAACACTCTTAAATTAAACAGCCTGTTACTTATTTCACTCTTACCTTTTGAGATGTCACTATGTAGTATACTAAACAATGCAGAAAATAATGTGCATGCATTATGTAAGGCAATAAAACACTGAAAAGAAATGATTACACTTTAAAGAGTCCCATTTCTTGGTATTTATTTTCATTTTAAAGCACAGAAAAATTAAACACTGAAGTGTCAGAATAAGGTGAGTTGCAAACTCTAAGCTTTGAGACATTCTACAAATGCTGCAGACATGAAGTGAAATATCTCCAGCTCAGGATTTCTGTTTGTTTTGTTTTGCTTTGGGTTTTTTGTTTGTTTTGTTGTTGTTTGGGGTTTTTTTTTGGTTGGTTGGGGTTTTTGTTTTTTTTGATTTTTTTTTAATGGATAGACAGCAAGTATTCTTTTTTCCAGTGGGTTTTATGTAAATTACTGTAGGCGAAAATGATGCCATATAGGGTAAGTATACAATCCTTCATGAGCTTTCACAAGTTAAATGAAGTCAGGGTCAGGCTGGGTTAGGATTACACATGAATATCCAAAGAAACTGAGGATACAGCAGGAAGTGGTCACGGTTACAAGACAAAGATGCCTCCCGCATTTCCTGACTGAAGGGAAGCAGTGCCCTGCATGTTTTGGACCAGCCTGCAAGCAGACCTGCTGTCTCAGCTTGAAGCAAAAGCCAGTGTCCTGCCCCTGTAATGACTGTATCCCATTGCATACTTGGTAAACTTAAAAATACTCTTTTTTTGGGCAAAAGCTCACCTGAGACTGTAGTTATGTTGGCCAGATTAATGATCTGCTTTGACTGATCTAGACAATTAATTTACTCTGTATATTTGTTTGTTTGCTTTTTTTTCACAATCTGCTTTCCACTTAAAACCTTAACAAATGTTTACACTTTTTAGGAAGTTTCTGATGAAAGGCTTTTGCAAACAGTTTCTTGTATTGCAATTGCATTATGAAACCGATGGCAAGGAACTGTCTAATTTTCAAAAGAACTAAGTGTTTATAAAATGTAACAAACAGTGGAGACTTTCAGTATCAGGTACTCATGATAAAAAAAACTTCAGTAGAAATATGTTTTTCATTAAAACAAACAAACAAAAAATAAACACAACACCCCCTAAACGAAAACAAAACAAAGCAAAAAACCACCAAACATGTCCAAACTGAAATTTTTAATTTGAAAAGTTGTAAACTTAGGGGACTGTGCTGTTTTTTCATCTTAGTTGTCAGTCTCCCTAAATAATTTCCTGGCATACTGGGCAATTTTTAATAAAATAAGCAAAGAAAACCCAACCAGCCAACCGAAACCAACCCCAAGAAAAGGGATTAGATGACTCAAAGTTAATTACATTCTGTAATTTTTAGGCATACCAGTATCTTGTCAGAGGAGAAAGATCGAGAGCAATAGTTCCACTGCTGTGTATGACTAATTAGGCAGGTAAGGACTGCTCAGCTGACTATCACAGGTTTATCTCCAGATGAGCCGGGAGTTGTCTCTTAACCAGGGAGCATACAGATGGGAATGGAAACTATTGTTATCATGAGATGGTTGATGGCTCAAAGATTATAAAGCCACAGGATAGGAGGCTGCATGAATTCCAATGGTCATGGAGTAACCTCTCTTTTCATATGGAAGGAAAATGAATCAAAAGCTGGCTTTGTTTCAGAAAATGATGATATGTCATATGAGTAAATAAAAATTAAATTTATACATTGATTTTTTCCATTTTTCTATTGTCTGTGTTTTTCATATGTTATTTCATAACCTGCTGTGCCTGTATAGATCAAAACAGGTGTCAAAATGTAAAATATTTTCTGCTCAATGAGAAACTTGAGCATCTGTCTGGCTCTGTTTAGGTATCTGTTTTGCTGAGAAGAGTAGAACTGAGCAGGCAGTTGCTTGCTTATTGTTAGTTTTATATTCTCTTACGTTATTTCATTTTATTCTTCCATCTGTGTTTCACAGGGAAATAAGATAATTTTGAGATATATGTGTTCCTGATTTGTAATCTTCTTGCCAGAACCACACCCTCTACCAGCAACCTCACAGCAGTCTCCTTGTGCATGTCATTGTGGAAGTCTCCAAAGACCCTTATCTCTACAGCCCACCAACTTTGTGATCATGGCAAACCGTCTCCAGCACTGCATCTGGACAAAGCCTCAAGCCAGGACCTGGGATTTGCCCATTTCCTCACCAAACTGGTTTCCTCCTTGCAGTCAGCATTTTGCCTTGCATTTTCACACTCCCAAGACCCCAGGAGACAAGCTGGAGTTGCTCTTCCAGCAAGAAAACTCTTGTGGAAGTCCTCTTTGGCTAGACAGTGTTTTCATGACAATGAAAGCAGCAACTGGGGCAGTGTGGGAACAACAGCCATATAGAGTGGTGAGGCAGCACCTCAAATTTAGCCTGTTGTCTCAGAAGCTGTAGAGCTCCCCATAGTGGGTTGCCCATCCCCACACTTAACTGCTTTTCCCTTCACATTCACCTCACAGTGAAGGGTTTGGTAATGCAGCAGCAAAGTTGCATGCCACTAAAAAAGGACACAATTAGCAATGTCTTGGCTTCACAAAAAGTCTTATGGTACTGTGGTAATTCACCCTACACAAGTGGTTTTTGACCCAGGTGGGAAGGGCTGACCAAGGAAATATCTACAATGTGGCTGATAATAGCGCAGTAACTATTGCTAGCAGTAAATAAGAATAAATCTAGCCAATGATGGCAGCCTTAAAAACTCCCCACTCAGTTGGCTCTATCAGCGCACTTCCTCCTGGGTTCTGAAATATTTTTAAGGTAGATTGTTGTCATTATTTAAATATTTTTAAGGTAGATTGTTGTCATTATTTTTAATTTTCAGCTTTCTTCCATCCAAACTTTGCATGTCCCTCAGCTCCCATTAAACACAATCCATCTGACCAGCAACCCTACACATGTGGTGAAAAAAAAAAAAAAAGGTAAAGAAATAAAGGGGTCAGGGAAAGGTTGGTTGAATAGGCAATTAGTGGAAATTTCATAAACAATAAGGGAAAAGTGTTAGAGAGCAGCCTTTTTTTTATATACAAAAGTGTCCATTTCATCTCCAGGAATATTCTTTTCATGCATATTTAGTTTAAGAAAAAAACCCACCATACATCTTTCAGGATATTTTTCATTCTTCATTTATGATACTATAAATGTTTAGGGAATAATGCTGGTATTGAAAATAAGTCAAATGAGTGCAATTCAAATTAGTGGGCAAACTAGAGCAGAGTCTTTCATTTACAGTCTGCTTGATCAGACCACATTAAAATCAGTAAGAGTTAAGCCTACTCTGTTTACAGCCCACAGGTTGTTATCTAGTTTCAAACCTTTCTGTTCAGAATTGTTAAGCCAGTGCTGTACTGCATGCAGCTCAAAATTAATTGGAAGCTTAGGTTCTAATGGCTGGTTTTGGGGCGGAAGATGGAAATCCTGAAATCCACACCATGCCCTAAAAAAAGTATTCATTTAATTTAAAACCTTTACATTAAATTATGGTTATTTGAAAGTTAAACACTTAGTCACAGCATTCTGTATCAGATGCTGTGAATCTATTCACATCTAGATTTTAAATTACCTCCTTTCCATTTCAGATGCCAATTTCACTAGGCTACCTGAAACATCATTTACATAGAGTTATTACATCAGGAAAGAAAAAATCCTCTTTGTGTTCAGTGCCTTGTTTCTCTAATCCCCATAGACAGTGAAGAAGAAAGGCTGGCTTTATACTGTCAATTTCTTTTACTGCACCCATTGGCACTTGTCAATATTCCTTACCAGACAAAATGCACAAATATTCTAGGACATGTAAAAGCCTCAGAAGTTTGCTGCCACTTATATGTGGGTGTACTATAAATGTCTACACATTAATTAATGGAAAAATAGGAATGTTTTGATGTTGCAAACCCACAAATGTGTCTCTTCTAGCTGAGCTAATGAATCATTGCCATTAAATGTTTGTATTTCTATATCACTATCAAATTTAATAAAAAAATAATAATATATGCTGCAGAGTAACTTCATGTACTATTTAGTGGGGAAAAGTCACTGTATAACTGATGGAATCTTGTAAACATACACAGTTCCTTAGGGCCTTTCTGGGAGATGGAGTAATATATGCTTCCAATGTACACTCTACTGTTATTTTTAAACATGGATTCAAACTGAAACACACACAAGATCTGGGGCCATTCAGCACTGGACCTGTACCTTTGCCCATAGCTCAGTGCCCTAATTTATACACATTCTCCAGTCTCTTGGTAATGGTATTCATTCTTATGCAGTTGTGCAAACATATCCCCTTTCAGTCAGACAGGACTCAGTCACACCTACTTGCAGACGTTCTCTTGTCACACTGAGTTAGAGTGACCACTAACAAATAAGAAACAATTGAGAATCATGCCAGTATTTTCTTTTCTTACCTGACAAGTCCTCCTGAGAAGCCCTAGGTGTAAGACCTTTCTAAATGTAATTTGTGTAACTGAGCTCTGCCTAGCCAGCCCCCCCCACCACAGTGATAACTCAGTGATGCATACTTCTGTGCTCCCTGCCCTCCACTCTGAGCTGTACTTGTCTTGTGTATCATTTCTCAAAATAAAAATAAAAAAACCTAGTTTCATTCTATTTTGGGAGGTCATTGAGATAACTCTTCCCACCACAAACCTGCTTAAGCTTTTAATCATGAAACCAGGTCTAGAAATGAATGTTGTAGAACACCTGAAAAACGCAATCCATTAGATGTCTCAGTTGTGTATGAAACTGGATTGCATTAGGACTCTCATCTAACTTACACACAAGATCTTACACTTTTCCAGAAAAAAAACACGACCCTTCTCCCTCTCAAAAAACCACCAACAAAACAACAAAACAAAGAAAAACCACAAAAAAACCAGAACCCAAAACCAAACCAACCAACCAACCAAAAAACCACAAGTCAGAAATTGTTGAGACCAGAAAGAAAAGAATAATTCTCTCTATATATCCAGGATACAGTTGAGACATGGCAGGTGTGTGGATATGGACTTGTGAGATCAGAAATATTTCCACATCCCACAGTTTAAATAAAGTCTTACAGGTCAAGTACTTGAACTTGCACTGAAACCCTGAATAGGGTGATACACCCCATGAGGGTATGGTGTCTTCGAATGAATCTGAAAATCAAGTTTTAGTTTTGCAATAAATAAAGGAAATGTGAAGGCTTTTATAAAAATAAAGTAAACAAGGAGTTTCACAAATTGCGTAAAACCAAAAAAATTTCTTTAAGGTTTTGGCTTACCAGAAACATTTTAAACCTGGGGAGTTCCGGTAGTGAAACCCTCACATATATTCCTGAGCTGCCATTCCATAATCCTCTGGGTGCTAGCATTCTTACCTGCTAGTGCTCCAGTCTAGTATGAAGCAAAAGAACAGAAAAGCTATAAAAGAAAGCATAGCCTTGTTGAATACATGACTTTTTGCAATTTAGGAATCCCCTTCTTAAATTTGCACACCATTAATATAAAGGAATATCATACAATTTGGAACAGTCGTACTGAGGTAAGTCACATGATAACTCCTGACATTTAGGTGATTTGCACAGAGAATGAGCATGGAAATCTTCACTACCATGACTTTAAATGTCTGCATCTGATTGTGGATGTCTACACATGACCTAATAATCCTGAACTCTCCCTACGCTAACGAGAGAAACAAGGTCTACGGGGGTGACAGGTTTCACTAAATGTGGATGTCTACTTTGGGACAAGATGAATCACTTTCCAGAAATGTCTGTTTCTTTCCTTTAACTATAAATAGAGCAACATTGATTAACAAAGATGTAGACATCTATGCTATGGATTCTGACATGCAGTCAGTTGAATCCCATCCAAACACTTAAGAGATGCTTACGAATAAAATAAATATATAAGTAATTGACAGTGAAAAGTATGACACCATCACACAAATCCTTAATCTTTTTTTCTGAAATATGAAGTAATCCTGTCCTCCTGGATTGTATTTTTGTGCTGGAATTTTAATGTTTGATGAGTGTATAAATTTGTGTATGTTTAAACATGTTCTTCCTCTAAGACCTTTAAACTGACAGAAGAAAGAATCAAAACTTCAGAGAGTTAAAAACCCCCTAGTGGCTGGCACCTTTTATACTTATAGAATAATACTATCTGATTACTATATAATTTTTAGTAGCAAATATATAGACTTTAAATGTCTTCTCTGCACAAGAGTAGTGATAAATTTATATAATTTTCATACACTGCGTGCAAGACAAGGTTTCTCCTCTACCACTCCTGTTCCTCTCATTCATATCTCACAGAGCACAGAAATATAACTGGCCATACAAAATAAAAAAGGCATTAAATGCTGAGTGAGAAAGCTGAGAGAAACTATGTATGGTATGTTTGCTAACTTTTTATAATTATCTTTAGCAATAACTCAGCCAAACTAGCATAACTCATTTGCTCTTTACAGCATATAAAACTGCCACAAAATATGCGTATGTTGTGTGGGACATGACCTCAATTGCTGTGTTACTTGTTACTACCCAAATTTATTCCCATTAGCAGTTAGGATCTTTGATGCTCTACTGCATTGTCTATGACTGTTGCAGTGCTGACCTCTGAACATTTGCTTAGATAAGGTAAATACTGAAAGGAGAACTCAGAAACAGTACAGTGATGCAGCAGTTTTATTTCACTGAAACCAAAATGAAGAATTCACTTTCATTCTTCTAATCCTTCTGTGATCTAGCACTGTTTCAGAGAATCTGTTAATTTGCTTTCTCTTCTTACAGTCATACATCAAAACCCATACTATTTTTCTAACCCGCACTTTATAAAGTATCAAGCTCTGTTGATCTTTTAGGAATAACAAGAACACCCTCACAAGATAATATAATGAGTTTTACATTTGTCTTTCCAATGTCCAGTTTTCCATCTTAGCTTTAAAATATCAGTCAGATTTAATCCCATGCCAGTTTATTAAAGGACTATCTGTAGCTTCCCTTGGCCCTGGATCAGGCCTGGTGTGCTTGTTCATCTTCAGAATGTATTAGCAGCTACAGTGAATGCTGTCTTACCAGATCATGAATTGACTCACCAAATTAATGGCATGGGATTTTATTTTCTTTTGAGCTTTTTTTCTTTTTTCCCCTTCCAAAATTGGTTTCTATTTACTAAAAAATTTGGCCCTCTACTGTAGACAGTAAATCAAAACAGGTTTGTTGTGTTGTATTCAAGTTGCTTATCTAATGTTCCAACTAACAATAGAAAGTATCACATTAGGGAAATCTATTGCCTCATCTGTGGAATCTATCCTGAAATTAAAAAATGATTGGTTGCTGTATGAATTAAATAACAAAAACTAAACTTGCTAATTTTTGTGATACAGGAAAAGAAACTCATCTATAAAATGGAGAAAATATCTTTAAGTCATCTCCTAAGTGGATTAAGTCTTTTTTAATTTTGGATGGGAAGCCTGGCATCTCCAGAATTCCCCTAGATCTACTCCTTACAATAGATTATGAGTTTTGATATGCATATTATTACATTGTTTAGGAAAGATAAAAGGACAAAAAGAACCTGAGATTACCTGAAACTTTAAATTGCTACCGAGACTTGTGAGCCAGTGAATTTCACCTGCATGGACTAAGCTGGGATTTAAAATTTTTTTCCTCTGTATTCTCTAGTTCTATTAACACAATCCCAAGAGCAGCATTTAGGAATCTCCCCTTGCACAATGAGACACAGGACAGCTCAGTTCAGCTTGAAGATGGACTTTGCAGAGGAATATGGGGTGAATATAGGAGGTGCTTGGAGAGAAATTAACTGGCAGAATTGATCACAAATAGATGATGGGGAAAAAAACAAGGGTCTGAGGTAAGATTTCCCTTCTAAGAAGTCACTAATCAGTTTTAAACCATAGAAGCACTTATTAAAACAGGTTGAATATCAAGTGTTGAAATTTTGTGACAAGTTAAAGGAAGAACTACAAAGATGTTTTGATGACAGAAGAAAAGAACCTTGAAAAACTTAAAGCACATGCTTTTAAATAAATAAGCAGGTGTGAACTTACAGAGGAATAATTAATGGTTCATATGCTAACTAGTCTTGCTGTAAATTATTTGTACGTCCACACTAATAAGTGTTTCTCTTTTGTTTATTTGTTTTTCATCAAGGGGCACTTTCTGTAATTGCTCAGAATATATAAATCTTACATGAGAAAAAGTTATTGAGGGTTCCAGTGAGAGAAAGATGTAAGTCAAGTGTCTGGCACTGAAGCCTCTGCTCCTACAGAAGACCTACAGGTTTAGAAACACATCACTCGGTGGTTCTTGCTTAGTCTGCAGTAGTGAATATCACAGTGAGGCACTGGAGAGCACAAGTTACTCTTCTTTTTAAAGAAATTAGATCAAAGATGCTAATGGATGTTAGATATCTGGAACTACACCAGCCTGAAATGGATGTAGAACAGACATTGTCTAATCACAGTTATTCACTGATAGCTAGTGGAAACATAGTCAAGGTTCAGTGAGAAACATTCAGTTAGAAAGTGGATTTTTGGTTTTGTGCTATAGGCCAGATAGATATGCTACAAATTAGACTTTTTTCATTCTATTATTTCATTTTGATGATTCTTGTTGTCATCATCCTTTCCATTCTAGTTTCTTTGCAATTCTACCACTGCAGTCTGGTGTTTCATTTTTCCATTGTGGTATGTGCAATAATTTTCTGAGGAATCAGAATTTTATCATTGGCTTAATGACATCTGTCTTCCTTTCTCTGTAAACTAATCACCACCTGGCTGTGCAGTGCACTTGCTCCACTGTTTATTGCATCAAATACAGGGATGAGCCGCAAATATTTCTCTGGAACATGACTAGAAACCTCAAGGAGAACTGGAGGACTGCTAGGAATAGTCTTTGAGTATTATTTTAGGTATGCTCTGATGATTAAAACTGCATGCATCAGTTTTAACCACTTGCCTCAGTGATCTACCTGAATAGCCTGACAGAGCTTCAAAATCATACTTAAAATATCAACTAACGAGGCATATAATTTTTACAGGATGTGCGCAGTCTTTCACCAAAAAGATTTATTTTCAAAACCCATACTTTTTTTATTGGTCAAGTTCCAGTTTGTGTTATTTCATAGTCCTGTAGAATACTGAGATTTGAGAATTGGTCCAAACTGTGTACCAATAACAATTCTTCAAATAATTTTTTTTCTTAAATCTGTTTCAGCAAATCATATTGATGACTATTTATTAACTGCAAAATTGTTCAAAGCACTTAATTGTATTAGAAAGTGAATTTCAGAATATGAAGACTCTTAGGCATGGACCCTACAAAAAAACCATGTGCACAGTGTGAACATGTTGACATAGCACAAATCAGTAGACTTAAGCAGTAAATCAATTTGGCATGAATATGTAGGTGCAATATTAGTTCTGTTAGCAGACCAGCTAAATACAGTTGCTTTAATCAAGTATCTAATGCTAATATTTGGTTAAAGTTCAAAATTTTCAGTCTCCAAATTTTTACTGGATTTACTAAAAAATAACTAATTTTTCACAAACATTTCTCTTGACTAACTGCTGGTGAAATATCTGAGATGAAACTATCATGAAAAATTTGTCAGTGAATTTGTGACGCTAGAAACAACATCCAGATGATACTGTGCTCTTTCAAAAGGTAAATGCTAGTACTCTTTATATTTCCCATTGATTTTTCTTTAATAACAAGAGCAAGCCTGAGGATGTTGAAAGTCCTTATAATTTTGATTGACTTAAAAAAAATAACAGAAAAAAGCTCACAGATATATTTTCCTCATGTTATTTTTAACAATTATTTTACCT
Organism: Sclerurus mexicanus; assembly: GCA_013396755.1. Taxonomy (NCBI): domain Eukaryota; kingdom Metazoa; phylum Chordata; class Aves; order Passeriformes; family Furnariidae; genus Sclerurus; species Sclerurus mexicanus. The sequence goes on from VWZF01006645.1 coordinate 61,582, forward strand.
TTTCATAATATATGTATCATGACTTAAATGTTATTAAGAGTTAAATGAGCTGTTAAGCATCTTTTCCTTTTATTGCACTGCTGCTGGAAACATGATCACATTAATAGCACTCACACTGTATTTACTTTAAGAAAAATGTTATCAGACAATATTATTGATGTGACTTAACAGAGAAAAGACATTACAAGAACTGGATCAAATTTCTTATGAGAATAATCACTTCCTTATACAAAAAAATAACTCTTTTTTAACCTTCTTCTTCAAAGCTTTGCACTTTAAAAACCAGAGCTGATACGGTTCATCATTGATCCATCCAGTGTGTCATCTGACTTCTTAATATTCACATAGTTCATACACTTGCTTTGGAGTAAAATTCTTGTTTAACTACTCCAGGATGTTTGACTTCATGACTGAAATCTTACAGTAATCTATTATCATATAGGAAAAAAACAGACATACCTGTGCTACTTATATGTGTGTTTTTTTCATAAGTGACAGTATTTTACAATGCCATATCACTTGAAAATATACTGTGCATATCAAAGTATATTTTGCAGCGCATATGAAAGAAATACAGCAAATAAAATATACTGGGGCTTTTATTTATTTTTTTTAATATGTACTTCTGCATTACTTCATACATACAGTATTGGAGCATCTCTCATGCAACTACCATTCTTTAGCAGCTAGGTTTCCAGGGGGACGTATCTGGGCCATTCTTCTGCAAAACACTTCAGATTTTTTTAACTAATTCCAAAATGGGAACCGTTCATGTATAGCTTCCTGAGTGCCCTAAATATCAAGGTCTATAAATATGAAGAAATCAAAAGTTATGCCAGGAAGCCATCCCAAATAAGAAGAGACTTACTTGGAAGCAGAAATAAAGAATGGGAACTGTAAGGTAACTTACATGTCAAATATTTTAAAAATTTAAAAAACTTGACAGATTTTTATTCACTTGATAGTAGTAAGTAAAGAACTGTCTGGTTAACTGTTTTCTGTAAACTTGAAGCCAACAAGAAGGAATCTGAAAATTCCTTCACATAAATAAATGTGAAAATAAATTCACAAATCAGGAATAAATTTGTTGCTTAACATAGGTAGAAAAGTTTGACATGGAAGTGACATGGAAGAGGTGGGAGTGTTCCTAAATTACTTTGTTTCTGTGTTTGGAATTAAAGTGTTTGGAACAAAACCTCTCTAATAGGAAGCATCTGAGGCACCACTTTACACTAAAATCAAATCTTACTTAGTCAACACATCCAGAAAAACCATTCCTTTGACTGTTCAGGAGCTAGATAAGGAACTCTCTTAACCAAAGAAGGGCTCTAATCAGCAATTTGGAGAAGGGCTGAAGAGCATCTCTTGACTTCCCTCATCTTTTGAAACAATTAAGTGTTAATGATGTGCTGAATCATGGTGACATCTCTATAAACTGCAGTTCAGCTAAACAGACTCTTAAATATTTTGTAAATTCTTTCCTAGAAAGGTTTCATTATGGAGGCAGTATGGTTTCCAAATTATGACCAAGGCATAACTTTGTTCCTAAACGAACAAAAACTGAAATTACAGGCAGAAGTGGTAGTATTGGTGGATTAAATCCAAAGGTATGAGAAAATAGGACCAGTATTTGAATGACTATTCACCTTATCTTTTCAAAATCACAGCACTAAAAAATGTTTGTAAAGATTTGTTCTTTACCCTTGCTTCTGGTTTATAAATAACAGCATGCATATCTTACTTCTTAAACAGGATTCTTAGCTAATTCACAGAGGTAGTAATTTTGGTGCTCTGCCTGCATCCAAACACATCCAATTTTGGGAGATGCTTTGAAGCCCAAGTTCTTTTGCAGTTATCTACAGCAGATCACAATATTTAATACACTCATCCCCTTAATCAGTTGTAAACCTGTAACACCAGCATTTACTGACCTACTTCACAACATGCTTACTAAACATCATGGATTATATATCCTATGAAAATACAATAGTGCTATGTATTCTGGCAACATGGCGAGTCTGGGAGCTGAGGACAACTGGATCTAGTTCCAGATTCCAGCACTGGCATTAGACTTTGTACAGAATAATAAATCTATGAACCTATTCAGCTGCTCAATGCTTGTCTAAAGCAGAGCGAAGCATTTCTTCAGGCTCTGTTGGATAGCTTGATGCCCATTAATAATAATGGGAGATTAGCCACCTAGATCACAGATAGATGTGGGCACTGGTGATTTTGGGGTTCAGGTGTGTAAGTCTTGAGCTGCTACAATCTGGAGAGCATGCTGTTGAAAAAGCAGTAGGCACCCTGGGCCACTTGATTTGCATTAAGAGCATCAGAGAAGCACAGGTTGGCAGGTACAAAGAAAGACAGGAAGACCTGCACCTTTCTGCAGATACAGGTACTCCGTAGTACCTGTTTAGCTGACTGAATCCTGCTCTTTCTTGTTCAGTTTATTGGTTTCCCTCACATGGTTGTCTCGGTTTTGTTGCAGACTGCCTCTTTCAAGGAGTGTTGCAATACACAGTAGGGTTCATTGCATCCAGCTTTAGCTATATCCTCAAAAACATCTTTGTGCCTGTTCGGAAACTGACTGCCCTGAGCAATCTTATCTAAATTGGTGGTGCTTTCAGCAGGAGCATGTGACCCACAGGGGTCCTTCCCAACATATAGGACTCTGTTGTTCTTCTTACATCTGAAATGACTACCCTGGGGTGCTCTAAGAGCCAGTAAAACTCAGGGGCACCTCTGACAAATGTAGGCACCAGCTCTAGGGTGAGGTGAGTCATACCCTATATGTGCCTATTCCTTGCCACTGACCTTAAAGAGAGTGTATAGTGACAGATTCAGATGCAGACACCTGCACAAAAGATCTCTATAGCTGGTCAGGTAAATCGCTTCCTCAAGACTTGTGAGATCTCTGTCTTCTGAAATTTTTCTTCCTTTGTCAATATGAGAATAAAAATCTATTGTGGTCACATAAAACTTGTTTCCCTCAGAAACTACGTTTAACAATGTAGTGGGGTAGCAAAGTTTAAGACAATAGTGAGAGGAAGAACATTTAATGGCTAGTGAGATGATAGATTTTTTTTCCCCCCCGCTTGCTGTCTAAGCATAGGCAAGGCACTGTGTGTGCCTCAGTTTATTCAAATGTAAAATGGTTATAATTAATATTCAGCATAATTAATGATTAAGTGCCTTGAGAACATGTGATGAAACAAACTCTAGAAGGGCAGAGTAGTTTTGCTTCAACCTCTTTAAAACTGTATCCCCTTGCCACATATTTTCAAAAAGTCTACAACTCCTTACTAGAGCTAAATGACTAATTCAAATGAATAATTTATCTGAAGAATTTTGCTTTGTTTTCTCTTTGCAAATTGTTCTCAAATAGACTGCAAAATTCTTGGGCTTATTAGTTATTGCCAAATTATGCACAGATCTCTTCAGTGACTAATACTGTGTCTGAAGATCATTGAATTTTTTTCCTGAAAATGTTAGTAATGTGCTGTTTGTACCATGCTGGTAGTGCTTTCCTATTATTGAAAAGCATATGTAATTAATCAATGCAGTCGTACCTATGTGTAATGATATTTTATAAATAAATACATATATATGAAAAAATTCCTGATTCATGGACTTTAAAGGTCAGAGAGCACCAGGAGACCACCTACTCAGAACATCTGTAGAGTCAGTTTCCCCAGAATTGAGACTAATAATTTGTGCTTGACTCAAAGTGGCAGACTCCTTTTAAGAGGATCTGCAAAAGATTATCGAGAAAAGGAAAGCATATTTTCAATAGACTTAAATTCACTATATGGGGATTGATTCTTTCTTCTCCATCCACTACAAATCAAAGACGACTAGAAATGATTGGATTAAATTATGTTCTCCGTTCATTCTTGGTTGGGCAACTTCAAGAGGCAGAAGACAATGCACTGCTATTGGTAAATTCCTCCAATACTTAATTACTCTCTATGTTAGAAATGTTTCTTACTCATAATATGATTTTTTCAGGCTTCAATTACCCTTTAACAGTTCTTGTTAATAACTTACACATCACATCAAGTTATGTCTTGATCTTTTTCATGAGATAAACAGACTGAATTTACTGTAAGCCTGTTTTTAAGCCCTCAAATAATAGTTTTTTTTCTGAACACTCTTGAATTTGTTTACATGCTTTAATATTCTACTGTCAGTCTCAGCAGGGCCATTTATATGGGTAAAGTTCATGACATATTGATTAAGAACATCCATTTCCTGCTCAGAGATCAGTAGAAATGTTGTTGCAACTGATGTCAGACAAATGATGAATCACACACACTTTAAAAAGTTTCAGTTGAACACACCCATAACACACTGACTCAGAAATTCATTTTTGTTCAATGCAAATATTTCATTTGACTGAAAATTCGGGTTGTTTATTTAGTATATATTTGTGCCTACTTGATCTATTTTAAAATCTTTGGTTAAAATTAGCATATTTTTTAAAACAAATACTCTAATTTGAAAGAAAAATATAATTATATTTCATTTGTGAAATGAGTAAGTAGAGTGGTTAATTTTATGTGTCTTTGAGTGAAATGTAGAATCCAAATTTTGATCTCTTTGAGCTTCCACTTCTCAGTGATATTGAGATTAATCTAAGTTTTATCTGTCTCTCTCTGTGATTTATGCCATTAACTGCATGAATTGATATTGTTAGGGCACAACATAAATTGAGATATTTTTCCCAATTAAGGTTTGGAATTAAAATTAATTTTACATAAACAGCTAATTTTTATCTACAGAAAACAAGCAAGAAATAAGGTTACCCATATCTACCTGAACCAAAATTTGCTGCAAAATCAGAAAACACAATTCAGCTCTGAGAAAAATATACTCACCATGTACACATCAGGAAATAGGTTCTAGCAAAGCCCTACTCTGTGGCCTGCTACAGACTCCTGATATTCGATCGATATGCTCATGGTGGATTCAGTAGAGCTTGGATCAGGCTCTAAGCACAGGAATTTGTTGGCATCACGTAGCAGGTTATATGAATGGACACTTTCCTTTACTTTGTGCCTGCACCATCTGTTCTGCTGTCTAATTAAAAATGCAAAATGAACATAATTAAATATTGGCATCACAAAAATAAGCTAGAAGTTTTTTCAGTGCATATGCATGTTCTTTATTAAATACAACAAGCATCTGTTTTGTTTTCTTATGTTTTGAGACACAGATAGAGGGAAATTGCTTTTTCCTGACAGAAAGGATATTTTTTATTAGTAAATTGGAATTAAATAGAGGAGGCAACACTTTACAACAGTTTGTAAACAGCAGTTTTAGTAAACAGAGATTCAGGTCTGAGTCCTTTTCTGAGGAAGCACAAGAGGAACAGCGAAAAACAGGAAGGAAAGCCATTACTAAACATGATTCTGACTGACTACTGAGCTCTTGGTCCAGCTGCTACTGGAGTTGTGAAATTCAAGTATAAGCAGCAACTTTTGAGTAGGCATCAAGACTTGTGCCACTTTCCCCCAAGAGCTGCTGGCCCAAGCTAGACTGCCTTTGATAATGGTGTACACCTTGTGCTTAATCCTTATAAAATGTTACCAATAAAGTATCTTGATACTTTACAGCATCTAGGTGTAAGGAAGTATACCCATCCCTTTTTTTCAGATAGAGGGACAACTCAAAACCATTATGGTCTGTAGATACCACATATGGAAAACACTCCAGGTGGTCAAGAAGGCCAATGGTATCCTGGCCTGTATCAGAAACAGTGTGGCCAGCAGGACCAGAGAAGTGACCCTGTAGTCAACACCAGTGAGGCTGCATCTGAAATCCTCTGTTCACTTCTGGGCCCCTCACTACAAGAAAGGCACTGAGTCCAGGAGTGTGTCCAGAGAAGGTCAATGAAGCTGGTGAAGGGGTCTGGAGCACAAGTGTGATGAGGAGCAGCTAAGGAAACTGGAGTTTTTTAGCCCAGAGAAAAAGATGCTTAGGGAAGACCTTACTGCTCTACAACTACTTGAAAGGAGGTCATAGTGAGGTGGGTGTCAGTCTCTTCTTCCAGGTAACAAAGTGAGAGGATGAGAGGAAATGGCCTTAAGTTGCACCACGGGAAGTGTAGATTAGATACTAGGAAAGAAAAATCATGGAAAGGGTTATAAAGCATTGGAACAGACGGCCCAGGGAAGTGGTGGCCACCATCGCTGAAAGTATTCCAAAAATGTGTGGATAGGGCACTTGAGGACATGGTTTAATGGTGAACATGGTAGTGGTTCTAGGTTGATTGTTGGGCTTGACAACCTTATAGATCTTTTTCGACCTTAATGAGTCTATGACTCTATGAGATATATCTATATCAGTAAGTAGAAAAATAGATAGGGACTCATCTCTGGGTCTGAGGACACATGTGATACAGTACCTTGTGTCCAGGTTGCTCAGGATCAACCTCCTCTAGAGATGCATTGGTATTACATGGTACTCGATCTTATATTTCTTCATGGATCCAGTCTCCCAACACATGAAACTTATTTTTGTGTGTTTAGTTAGTTCAGAATGCGTGAAATAATGAGGTAATGTGTTGTAGCCAGTCAGAATGATGCTCTTGTAGCTTGAAACTGAGGGCATGTGTAGCATGTCTTACGTGTAGCCAGAAAGCATGCAACTAGTGGTCAGCACGAGTTCCTCCAAAATAGCATTAGAGTGTTTTAACAAGGAAAAGGCAAACTTTCTGCTAGCCAGTCCAACTTGCTTTCCAAAATAAGCTGTCCTGAAAAGTGTGCCTGGGTTTTGTGCCAGAGAGATGAGGGAACTGGCCCCAAAGGCCAGGAAGTAGGTGGTGCGCCCAAGGAACTTGGTGTGTTGCACATGGCTCAGTAACAGTATGCACTGAGACTAGACCCATAAAAGTCAGTAGCTATAGTACTTGCCCTGTAATAAGTCAATCCCTTGGTCACTTAAGTAATTCAGAGTCCTAGATTAGGCTTATGGATTTCCTATAGAGGCTTCAGGAAGAGTAAGGTATCCCTGACTGGGATCTGCAAAGTGAAGCTGGCCAAGAATTCCCCAGGCTAGTCAGTAGCATAGCTACAGAGGGAAGATTGTTTTAAAATAAACTACACTCCGACAGTTCATTTCTGAAATCCAGGCTTCACTTTGAATTCACAGACATGACTCCTTTCCCACAGTATTATGCTGAAACTACTCCATCACATATTTCATAGTAAGTATTTACTGGATCATAGACTAGAAGTGAAGTGTTCCAGTTTCCAGGCTGTGGGACAACCTGGACAGAAGGTGCTTGATATAGAAATAGAATCATTGAGACTGATTTGACTAGACCATCTTATCTTGTGAGTCAAGGCTTATGGTCACCCTTAAGTAGAGAAGCACTCCCACACTTTAGTTCAGTGCTCTAACAACAAAGCAGTTGGGTAATGCTACTATAGCCCATGTTTGTTGCAGTGCTCAGTGTTGGCAATACCCACTCAACCTGGACTGGCATGAAAAACTCAGGAAAAAAACCCAGTGTTTATGTCTCAGTGGGACTCTAACATAAGTTAGAGAAGATTATCAATGTGAAACTTATTCTTTGAGAGGCAGTGAGTGCATCCTGTTGCAATTCTGATTTGGTATTATCTTCACTTTTTCACATGCAGTGGCAGTGTCTTGCTGAAACTGAACTGGACTTCTTAGTGAGTGTGGGGGTGGAATACACTGTGTTGTAGGCTAGGTGATACACATTTCAGGACTGATGTGTAAATTGCCAGAAGCAAATATGGGCTGAGTCCTGTGTTTTCAGTGAGCTCAGACTCATTGTTCTCTTCTGAGGATGGTAACAAGCAGATCAGTACTGTCAAGACTTCATCAATCTGGGCCTTGTCCCAAACAAAGTCTTTAGGCTCTCTCACTTGGGTTTCTGTATGCCCTAACTTCAACTCTAAAAACTGGGTGTGTAGCCCAATTTTGTTATTTGGGCTCCCTCTAGAGCCAATTGAGGAAGACAGATGCTCTACCACATTTTTTCAGTTACAGGGTATGTGTCAAATACAAATAGAGTGACTCACCCAACAAGTATAGAGAGAATCCTGCTGATTAGCTCATCTAAATGCCTAAAATTAGGAGAGAGGAAAACCACCCATATGTATTTTCCTAGTGAAAACTGAGGAATGTTTCAATTTAGTTTATAATTTAAGGTTTAATCTAAAATACAACTCAATATCTCTGTCTATTGGTGTACTTAATTCTAAATCAAGCAGTATTAGATCTTTCTGTGAATTTTATGCTGTTATTAAATGAGTGGTACATTGAGTGTGTAAACCAGCATGTACAAATGAATGGGATTCTTCTCTTCCTTGATCATATGTTGAAAATTGGTAGTGATTATTATACTACTGCAACTCTCTTTTAGGTTGATCATCTTGTTAATATAAATACCTAACTTAAGAATTCTATTAAAAAAAAAAAAAAAAAGAAAAGAAAAGGCAGGCAGCAAGCCCTAACTCCAGATTGAATATTTGACTATAAATAAAAGTTAGAGCAGTGGACAGGTATAAATTGCTCATATCTTCCTGACAAGCTTTTTCAAGGAAATCTCTTCCACATCTGCTGACCAGAGCCTATAGAAGCTGTATAGAAAGACTAAGCAATATCACTTTGGAAGGTTCATATGGCTGATGTGTATCTGATAGGAGAGAGGTAGTGTAATAGAGATATGAAGTATGTTTCTAGAAGAAGGTGTGAGGTGTAAAATTCATATTCAAGGCACTACACACTGTAATGACATTCAAAATCACTGTCCCCATTTCAGACACTCCAAAAATTTTTCACTATATGCCCTTCAGTATTGCTTTTTAAACACAATTTGTCTTGGGGAGGATAAGAGCTTGGTACTATACCTCACACAGTGTGAGAAGGAAAGAGTTTGTTTTTCCTAGAGTCCTGTTGAAGTGTTAATTTAAAGAAGTAATAATGTAAATCTTATTTCAAACATTCTTTCCCCTTGGCAGACTTCTATATTAAGACATTTGGGTAATTGACCAATGTTACTGTAGCTCAGCAGGCATTATTTTCTTTTGGTAAAAGGATACCATAGCAAATTTCAATGAGAAGGAGCAAAAAAAAAAAAAAAAAAAAAAAAAATTAAAAAAAAAAGAAAAAAAAAAAAAAAAAAAAAAAGAACAGACTTAAATAAGACTTGAATATGAAAGGAAAATATAAACCAGATGGTAATGATGGAGACACATTTTCATATCTTTCTTTTCTTTTAAGATCGATTTAAAAGTTTCCCTTCACTGCATTGGCTTTCTGCCGCTGAGTAACATGAGGCAACATATTTGTTCAGCGGCAGCAGCTGGGACCTATTCATTGGCTGCAGATTGCTGGCCAGCCACACCAGGGATGGATTCAGTGTCCAACACAGCTCAATGGGAACATTCTCATTGCCTGCTGTGGGTGCTGGAACAGGTGCTGGTCTCCTTGATGCTGATGGCAGAACCTTTGGTGAGACTAACCTCTCCGTGGGCCCTGAAGGCAAATCTGGCAACTTGACTGCCAGTCTTTTTAGGGGAGAAGCCTTCATGTTGCTTCTGTACTATCATATACCTGTCTGACCATTAATAGATTTGGAAGCTGCAAAATAAGTAACTGTGGGACTGGTTGTAATGGTGCTGGACATTTCATCTCTCTTGCACCCATTAACAATAGAGAGGAATTCTTGTCTCCCTTTCTGCTCCTCCTAATTAAGCCATAGCAGCCATGGTGGCTCTGGGGCTCCTTCTTCAAGTTATTGTTTCTTGCTATGGTTTTACTGACACATGAAAAAAGCTCAGGGGCAGGAGGCACATGCTGTTTTCTACTGAAGCTTGAGCTTTAAAGCTGGGACTCAGACTGCTTCACTCCACTGCTGACAATTTAGCAAATGGTCCATGTTATGCTGCTTTGATCTCGTGAAAGTTTTCAAAAATTTCATCCTTGAAGAAAGCTACAGGCCCAACAGATCCCCCAGTTCATTAGCAATCCTTTAGCGGTTCCCAACAATTAGAGCTGTCAGCCAGTCGAACTCCGTTCGGAGGCCGCGCATTCAAAATCCCTGACTAATGACTTGGTAAAAAGACTTGACAGTGTGTTGCAATTTGTTATAATTGAATCTAAGCTGCATCAGCTGTTTGAGGGGCTGAAATGTTTTCAAACATTACATTGATTTAAATTAATGCCACAAAAATATTCAGAAATCGTGTCTGTCAGATTCAGTGCTAATAATCATGTTCTCTTCAGATATGAAGAAGACATTTCATCACCATTTGAAAGCATTGTCAGGCAGGCTGTTTAAATTCCCCCTCCCCCCTTAACTGAAAAATAAGTTGATGATCATTATATTCATGAGAGGAAAGTGCTTGGTAACTGGAATGGGACAGGGTGGAAGAAAGAGGCCTCCTGATCAATGTGGCCCTGGGGAAGAAAATTTGAAAAGCCCATTATAAACAATAATTTTCACTGACTATCCTTCAGTATAAAAAAATCCAAAAAATTAAAACCAATTCTGCAGCAATTGTTGGAGAAAGTTCAAAAAAAATCATCTTTTCTAACTACTTTTCTTCCTTTATTTTAACTGTGGACACATAAACTGAACGGGGGGACATTTGGCAAGCAGACTTCAGCATAAGCTCTCTGTTAAAACTTGCATCTGTTTTCAGAATACCTTTCACTCAAAAGCAGTGGGTGACATGACATATCAAGGCAGCTTTACTTTCCAAATAAATTGTTTTTGTTTTTTTTTTTAATCCTCTGTTAGTACTGGAAAGCTTTCCATTTAAATTAAGAGGGGCTCAGGCTGTAAGCACTAAACCTGAATTTTCCTACTTTGAATGCTCAAGGGTCTAACAATGGAATTTAAAGTCCTTATTCCATTTGTATGAGGGCTATTTAAAAGCCAGATACAGACAGAATTTGGGACTTCGCCCATCCAGAAAGTCAAGACAGTTTGGATTCCGTGGTTTTTCTGTCTTGAATTACAGAACACCTTGCGTGCACAAAATGATGAGTTAAGATTTAATCAGTACAAAAATTTCAGTACCATAAAGGTCACTGAAGGAACACATTTCTCTCTAATATACCTGTTAAAATTAGGCTGAGCTGCGACACTACAGGTTTTAGCTATCATCCCATTACTTTGCCTAATAGAAAATAAAAAATAAAAAAAAAAAACAAACTATTGACAAAGCCTAGCATAGAAAGAATTAATGAACAGCAATTTTATCCTCTGGGCTTCTGAAAGTCACAGTATTCACTTGACCAACAGTGGATGTCTACTGTGTACATATCTAACTCTGAGCTGGTCCATGGAGAGAACTGATGGGAGCAGCAAAGTCTCAGCATTCCCAATACTAGGGCTTGAAATGTAGGGAGCTGATATAATCTCAGTTCCTAATCAGGGATTGGATGTTCTTAGAAAACTGACTGATTATGAAACCAGGCCAGAAAGAAGCAAACAGCCACCACTCTGAATCTCATATTCACATAGACAAACTCAGCTGAATTTCCACTTCTTTTCCAAGCTCACTTCATTTTCCTAATCAGTGTATTACAAATAATCCTTAATATTAGTAACTACATTTTTCTCTGTGTTTTCTATTAATATCTGGGCTGAATTCTCAATAGACTGCAAGGAAAGTCTCAGGAGAGTCTTTAGTACAAATGCAAAGACCCTCTGATACAAGTATATAAACATGCCTGTGTTATGTGAGAGGTAACACAAGATTTTTTAAAATTTCTTACAAAGTTTTACACATTTAGACTTCTATATTAGCCAGATGGTACATGGGGAACTAACAATATATTAGTTAGCCATTTAGTCTTCTAGCTTTCACAAAGGATTGTGGCTCATAAAATCCCTTATACAAAAAGGCTTCTATGCAATGTCATGTCAATGGACAGCTTTGAGTTCTTCATCATTTTACAAAGATGTACGTTCCCAAGATCATGGTTATAGTTAAATAAATCACAGAAGAATATTCCACTAACACATCCTATGTACATTTAGCATATTCATTTTGTTTAAGTATTTTGGACTTGATTCTACTAAGCAAGTATAATTTCAGAAATTATGATGTAAGGCCCATATTGAACACTTCAGGGTGGATTTATTTCAGTAACTGGATTTACTGAAGCTGGTTGTCTAGATTCCTTCTACAATCACAGGGGCATGAGAAGCATCTCCAGACAGTGATTTACCTCAGTACCTATCTTAGACAACCATCTCCAGATGTTGCTCCTGCCATGGGCATGTTGTTCATTTGGATGCCTTGCAAGCTCAGAGCACACTGCAGCTTTTAAGACACTGAAACAGAGAAAATTCCACAGGTAATATCCATGAAACTCACTCTGCCTTAAATCAACCTTCGTATTTTCATACTGTGAGCTTGCTAGGAGTTGCTGTTTAATTTCACCAATGGTTGATGACAGCATCTTAATTCCTTCTCATGGTGTTTCTGCCCATGGCATGGGCTTCAAAATTAGATAATCTTTAAGGTCCCTTCCAACCAAATCATTCTATGATTCTATAGCTATCCTCAGTTCATATGAAGTCACAATACTGAGCCATCCCCCAAAGATAATACTGCAAGAAAAAGGAATTTTATGAAAAGTAAGAACTTACACAAGACCCTTCAGTTGCTGTTTTAGCATTTTAGTTATAATTGTATTCTGATATACTCTGAGTGCTTAACAACATCTGCTGAAGTCAGAGGGAGCAGATTCATACTCACATGTTTATCAGTAAAAGTTTGAATTTAGGTATAACAATCAAAATTGGGTGGCTTGATATTACATGCTATTTGACAAATATATAGAAGGTGAGATTCCTTCTTTTATGTAGAGTTGTGCCTTACCTACTGTATGTCTTGCCAGTTTCTTGTTGCAGTTCCCATGGCATCCTTGAATCCCTACTATGAATTGCTACCTTGCAATTATTTCTAATGTGCTTACATGTTTCTTATTTTGCTTTATTCAGTGAGAAGCTTGTCTGCTCAAAAATGTAGAGTTTTGTTTTTAATTCCAACACAAATCAAAACACAAAAACTAAGGTAAAAGCTGATTTAGGAAGGTGGGAGAGAGGGAATGTTAATTATCCAAAGGTGTGATAGCTACAAAAAGAGCCAAGTCACAAAAGGGTTATCCATTTAACTTATATAGCCAAGTTAAATAAGACACAATTGGGGTTAATTTAGCTTTCCAGGCTTTCATAAACTCATACTTGGGAGGTCGAAGGAGGGAAGTCGATTAGCCCCAATTGTGTCTTGTTTAACTTGGCTGGGTGAATCACTAACCCTTTTGTAAGTTGGCCCTCTTTGTAGCTATCACACCTTTTGTATGACCGTACAGTTTTTGGACTTGTTTTTTTATTGGCATCAAATACTTTTTATCAGATATCACAGTTTTCTGGAAGCAGTGGTTTGATAGCAGCAATAATTAAATATCAAGAATGCATTCACTGATTTCAGTGCTCATAGAAAGCAAATAAGTATGGATAGAACTTTGTATGAAATCACATACTCAACAGGCTTTGTATTCATAGATTCCTGAAACAAAGCCAAGTGCATAATCCACAGGGCTGTATTGGAGCAGTCAGTGAAAACTGGCTGGAACGTCCATCTGTTAACTTAGATACCAAAAGAAACATCAACAGTCCCATGAAAACAACACAGAAAAACCTGCTTAACTTTATAAAATAAGCCACTTACTTGGAAAAGCATGTTGTGCTACTTTTAGGACTCTTGATGAAGTATCTTCTTGAGTGCTAGTATTGACAGTTGTTAGATGCACTTTTTTTCTTTATTCAACAGATTGCTGAGTTCAGTATTAGCAATTGTTTCCACAAATAGCAATAAAATGTTCCTGGTGACCGGGAGCTGAGTTATGGCCTTTGTAAGTAACATGCAAACTGTGAGTAGAACAAGAAGCTTCTATCACAACATCACTTTAACACAGTATTTGTGCTACAGTGAGATGCTACAAGTATTTCAGTGTTGAAATCAGTGAATAGATAAACAATATTTGAATAGCAGAAGTGTAGGATGTGGATCTTAAATAAATGTTTAGCAATTTTATTAGATAATAGTATTTCAGGCATTACCTAAATATGAGAGTTTAACAAAGGGCTTTCCCAAATATTTTAGCCTTAGAATTATCCTTCCAGTTTGCTGTGCATTGCTGCCCTTCTTTGTGTATTATTAGAAGGGTTTTGTTTGGTTGGCCTAGAAGTTAACACTAGTGTACTTGTATCTTTAATCAGAACGATTTTTCGCTGTTTAAAGAGAATCAAGATGAATTGAGTTACTGCCTGAAATTAATATGACTAGGGTGAATGCAGCTCTCTTCAGTTTCTGAATAGCAGGGATAACTCAATATGAGCTCTGACTGGTACTTAGTGTGTAATATGATGAAGCAGAAAAAAAGTAATTAATTACCACTATAAAGAAGCCAGATACATTCAAAAGATTTTCTTTCTGACAATGTCTGTTTGGAAACCTTTTCCGCTAGAGCCATTTAGTAGGTGTGTAGTTACATACACACACAATCCATGTGAGCTCATAGCCTTGTAATATACAGTGTGGTACTTGCTGCTATGCTTTGTTCATGTTGCATCCACACATTGGATTGAAGGGTTTTAATTTCCTCACTTTCAAACTATCTTCCCATGTATATGAGGTCTCACCTTTCTAAACATGAGCTGCACACAAACAGATTTCAATAATACAGAACGTTATTTTGATATATAATATCAAGCATTTTGTTTTTGCATTTTTTTTGTAACATGAAACAGAAGTGACTAAGGTAAAGAAAAAGTCTCTACTTAGATATTATAGAACAAAGAAACTGCTCATTTAAATTGTTAAGATTTTTTTTTTTTCTCAAACTTGTCTTATTGTGATATTTGACCAGGCTCTTTGGAGCTATTTATCATCATCCATTCTTATTATTTCAGTAGATTCCATCACCTCTTTGATCTTTTTCGGTATTTTGTTCTGATCCCAAGGCCAGTAGGATAAGACCACTAGTGTATTTGTACAACTTAGTGAGACTCAGCGTACCTGTAATAAGTGCCAAAATGGCATTTGATCTTGTCACTACCACCCTCAGCAAAGCAGCCACAACAGAGTCAGAGAGGCTTTTTCTCGTTATTACACTCCAGAGGATCTCTGCCTGCCAATAAGAAAAAAGGTGACTGTGAGTTCACGTTCCTACAATGGCTGTAGTTTTGACTATTTAGCAAGCTCCAAAAACCTTAGCTACTTTAAAGTCCCTTTCTTTCATTACAGCCAAGGTCACAAAAGTGCTGTAGAACAAAAATTCCCTGACCAAATATAATATGGTTTTCCTTTGGAATATACTTTCATATTACAGCGCTTGAACTGAAGTATACAGTGCTCAGTGGTACATGGTGCTTGTTATTAAAAAAAAATAAAAATCAATATAAACTACAATAATAGTTGAACCAAAGCAAATTTGTTTCTAAATGATTACTAAAATAGAATTGAGGCTTATGTTGACAGAGAATAAAGTCATTCATTGCTGTCATAGAAAATGAATATGGTAGAAATCACTCTGAAAATCACAGAATCACAGAGTGGTTTGGGTTGGAAGGGCCTTTTAGGATCATCTAGTTCCAACCCCTCCATCCCCCAACCCTGCCAGGTACAGGGATGCCACGCACTAGAATGTAATATTCTCTCAGTTTTCTGAATTTATTTCCCAAAATAATGTTCCATTATGGAAAATATAAAATGCATGAGAAAGGCAATGACTTCCCATTGTTTCCAGAGGTTGTGTAACCTTCAGTGTGTCTCCTGACAGTCTGAAAACCTCTTCAATCTTTCTTCACTCTTTCTTAGCATGCTCAGATGATAACTTTTGAAGTTTCTTAGTATTTTGTAGATATTAGTTAGACCATGTTATAGAAAGGTCTTTTATTAAATGAACAACTGCTTTTGGGATGACTTCCACCATGTGGGAAATCTTTGAGACTTCTTCAAAATTAATAAATAAGCAACAAGATCTTTAAACAATTACATTCTGGTATGAAGATCAAGAGTACTCAATCAGTGTGGATTGGGTTGGCAAGCAGGTTAAGATTGATGTTGACAGGGAAGATCTTCTAATAAAAAAAAAAAAAAACACAAAAAAAACCAAGGGCACAATTTGGCCCGTACTGAATGAATGTGCACAAAACCCCAGAAATGCTAAGAGGCCAGCATGATAGGGAGGAAAAACACACACACTTTTTCTGTGAAATTAACACAACAAAGTACCTTTCTGAAGTGCTATAGGCTAATGTCTGCAGCATGGAGAACAAAGAGGAGGGATTAGATGTCTACGTGCAGTTTCAGAGCTCCGCTAGGATCAGGGAGATGTAATGGGATAATTTGTGCAGCAGTGGATGTGTGGGAAAGACAAGGACATACTGGAGTGAATCCAGTGTAGGGTCCTGAAAAAGACTAAGGCACTGAAGAATCCGTCATATAAAACATCTGAACCTCTTCAGTCTGGAGAAGTGAAGCCTCGTGGGCATTTCAACCATGTATATAAATAGCTGGTTGAGAGGGAAGGGTGTTAAAGAAGATGGATTCAAATTCCTTTCCAAGTGCACACTGACAAACTGAAACACAGGGAATTCCATTTAAACATGAGAAAGAAATCTGTTATGGTCAGGGAGTTCAAAGAAAGAAACAGATTACCCAGAGAGGTTGTGAAGTTTCTTATCATTGTAGCTACTAAACTTCAGATGGACACCATTCTGGGGAACCTGCTCTGACTGACCCTTCCCTGAGCAGGTGTTGTGCTACTCAGTCTCCAGAGGTGTCTTCTAACCTTAAACTTTACATGATTATCAAGATAGGTATGACCGGTGTATATTTTAGATAAAACAAGAAGGAAAAGATGCTCATTAAAAGGCAGAGCAAGTAACTGTTTCTTCAAGAGAAAAAAGCCATTAGGGAAAAGTATCAGATTCAGAGCTGGAAAGAAATTGTTCATTGTATGTGTGCTATAGCCCACTGTGCCCGGAGAGAGATAATTATCAATTCAGTGGGTCAGAAGAAGGCAATACGAAATGTCAATTCAATATATGAATTCTATAGGAATATACAGAACATGAAACGGAAAAAAATTTACTTCCTTCCAAAGACAGGCACATAGATGTGTTATGATACAGAAGAAAAGCACCAGATAGTCTATCTTTATCTCTTAAAAACAGCCTTTACATCCATTACTTCCTGCCAATACAGAACTTACTACTTTGTTGTCTTTCTCTGTATTCTACCTCATTTAATTTTTAACCATTCATATTGTTCTTAAAAGCCTTCAATAGGTCAGGGACTAATTCCACTGGCTCCTCAGTGGTCCATTAATGTAACTATGGTCTTTTGGCAGCACAGTGGTTAACAGACAGAGGTGGTTATGGAAACTGTTTTTGGCCGGTGGCGTGGTGCAGTTCCCACTGAAGAGCAATTAACTACCTGTGTGGCACCTTGCACTTTGGATCAACAATTCCTATAAGAATGGAAAGCAATGAATAAGGAGAAAGGGAGTTGCTGGAATTCCTTGTCCATATGCATCCCATTTCTGTTGAGCATGCACAAAAAATTGAACGCCTTAGCCACAGGGGTTTAATAGGTTTCACTTGTACCCACAATCTGAACTACAAAGATGAAAAGGGAGCAAAACATACAACCTCTTTTCTGTTATTACAAATTTTGTACCTGGCAAAGCCCACATTGCCACATTACTTTGCAGCAACCATCTGCAGCTACTCTCTACTCTCAAGGATATCAAGTCACTATGAGAGTTGACACTGCTGCTGTGTAGCATTGCCTGCATTTTCCTTCAGCAGTAAGACTTTGAGTAAACTTCACAGAGCCAGAGGCTTGTTGGTCAGGCTCAGGCTCTGATGAGCAAATATCCATAAGTGTAAATTTATAGCACAGTGCCTGAACAGGTTCTTCCCTATGCCAGATAGCCATTTTCTGAGTTAGTCTTGAGGAATACTGAGGAACACAGGGATGTCCCTAAGCTAAAGACTGTCTCCAATAGGCAGTTATGAGGTCACACTGCTCTGGAGGAAGATCATTCAGTCATACACAGAGGAGAAAACCTACCCTATATTTATAGGGTATATAATATCAGTGTATAAACCCTGAGACTCCAGAAAGTTCTTTCCTGTTTCTTAAATTGCTTTTATCAATGCTATGGGGTGAATAAGAAAACAAGATATGCTTACACACCACTGCTGAGGGAGGTAAACAGAAGAGTCTCACAAAAATTTTTAATAGGAATTTACTTAAGCAGCATTCAGATATTAGAGTGGTTTACTTTTTGAGAAGCATCCCCAGACATACAAATCTTTTGTGTCATCTTCATAGCAGACTATAGAAATAAAAATCATTCAAGTAGAAGAGCCAACATTTCCTCCACACTGGTATTTATGTTTGTGACCATAGAGAAGGTAATACAGGTTATTTGTATCAAAATCACGGTTAATTTATGGTACATTTTCAAAGATCTGCTATAATTGTTCTTGGGTCTACTTCTCATTCCAGTACAACTAGGATTGTGGTGGTGATTGCTTCTGCAGTAGACTTAAATATTTCCAGAAACTGTGTCTTTTTCTCCTCAACAACTGTAATCTCTCATGCTCTGCCATTGATCTTTATATTTGTGCCATGACTACAGATGTCTTTCAAGCAGGACTATCAACACGACACATTTGCATTCTAGTGAGCTCAGCCAGTGCTGAATGATGTTTGGCCTATGGAGTGTCACCTCCTCTCAGCCAATCTGTATGATTCAAAAGGCATAGCTGTTGTGTAGAGGGGGGAAAAACCCTCTCTCTGCTGGATGTTCAGACATTCATCAAAAAATATCAGCTACTGAAATGTAATAATCAGATGTTATAGGTACACCTCAGAATGGGCATTTCCTCTTCCATCAGCAGTGCTATCTCACTGGGGCAGCATGAAGAATGGACGAGTCTTTTTGATATACGAAGTCTTAATCTTTTATTCAGAAAGTATATCCTTATCAGTGTTTAAATGTGATAGGTCACAAAATGAAGAATCTTACTGTTTAAATTGCAGCCTTCAAGGCACAATGAGTCTGTTAATCTTCCTGTGTAGTTACTCTATGGCAGCTATCATGATGGCATTTCTTCTTATCACAGTAATTTGATCCAAGCAGAAACTCTTGAAAGGTTATTTTCCCCTAACTTTGATTTTCTTTTATACTCATAGAATATTCTAGAAGGAGAGGTTGCCAGCTGCCCTTGTTCACCCACTCTCTAGTCAGCCCTTTACATGTGTACCACATCACCCTAATTGATTTGGAAATTTTCATGGAGTTAGAAAAGCTAGTCATGGGTTCCTTCTAACCAGTCAGGCTGACAACTCCAAAGAAACCCACATATATCGTTGATTACAATGTTCCAGAACCAAATATCAAGAATGCAGAATTTTCTGCATTGTCTTCCAGATATGCCATTATGGCAACCTGCCCAATTAACCTTTCTAGCAGTAAGATTCAAACATAAGCTTCTTCTCATCTTTCAGGATGTCTGAGCCCCAAAAGTACCAAACTTATGTTTGAATGAATTTATGTTGTCATACAGACATATTCTGGGATGCTTTACAGTGGAACCTAGAAGACAAGGAGTTGAGTTTTTAATAAGCATTCAAAATTTGGAGCTTTTCTTCAACATGTCATAAATTGCTTTGAGTGATGACGCTAGAAATTGCAAAACTTAATCATACAGCTAAGCATGCCTCAGACTATGCTACTTTTTTCCAAAAGTCAAAGGCCTCCAATATTGATCTGGAAAGACATTACATTTCATGACTTGTCCCTGAAAGAAGGTATTTTCTTGGCTCTGTTGGGCTACTTGTCCTGTTGGCCTATAAATGGGATGGATTTGCAGTAACAGAAACAGGAAGCTGAACACTTTCATCATAGGAAGAACAAGATGTTCACATCAGCAATGGCATATTGCTAAAGACATAACGAAAACTGTTTGGACAATTGATGGAGGTAGCTTAGTCTATGTTCCTGTTCTTTCCTGTAGTTAGAGAAATTAAATTCAATAGCTGTGGGCTAGTGAAGGGAACAAAAGAAGTGTTTTTTCACAGATGGATAGATTTCACTTCACTAGATGTTTGCTTAATAGAAATAAGGCAATAAATAAAACAACATCACATAGTATCTCTCTCTGGAAAATGACAGGCATCATCAGAGAGCAAATACTTATAGTAAATTCCTCAGATTGATGGAATGAATCATCTGCTGAAAATGCTTATCTACTCTTACTGCATATAGGGCAGAAGCTGAAATCACTGGTTTACTGTAGATGTTTAACTTTCAAATGGCTAAAAATCAACATTTTTATCAAGTCAATTCCATTTATGTCCCAAACTTATCAGTGGTTAAGATTTCCACCTACATTTCATTACATTTCTGTGGCAATATGTGAATGTACCTCAGCATAAAGGATATACATCTGTCGCAGTTTCATTATGCACTGCCTTGTGACATACTTTGTGTATTATAGCTATCCTCCACCACATGTAAATCAGGGGAAAGCTAATAGAATAATATAAACATGAGCATGCAGAAATATGTATTTTTTATGTCTTTCGCATAAAAGTACTAGTATTTCCAGACACACATAAAAAAGGATTGTTTCCTTCATGCTCAGGTAGCTCTTATCTACATCAAGTTCTGAAAATGTTCTGCAAGCTTGACCACTATGTTTCTTTTTTAAAATGCTTATTTGTGGCTGCATGGGAATTACTTAAGTCACATGACAATGGCACTTAAAAGATAATGTTTTGCAGTTACAGGAATATTCTTGGAAAGAACATTGTTCAATTAGAAAGCCTATCAAAAGGTAGTATGTTCATATAATATTAAAAAAGAATCTCTATCACTTACATTTAATGTGTAAACAATTAATAATTAATAACTAACAAATAATGTTTAGTAAAAATTCTGTTCCAAAGAGAGAAACAGTGAATGTAGACATGAAAACCCCACTGACTCCAGACCTTACTATCATGGGATCAGTTATATCACAATGAGCAACTGCTCACAAACTCATGAAATTTCCTTCTGAGTTTAGGTTATTGACTCCCTATACATCTACTGGACATACTGTTCAGATTCTCACTCCCGGGATGTTTATATAACTTCTTCAGGTTTCAAGCCTCATTATTTTATGGTCAGTTTATATCTGTCTTTTATTATGCCAACACTATCTTTCAAGACGGTGAGGTAGTATTCTCTGTATTGCTAAACACTCACTGAAAGTCAAGGAGTGGAATTGACCTCAGCAAAATAGTCTGGAAGTTAGGTCTTCAGTCATTCAAAGCTTCATCTATATAGCTAACATAATGAAGCACTCAAATCCAGAAGATATGAAACCCCATTCTAAGTCAGACATATGTTAAGATCCCTAGATAGGTCTCATCAGTTCTTCACCCAGTTAGTATTGGTTGTCTTTACCAAAATGTCCTGTCAGATAAATGTATTTGATGGCTGCAATGTCTTTTTTTCACAGCAGTATCAAATTTAGCAGCTGAAGTCCATCCTGTGTTTGCCTAATGGACATAAACTGGCTCTTCTATCTTAAAGCAAAATTTCTTGTTAGTAGTGCCCACTTTCCTTGATCTCAATACTAGTCTACTTTCTCTACTTTCTCTCTACTTTCTAGTCCCCTTGGTCTTCTGGTCAACTGGTTCTTCAGATATGTTTGTCCAATGTTCTAAGAGAAGAATAACTGCCACCTCTATGTCACCAGCAGTTTAATAGAAGAACCTACTGATTCCTGTGCTGAAGTTACTACTGAAAACCTTAACTGCTAAATACTAGATCATATCAGTCACAAGATCAGACCTTCAGGATTCTTATTAATTGAAATCAATAGCTGTTTCTTTAAGCTGAACTGATTGTAATCTTTCCTTTAATCCTTTCTGCATCTCTGTCATTATTCTGTATCGATCCCATCTTCCTCTCTTAACTAATACCTTCCTATCACACCAGATGTTTTATTGTACTACTAATAAAAAACTTTAAGTTCAGCACTGGCAGTGTTTTCTGTTAGTCTGATACAGACTAGACTACTTTTGCAGAACTCTTAGTTTGCTTAAACTCAAGAATCACAAAGCAATAGATAAATATAATTAATGATTATGAAGATGATAATAATAATAATAATAATAATAATAATAATAATAATAATAATAATAACAGTAATAGTAGTGATAACATACAGTCTTATTTAGTCTGCAGCCAAAACTTGAAGTCTGCATTTGAGGCATAAATGAACCAGAGACTTTATTCAAAGTTCCCAGCTTACCTGTGAGCCAAGTCAACATCCAGAATTGAAAACCAGCAGTCTCATCATTCTCTTCCCTCTCTTCATTTCATTTAAGAGATAGTGTTTTATACTTTCTAAGAAGCATCTCCAATAAAAATCTAGAACTCTACCCCCTTGTATTTCCTCCCTGTAAAGATATTTATAGGAAGAAATAATTCTCCCCATTTCTCAGGCAATGACTCAGCCATTGGCATGATTTAGTTTAATTACAGGTAACTTACTCACTAGTGTTAATATAAATATTATATTTTGAAATTTTTTAAGTACTTTGCAATATTTTAGATGTATCCATGTGGCTACTCTTATTATCCAAACACAAAAATAATTATGAGGGATTTCTTTATTAACATTTTTCACAAAAATATAGTGACAGTTGATAAAATTATACATTTTTTTCAATAATGACAATTAATAATAGCTTTTGCATAATTTTTTCCAGAGAGTGACACTGGTCAAACCTTTGGATTTGTCAGGAATATGTTAGTTTTTGAACAATGACAGGAAATTTATCATCTTCCTGTTTTTCAAATCAGATGTTATCTAACACACTGATACAATATGAGGGAACTTTCTCTAATATGTGTAGCATTTGTCATATAATCAAAGCATGGTATTGGAAATTAGGAGATTTGGGCTCAGCTAAAACTGAGCTATGGTCCCTCTCTTAGCAAATACAGAGTCACACAATGCAGGTGTCTAAATCCAACTGAGTCACCTTAAGAGTCCCTTCATAGGTGATGTAGAGAAACTGATACCTCTACAGCATCATTTCTTTCCTTATAAATAAATGTATAAAATAGATTAAATGAGTTACACCTTAAAAATTCTCATTTTATTCGCTGAATATGAAGGAGAACTGTAATAACTCACTCATATACAGAAATGTAAAGCAAGGTGGAATAAATTGTAGCCTTAATATGTTTGCCCCCATCTGTGACATGAGCAACAGCATAAACACAATGACTGAATATTTCTAAGTCTTTATTCATTAATATTTATAAAGTACTTTAAGATCTTGAGATCAAAGCTGTAAAAAGAGGCAATCAGCACTACATGACCAATCCACTCAAGTGTCAAAGTCCCATTTTATAGAGTATTGTATGTCTAGGTAGCCCCTCCTTTAAATACTTATGAATTGATTCAGAGGCTAGGTGTTCCTGTTCTAGCACACAAGAATAGTGCAGGAGCTTTCAGAGTGAACTTGCTTCTCTTAATCTTGTCATAATATCAGAAGCATTGTCCTCCACACATCCGACACATGCTGCAAGTTGTAAGATGTGACTGGAGCCACTCTGCACTCCTACAAAGCTCACCAGCCTAACAAGGGGGATAGTACAGTCCTTTCCATCTTCATGCACACCAGTCCCCTGGTCTGCTGCACTGCCATATACTGTGAATTCTGGCTATTGCTATCAATTCAGCAGCAGAGGCTGGACCTTTCTAACTGGTGGAAGCTGCCTACTGTTACACTCTAGACCTGAACAGGCGTTTCTTAAAAAGCCCCAACCAACCCACAGCCATTGCCCCCACAGACCACCCCAAACAGCTCCATTATCTGTCATATATATATATATACACTAGCAGTATTTTTTTAAGCACTGAATACATTTGGAAAGCCAAGGGAGCTTAATGGTCACTGATTACCCCTTGCCATATTTGGGAGGGCTCCAATCA
Source organism: Sclerurus mexicanus (assembly GCA_013396755.1). NCBI lineage: Eukaryota > Metazoa > Chordata > Aves > Passeriformes > Furnariidae > Sclerurus > Sclerurus mexicanus. Next base: position 85,661 of record VWZF01006645.1, read on the forward strand.
CTACATAATGACTACGCAAAATGCTGTTTGCTTATTTTTCTGAGAAAAAAATGTGCACTTGGCACATGGGTCCTTCTGATCATGCTGCTGCAAAGGTAAAAAGGGCTCTATAAATTCACACATCCAACCAACATGCACAAATGTTCTTTTAGGTTTTCTTCTTTTTCAGTCTGAGCTAGTTTTACACACACACACACACACACACACACACACACACACACACTTCCTAGTACATTTTGTATAATTTAAGTTATTTTTGTGTTATATGCTCTTTCTGGTGTTCCCATGGATTCGTTAGGATGAATAATTTCTGTCAATAATGAACACAGGAACCCAGTACATGAATACTTGACGAGATGAATATATGCATAGGTTATACATATCAATTTGTGGTGAATGCATGAAACAAATGCATAAGAAACTGCTTTAACTAGCACGAAACACAGATGAAATAGATGGCATATAAATGTAATTATATTACTTTCATGCAAAGAAGACCATGTAGATAGGAGGGTGATGGGTATGTGAATTCTGTAATGAACATCATGGCAGTGGACAGGCCCATCGCAAAGACAATGCATCATTTTATGTCTTTAAAAAAGCCACAGTCACACAAAAAGCTAATAAGAAAGCACTGTTAATAGGTAGGAAAATACATATATTCTGTGGGTTATGAAGATAGAATGGGTATAAAAATGAATGCTTGTGCATAGAAAGAAAAGTAATGACAAGTATATGGAATTACTAAGGACCTTTCAGACCATGTAGAATTTACATTACCACCTTCAGTGAGTTTTGAATATGCCCCTAACAGATGAACTGACATGCAGCATCAGCATGACAATGATATTATTTTATTTCTGATCAGAGTAAGAATAGATATTTAAAATAAACATATTTCAAAACTTTCTAAATATTTTAAAATTCCAGTCCCTTTATAATGACTTGACCTTGTTGTTGTTGTTGTTATTGTTTTAAGACCTTAAAACCAGGGTTTTATAATGCTTAGACAATTTTGATACTAGGTAACAATACTGCATGATAAAGTTCACCGTGCTGGAATGCCTCCTGAGACTTGGTCTCTAGCATTGTACGTGTGGAGGGCCTAGTCTTCCAGATGATTAGTTTTATTTTCTTCTCTCTTTTAGTGCTATAAAGCATCTCAAGTTCCCAATAAAACAATGTATAACTCCTTATCTTCTCCAACATATATCTTTCACCTACCAACATTTTATTCACAACTATTTTCAGACACAACCCTAAGCCTACTTTTCACAATCAATTTTCCTTGGTACCTGTTAAGTCTTACATCTTTTAGGGTTTCCTCAAGCATTCCTTTAACAAACCCCTAACAAGAATAAAAGGTAAGTAATGTTTACTCATTTTGTGATTTGCCCCTTATTTTCCCTGTGATGTTCCCTGTTCCCTGTGCTCCTAGGTGCTGAGGCACAGACTGGCCTGCTTTAATTTGGACCTTGCTCCAGGGCGCATCACCAACAACCTTATTCCTCTCCCAGAGGAATGTGACCCCCATCGAGCATGTGATCTCTCACAAGGTTGCCAGTAATGGGTCTGTGGTCTCCTGTGAACCCTTTTTTTACCAGAAAGGCTATGCTCCATGTCATTCAGCATAAAAGTGAATGCTTTGAGTAGTCAAGAGTTAAAATATACCTTGGCTGTTTCAATAAAATGCAATTTAATACGGCAAGGAACACATTTCATATCTAATGTTGACATTGAAGGATCTTGTATTGCTTTTTTACCAATAGAAATGACAGTGATTCATCAGCTTTTATTCCATTTTATATTGCTCTGGTGCTCTATCAGCCAGAGAAATGCTCTAATTTTTGGCAAAGTTTATCCACTGAGTTCTTTTCTTTGCTGCCTTTCAAATAAAAAATATTTCTTGTAGAAGGCACTCACATTTTTTGTTATACTCCTGCTCTTCCCACCTTATAGCTTCTTTGTCCCCCTGGAATCCACAGTTCTGTATTTCCTATAACTTCTTTTTCAAATGGAACATATATAGACATGTGAATTCTTCCAGAGTTCTTGACAATTTTTCATGTCTTTGCATCCTCTGTTTTATTTTTAGAGTTTCAGCATGCATCCGTAACTTTATATGCAGTGCATTGCACTTTGAATTGCCCTAGACTCAGAGGATTTTCTGAGATCAAACAGCATCAATATTAATTACTAATAGAGTTTCCCTTTTAAAATAAACTTGGGTTTAGAATACTGAAGACAGCATGTTAGCAATTAATGCACTGAATTTACTTTTACACATGATCCATATACTTTAAGCATGGGAACAAAAAGTGCTTAGATTCAAGTTCTGTATTGAAAGAGGTTCAACACCAGCAGTTGAATTGGTTTGCAGATTTGAAGTTTGGACTGAAATTACATGGAGTATAAATCTCACAGACACAGTTGCCATGGAACCTGTACTCAGTGAGCAAAGGGGAGTCTTAGTCACTTCTTCATGTTGCATTCAGCTAGAATATCAAAAAAGAATATCCAGAGAAAGGAAAAATTAAAAAGACTTTTTTATAATTCAAGCCTAAACCAAAACAGGTTTCTTCGTGTTAGACTGTAGTCAGGATGAGTTTCATTTTGCAAATTTGACTCCACTCACGTCTGCTTGCATTTGGAAGAGTTTGGGATGTGAAGGTTTAGACGGGTTCACATTCATCTATGCTGAAGAATGAAAGAGACCATATTTATATGAAAACACACATCAGAATGCACCTTTTGCAAATTGTGTTGCATATCCACATCTGACTGGAAACAGAGACAAGTAACAGGAGTGTTCATAACAGAAGGAAATGTGGGAAAGTTATCAACAGTCAAAGACTGTTCTCCCACCTGACATGGTCTTTGTGGCAGGCCCTAGCAATAACAAAGAACAACTTCTCATGCACAGTAGTAAAAATAGCAAAGCTGCAGCTGTCAATTATATATGGCTTAGAAGTTATGTATAAAGCAATAAAATGGAATCTTCCTTTTCTAAGGAGCATTCATTTTCTAAAAAGATGCAGCAGTATTTCTGTGAGCCATAAGGCAACAGTACCAGCTACGTGGCAAGATCTAAACTATCTGGATATACCATTTCACAGTACCAAAACAGTTTCTTTTGCTCTTTTTTTTCTGTCCATTTCTCCTCCTCAGTAACTTCTTCACCCCCAAATAAGCACCAACTCTAAGCAGATACTCAAAATGAAATTTCTCTACTCTGTGATTCTTCTAGTAGTCAAGCTGCAAACACGTTTTCAAAATAGCATATAATTTCCTGAATATACTTTACTCTGGAAAAAATAATGTGGAAAGACAGAAAGAAAAAGACCAAAGTACACCTTATGAGTCAGAAGATGTGTTATTATAGATGCTAAAGAAGGCAATTTAAAGGTGCAGTGAAAGGACTGAAGTTTAGAAATGCTTAAGCATTAAGCTGGAAAAGAGCATGTGTGTGAGAAGCTCTAGAAAGGCACTCAGTAGGAGACAAAAAGAAAAAACCTCTCCCTTTTTATGTCTGAGATATCATAGACGAAGTCATAAGCCTAGTGTGGATTCTTTATGTTTAGCCAAAGGTTTGACTTGAAATGATTCTGCCGCCATAAAATCTGTTTATGACAGTATTAAAGTAAGTATATCACTCTGAAAGTGCTGTCTATTCCACCCTAAATAAAGGCAGCAGGGAGATCTGAAGCTCACCTTAAAAATGGTGTAGGGAAGAGTCCACAGCAAGAACATCAAGACAATCTCGACACTGTATCATACAAGGACCACGAGCTGGCGCTGCCAAGAGGGAGTGGGTGGTTAGCTCTCTTTCAGAATACAGCCTCAAGAGCTTTCTAGGAAAATGTGAAACAAATTCACTGACTGTCTAAGTTGTATGTGTTTGGGTGTCATGGGAGCAGCAGTAACTGTGGGGCAGTGTGTCTGGTGCTGCATAGTAGTGTCTGCAGCTGTCAGTGTGGGTAGTAAATGAGTATCCAGTGGGCTTTGCTCATTTTCCCTTCAGTGTTCATGTGTTTTATTGGCTTGAAGTTAAGGAGGAAATAGAAATGCTTGTAGGAGGAAGTGATTTTAATATATCATAATAATTTTTTACCTGTGACTTTAGTGTTAACATAATTTGTAGCCTTTTCATGTTCTCCTTTCATTCTCTCTCCCTGATTTTTGCTGTGCAAACACTGATATTTCCTGATAGAAGGAGACTTTAAACAGCCCACAAAGATCAACTGCTTTCATGCTTCCAAATTTTCTCAGGCAGTTAAGCTCAAGAGACTGGTGGAAAAGCATGGATCAAGTAACTTACACTCAGACAAGCACCGGGGAAGGGAGGACATGAGGCAGCTGCCCTGACATGAAAGGGCAATATGATTTTACACCACAGGGCTACCACCCCACTGGAACCATGTCATGGTATTTTGAAACCAGCCTGGGTAAACCAGCTATTCTGTGTCAAATGACTGCCCTGACTCACATTTCTAGACTAGCTTAGAAGTAAAATCCCAGAAATACCACACAGAAAAGTCATCTTTAAGAACAGTAATTTTGTAGTCAGCTACATCAGGACATATGCAAGTGTGTGTGTATTATTTTACTCCATGAAAACAAATGGTACTGTAGAGTAAAAGTGGGACAAACCTAGGGAGGGAAGGGAGTGAGGGAAAGGAGGAAGGGAGGAAGGGAGGAAGGGAGGAAGGGAGGAAGGGAGGAAGGGAGGAAGGAAGGAAGGAAGGAAGGAAGTTTAGTTAAAGCAGTGGCCTGAGCTGTCCTGGTCTGGCAGATCAGTATGTTGCCACTGCATGCAGTGTATAGAACTAAAGATCACAAAATAAAAAAAAATAGTTTGGATGTGGTCAAGGGGAACATGGAAGAAAGCTAAGCAATAGTCACAGAGCCTAGGAAATGTCAGTAAAGGCATGAGTGACTAGGGAAAGCTATAAAAATAGTAGGGAAAAGCTCTGGTTTCTCTAAGAAGGTAGGTCAGGAGTTGCAAATTCACAAGCTGACCTCAAATCCAAGGATCTGAGCTCACCCTCCATGTATTTTTGTCCACTAAGCATATTTCTCTGAGAGTAAGGTTTTTGGGTTTTTTCCATTCCAATAACACCACTTTTCTGTCAATTGATAGAAGAAATCTAAGCAATTTTGAGGTAGTGGCTGGCTGTATTTGTAGTTTAATTTCTTTTTGGCATGAGCTGCTGCTGTAGCAGGGACAGTTACAATCAACAGGCATATAGCCACTCCTTTCCACAATTTCAGTGCAAATGGGATTTGAGGCAAGGTACACAGATAAAGACAGAAATATTCCTTGGTGCACTCTGGAATCACACATTTTCCCCTCTCCAATCCCGACATTATATGAGAATGTAAGAGAAGAGATTCCCAACAGAATAGAGCTGGTGGTCCATCCAGTCTGGGCCCTCTGCCTGCAGAAAAAGCAATTGGGTATTTAACACACGGGCATGGCCACTTCATACCATACCATTTCCTTCACACTGCGCCAGTTTCTGCAATCACTGGATTAGGAATGTTAAAAGGCATTTTCCTGTCTAGTCCTTCTGGTATCTGTTTATGGACCTGTTGTCTGTGAATTTTTCTTCTCCTTTTCTCAGACTGCTGGTACTGCTTGCTTTCACCCCCATTGTGGGAACAAGTTACAAGAGTTCGCTATGCATTCTGTAAAAGAGCACTTGCTTTTAAAATCAGCCTGTCTTCTGCTTTATCAAGTTCAAGGACTTGGTCAATAACATCTTTGTACTCAAGCACACACAGCACTTTAGCCATGGCACATTAATATGGTGACAAAAAGCCTGTCTCACTATCAGTGAGACAGCCTTGCGGATGTTTTGGCCTGATAATACTCAAGATTATTCCCTGTTGCATCTTTCACTGTCATTTGGGACTGATTTAGAAAAACAGACAGTGATGACTCCAAGGTCTCTTTTTGGTAGTTGAACCTCAGTTACAGCTGGCATTTGCAGCTCAGGTTTCAGTGTCATGAAAACATGGCTTGGATTACTGTTCCTGAGATGCATTATCCTGCACTTATTGGTACTGAAGTTCATCTGACCCCTTTTTTCCAAATCATTCAATTTTGTGAGGTTTTCCTGGAGTTTCTTAGAATCAATGGTCTCTTGTAGACTTGCAGATTTTATGGTGCATCAGCTTTCCCACATCCTTGCTGAACACGGCCAGCACTGGCACAGGTGTTTCCTTTTCAGAACTGGAGGCAGAGTCACGGGGCCATTGCTCCCAGATCCCTCCAGGGCCCTTCAGTATATAGGAGTTACCCTGGCCTGTATCCCTCCCCCTACACTTTGGTGGCCACAGAATCTCACTGATCCCCTTGCCTGCTTCCTGCCATGGGTGCCTTCAGGTAGCTTCTTGTCATACTCTTCACTCTCTTCTCATTTTTTATTTACTTTCAACTTGCTGTGTGTATGAGCTTTCCTGTTCTCTTTTTCTAAGGCAGATTTCTCTTTTTTTTCTTTTTTCCTGTTTTTTTTTTTTTTTAAATTGCTTTACCATGTGATACCCTGCATAACTTTCAAGTTAAGGCTTCAAGGGATTTTCTGAATTACTTTGTTTTCTTTCTGAATTGTGGTACACTTTCTACCTGGCTTCTAGCACTTAACTTTTCAACAGCCTCCAGGCTGCTCCGAGGCTTCTTTTGTTTTGGACAGCTGCTTTTACGAGGTTTCTTCTTGTTTATTTGTTTATTTTTGACCACTTACCTCATTTTTACACAGTTTATTTTCTAGAAATTCAGTACTAGAGCCACTATACTGTCCAGTGCATCACTTCAGGTTATATCCAAAAGAGCCTTTTTCCTTGTGATTTCTGAGACTTGTTGCAGGAAGCACCATCTACTGTCTCCAGAAAATTTATCTCCCAGTACATTTTTCAGTACTGACATGTAAAAGCATTTGTAATTTTTATTCTCTTCCTTAATATTGCTTGAGAAAGCCAAATGGTGTCTAATTTGCCTTCATTATTTATTCCAGTTGTGGGGTTTTTTCCCCCTCTTTTCAGAGATTCATGGGACATTAACCACATCCAACTTGTATGTTGCATTACTCCAGGTGTTCTTGCATATCCTTGCATTTTCTTCTGTTTCTGATTTAGCAAACATCATAGATAAGTGTTGAGTTATGGTGACACCTTGTGAAGTCTTCTCCCTTTTTGTGAAAAAGACTAGTTATCTAAGAGTTGATTCTGCACTGTCACCACCTGTTTCTTTCTCACCCCCCTGCTACAGAAGCAAGAGCAAAGCAAGATGACACTGATATCAGGTTGAGTGAAGGGTCTCATCCACAAAGCTAAAACCTGCCCCTGGGATCTAGTCCCAGGCATCCCAGCAGACTCACACTTAGCCCCAACACAAGGTCAACATCATAGAAATGCAAACCAAAAGACTCCTGCTCTTTCTGACCTTTCAGGAGCCTTTTTTTTTTTCTATTTTTTTTTTTTTTTACTTCCCTGCACTTTTCCTGAGCAAGACTGACCTGCTGCTGTCCTTCCCACTGGCAGCAACACAACATTTCTTCAAAAGCCAGTGGCAGTTACAGACAGCCACTATATAGCACTGCCACCTATTAAATCTGACCAGGAAAATAATGATCTCATGCCATAGATCATTGGATATATGGGTCATTGACCGCAGTCAGAAAAGTTTGATTTAAATACAAGGGGATGGAAGAGTAGGAGGTGGAAGATTTTCTGCTGAGCTGTTATGTTGAACATTGGCTTTTCCATGAAGTTTAAACTAACCTGAGTGCTAATAACATGTATTACTTGCTCATCCAATTGGCAGGTTTGACCTGTTGCTCTTATCGGTTCTCATCACACAAAGCTAGGAGCAGTTCAAGCACAAAGGACTCGAGTAATTTTCAGGAGAGAGGTAAGAAGTAGAGGGAGCTCCTTTATTTCCCAGGGGGGAGGGGTGCAGGTAATGCAAGATTTTGCACCTGTGACCATATCAGCAGGCAAGTGTTTATAAGAAGCATTTCCTCAGTGAACCCACACTATTTTCACCAGGTCCATACCAAGATGATTCTAGTGACTTATGGAATCTTTCTTTTGTTGTTGTTGTTGTTTTGTTTTGTTTTTTAAATAAAAGAGCTCATCATAGAGCAGACTCAGTTTCTTTTTATTTCTTTTATTATTTCTTTTTCTTGAAGTTAGCAGAAGGATAGAAAACAACATTCAGAACTTATTAACAATTTAACATAGGAGTGGTTCAGCTCATTGTTGGCTTTCCTGACTATTTCTATCTGCAAAATTTAGACAGAGAGCAGCTCAGAATTTCTACCCATTCTTTACATAAAATAAGCTGTTCATTAAAACCAGTTTAATCTCTGAGTTTGATGCAATAAGCTCTTTATCTAAGAGACTCTCATGCTCCTCTGTACTCTTTTGTTCTACTTTGCATCATCATGTCTATTCTCGATATGCTAGACATAAAATCCTAATTCAGTAATTGTTGAAAATAGATAGGAGCATGCCAGAATTTTTTTATCCATGACTTAACAAAATTCTGTAATACTTTATACGAGGATGTCCTTGTTCTCTGTGACCACATGATGAGTGAGAAATTAAAGCATGAGGTTTTCCAAACAGCATTAACTTCAGTTCCTGCAAATTCACATGCCTTTGCCAGTTGCAGTGTCTGTGACTGTTTCTGAAATTTGCATGCAACAGAAAAACATGCTCTATATGGAAGAAAAATCCCACAGTTTTATAGAAAAAAAATATCCCCACTGTAAACATTAGGAAATGACAAATACTCTTAGGACATATTTATGTATCCAAAACAATATCAATTATTAAAGCGAAAGGGGAAAAAAACAAAATATAACTAAAAATAATGCAGAGTGTTTAATAGATTTGTTTAATAGTCATAAACAAATAACCCATGAATACTTTAAAACAGTTAGTGTTGCAGGAAGCAGACACCCAGAAGATTTTATTAAATATTCAGACATTTATGAAATGTGCTCTAGAGGTTAGAGCAGAGGCCTGGCAGTCAGTAGAGCTGCCTTATTTCCCTGCTCTACTGCACTTCTTTTGTGGAGTGAAAAAACCGTCATGCACACAGCTGTACCTGTGGTGTAGTGGGGACAGTTTTGTACTGGCTGAGCTTTGTGTCAAAAAGCTTCTGTGAGCTTTTTGAGCAGGTGCCACCCTCAGGGTGAAGAAGGGGTTGACTACTGGTGTCACCATGGCAGTGACAGGTGAACATCCTTAGCATCCAAGCTGATGTTTGCAAGATTCCAGGGTCACCAAAAGCTTCCACTGTTGCCTGTGCCTGAAAAAGCCTGTATCTGCTTGAGCCCATATACATTAAGAACATAGTCCTGCTCTGAGCCTAGTTAGTACCGCAGGTTGTCAGAAGTTACTTGTCCTGCCACTGTTTGTCTCCATCTGGGGGTATGATGGTCTAAGATTACATCTAATTGGCCAAAACAGAAAATCATTTTACTATTTATTGGCCCAAATAAGTGGGATGAGGATCCATAAGTACCCATACACTTCAAAAAGATCCTTACACTTCAGAAGAAGATCTGAGTCCCCAGTTTCCAGCTTGCCTTGGGTGCATAATCATTAAATATTGAAGGAACTATATTCATAAAGTTATGAATATTACAGAAAAAGGACTATCATATCTTGCTCAATATTTGATTCCTCTCAACAATGCATGGTTCTCCCAAGGTGCTACATAGGGGGAGTGTCAGCACCATGTATGACTGGCACAAATTCCACAGGGTAAACCATTCCCTGACAATATTTGGGGCTGCAAGCACCCCTGCCCAGATGTTGGTGCCCTGTGAGATGTGCTTGAGATCAGACAGAGGCCTGTTCACAAGAGTAGAACTCTTGCCCCTTTATCAAGTAATTTTACTATAATATAATATAATATAATTAATATAATAAATAATTTACTTTATTCAAGTAAAATTTTCCTCTTCATTTGGCCTGCCAGTTGGTCTTCACAAGTAGCAGAAAAGCTTGTGGAAGATGGCATCAGAGCTTTCTATGAGTCATTTATTGCCCTCAGAGATCCCAGCTTAATTTTCCTTCTTGCAGGTAAATATGATTAAGGGGATTGATCCTCACAGATTGTAAATCTTGGGAACAATAAGCAGTCTTTCATTTGGTAGAAGATGTTGGAGGACCCCTAGTAGGGTGGTGTCCACAAAAGTGGGCATTCCCTAAACAGGATAGCTATAAACTGGGTCAGATGGTGATTCCAACCACAGCTAAATTTTTAATGCAACACATTGCTTCATTTTCTTATGACGTCTCTAAGCCATGACATCCCAATACTACGAGCTATTCAAAAAGATGCAAAGTAGTGGCCTTGAAGCGCTAATGGTTCAAATGTGGGTCCAGCACCAACAGGTGAGTCTAAAATGTGAGTTGTGGGCTGTGGGCGTGGCTGTGCCAGGTAGCGATGGCACACCAGGAAAAACCCTGGTCTGCAGCAGCCACAGCATGTTTACTACTCAACCAATGACTCCACTTGTCATATGATGCACCTGGGAAACGCAGTTGCTTTTGTATCTACTCAGGGACTAATGGGTGTAAGATTATGTGGCTGCTCCATAGCCTTCGCCCATTAAGCCTCTTGTGAATTGCACAATCAACCGTAATTAATGGATAAAAAGGAAGTCAGTTCCACAGCTCATCCTCTTGCCCCCCTTGGCTCTGACTTTTTCTCTGTAAGTCTTCCCCCAGAGAGGGGGATTTTAGCAAGTTTCTTATGTTTCTTTAGAAAACATCTTAAGGGAGTATGCAAGGCATGCATTTTTACTTTCAGAAAAAGGTAAAAGAGAAGACAAATATCCTTGTTTTCTTGTAATCCAGATTCTAAGTAGATTTAATGGCCCTGTTAGTGCTGGGCAAAATTAAGACCTTATGAAACATGTTACAAAGTACCTTTGTAGATCTCATTTTCAATAAAAAAGAGGGTTTAGGTCATGTGGAACAATCTGCAACTTATTAGCACTTTGCCTTCAACAGGTCACCTTTCATGGTATAATACTCTGTTTTCATTAAGCACTCAATCCAAAAAGGCTATATTTTTAGAACTCAAGCAAAATATATTACTGATATTGTAAGCACAAAGATAACTAAACACAAAACATTTAACTACAAAACTCGTTTCTTACACAAACCTGTCAGATTCAATGCTTTTCTCTAAATGCAGTGATCATTATAGGAACAGCTTGTATTTTTTAAACATGAAATGTTAGGTGTAACATTTGTTGTCCAGCCAGGAAAGAAAAGAAAAAAAAAAGGGCAATAAACAAAAATAAACAGAAATTGCAGACTTTGACATATTCAATATGGTCTACATCTCAGGATCATGCACACCTAAGAAAAAAGAATATGAGGTAATGTAAAACTCAGTCTACTTAGATTTTAATAGATAAAAACATACTAGATCTCAGTTTGTGAGTCCATTTTGTTTCAAGTTTGCTCAAGGAATATTTTTAAGATTCATAAAAATCTCCCCTCATCTTTTGTAACAGCAGTTACTTTAAGGCATAAAAACCTGATACTATGCCTGCATTTCTTAAAAACTATTTCACCATATGGATTTGTTATTATAATTTTCTTTTAAGTACTTGTACTGGTCTAGCCTCTTCTAGGACACACATTATATGGAGTAGAAAGATTCATCTCCATAGAAAAGGAGAAGAAGGAAGGGTAAGTAATCTTCTCCAGCTTCATCTTTTCCATCGATGAGATAATACTTCTAACCCTTCTACCTTAGAAAGTTCGCTTGTTCTTTTAGGAATAATACATTATTTGCTTTGACCAAACGATCCTTCCAGCTGATGGGATATGCAAGCAGTTGCATTTACATGGGATGCATTGACGGACACTTGTTCACCGTGGACTAAAAGAAGTAACCGTAGATGGTGAGATCAATGGTATCTGTCAGAAAAGACAGAAGTTGAAATTCTCTGTGGCTCTGCTTTGTAAATGCAGCCTGGAAGCAGAAATCAGTAGTACCCTCAGTTCTCTGTGCAAGGAATTTCAAGCGCCAGCATTTTTTTCCTTATTTCAGTGGTGTTCTGGGAGTTTTTTGCTTGTTTTCGTTTGGTTTAGTTGTTAATTTTTATTTCTGTGGTGGTTTTATCTGTGTGTTTGTTTTTAATTGTTCTGTAATAACATCTTGAAAACAGATACACTGTTTCTTTCCTGTTAGAGCAGTAATCATGCGATGAAGGACTTCCCCCCACTTCCCCAAAGAACAAACATGAAGAGATATCCCCAATTCTCTGCATAGCAGGAGTGGAGCAGAAGTGCCAAAGGATAATCTTCCTAAACGACAGGGAGGGAGATTTCAGCGACAGTCTTCATCAATGCCTAGTTTTCAGGGCAGGCTGAAGAAGTTGTCTACATACTGGTCCTCCTTCAGACCACTGACAGTTTTGACCTGAGACCTGTTGCCCCCATCATCCACAGAGCCTCTCCTGCACCTGCTGCTGTGTGAGTATCAGTCTTTTTGGATGGGGGATGTGAAGTACACTTTGCTACAGGTTTAGGTAATCCATGTGTCCTGTGCAAAGGCATCAGTTCTTCCCTCCCTCTGCTGGAAACACATCTCTTTCTGCATCCTGCCAGCATGTTTGCCATTCTCATGCCAGTGTCTCTCTCATACTGTTCATTCAGTGATTATACAGACTGTGAACAAAAGATATAAAACCTCATATGAACTACAGTTGAAAGGAGACAATCTAATGGTCACTCAGGAAACAGTTTTAGAGCTCAGACTGCACTTCACATTGCCCCTTCATCTTCCTTCTTCATCTTCTGAGTGATATCTTTCTGTTGCTAGTCTTATTTTTCTAACCATTTACACATGCCCTATTAAATGAGTTATGAAAGTTCAGATTAAACAGAGCTATCAAGTTTCCCTTCCTTACTAAGCAAGTGTTCTTAGAACCGGGAGGTAACAGGTTGATTTGGAGTGATCTATTATTCTTAATTTTATCCCATTTCTTATTTACCTCACTAACTCTTAATTTTATCCCATTTCTTATTTACCTCACTAACTAACTCTGTTCTTCTGTTCAAAATGTAATAACACTACAACTCTGTTAAGGATCAGCAGTTCATTGATTAAAGTTTTAATTGCTTGGGTTTTGTTTTGGTTATGTTGTGTGGACTTTTTTATTTGTTTGTTTGTTTGTTTGTTTTAATAGAACAGGAATTGAAGGTAATTTTAAATGTTAAATCCTCGATCTAAACCAATAAAATTTCCAACTATAATAGTATATATTAATATAGTAAAATAGGCAATGTTTACACAAATACATGCAGAATGTGCAAATTTAAGCACTATATTAATGTCTGAGTGACAAACAGACAGATGATTTATATGAGAGATTTCTTTGTGGAAAAGCAGAATTTTAGTTCTGTTTCTATTCTCAGCAGATTGGAAATGATTTCTCACCATATTGTGGATTTTAACTGGTGTATACATCCTTGCAAGTGATAAACATACACGTTTGGGAAATTACTCCCATAAATGTTATTCCATTCGAGAATCTTATGTTTTAAGTATCATGTTCAGCACATATTGGAAAGCGGGTTGCAGTTAATATATGGAAACATCATTTGTATTTAATCACGCAGTTGGGAGTAGTTATAGTAACTAAGTAGATGCAGGCAGTTTAAAATGCACAGATTGTTACTGCAACCTAGCTTGCCACGGGCACTTTTTCCCTTTGATAGCTCAAGCACCGAATAAATAAAGTACAATCAATGCTCAGAACTGGTCGAAAAAGCTGTTCCATGTAGGTTATGCTGTCAGTCCTGTTAAATAAGGCAGTACAGCTTAGCTATGATAGTGTGAAAACAAAGGGCATGTGGGCAGCTTTCTTGCTGCCTTTTGCACATTGTCTTTGGCATCCGGAGGGCAGAGCAGCAATTTTGTGAGGCTTAGCTGGGCTCCCCTTTGTGCCTGGATGTTTTTTTACAGCAGATGGAAGCTGGGCTAGAACATTTACCATGTCTCCAAACATCTGTGTGGTGCCAGCTGCATGCACAGGGTCAAAGGTGTGACAGGGTGGCTCTTGTACTGGGTCTCACCTGGCAATTTCTGTTCAGCACCTTTCTGTTCAAGCAGTGTTTAATCCAGTGTTTGACAAATATTGGAAAATAAGCAAGTGTTTTTTCAGTAATCATTCAGGGACTCAGTTTAAAGAACAACGTAAACTAAACTAGATCCTGAAATGATTTTCTTAAATGTATCAGTCTACAGACAGAGATACAATAGTGGTCAAAATACAAATGTATAGGCCTTTTTTCTTATTCAATTTACATAAAAGTTGTCAGATTAATAGCTGGGTTATGAATTCTAATAACCTTTCTCAGTAGAAATTATAAAAATATATTGAGTTGTATGTATATATGATGTATATGTCCTGATGTGATACATGCACGTGCAAGAAAGCCTTACAAAGGAGGAAGCAAATGATTATGTGTTTGTATGAATATGATATAATTTGCTGTAAGACACTTAAATACTGCAGAAATAGCTGAGAAAAGCTGAAGCTGGACAAATCTATCTGCACCTGTACAGTAGCATGCCTAGTTTTTAAAGATTTACTTATGCAAGCTTCCTATAAAACACTGAAAAACATCTATGCCCTTATACTACGGCAGAATTGTTGATACAAAATTTGCTGCCTCCTACATTAATGTTACACATTATGTTTGTTTTTCCTTCCCTCCTTTTCCAAGGTATAAATGAACTGCTTATGTGGAGTTCAATAACATAACTGTACAAAATTAGTGACAAAGAGAAATGTCAGAGTTGATATTCCTGACACAGCCTTTTTAACTCTTGTTATGTCTTAGGTTTGCATATCAGAGATGGAATAATGCCGCAGTCCAAGATCCCAGGAGGCGCTCACTACCATTGTCTTTTAGATTTTTAGCCTGTAGCCTTGATTGAAAGGAGAGCTTCAATTGGGACTACTCATTCCTTATTATTAAAAAATGGGCATTCTGGCATGCTTTTGTGAGGGAAAAAAAGTAAAAAAAAAAATGTGAGAAGTTTAAAGTATTTGCTCTCTGTTAGTATGTAAAAACTCCTTAGATGGAGTTTGGCAATTGATGTTGAAGAAGAGTTAGACAGCCTTTGAAACACTTACCTAGTTCACTAACATTATGGAGGATCTAGTTCACCGCAGTTGAGATTCATAGACAGCATTTTGCTTTTCTGTGATCAAAATGCCTGTGCAGTTTCAAGGGCTTATCATCAGAGTTGAATCCACACAGAGCCTAACCTAAGAACAGTCAAGAAAAGCATAAATTTGAAGGGCTTTGATGCTCCATCACATAGCCACTCAGTGGCTATAATGGAAGAGAAGCACATGACAGACTTTGGTCGTGCCTGTCATTCATAAATCTCAGTAACATATACCAAGTGTTCCAGATTTTACAGGGAAATTGTACCAGTACCTCATTCAGCTGTAGAATGAACTCTCACTGCTTTAATCATGTGCATTGCTTTTCTTTGCTCGTATTACTGAGAATATATAGGTTAAAATTAGATTATTTTATTTTCAAGGAAATCTCTTTAATGTATTCACATAATTTAGCAGATGGTGTAACCTACCAGATAACAAGGAGCAGGCGTATTGATAAGTTTTATACCTCTAGTTAAAGAATAAATATGTGCAGACACTTAAAGTTGGGAAGTAAGTAGAAAAATGACAAATGTAATATTATATGCAGGATCATTTTTTTCTTACTTGTTGAGTCAGAGCAGAGTCTCTTTTAAAGCAGTTTGACAAAGGATTAGGGCTTGTAGTATAGATCTGGTTGAGACGGTAACTAGAGCAGGCAGAAGCTAGGGTATTTTTGCCACTGGTTTCAGCAGACTCAAGATTTTGGCCCATGGTCTAATTTTGCAATCTTTCATCAAGCAAACATACACAGAAGTGTTCCTGCACAGACCGTCATCAAGTCTGTGAACACACAGCAAATAAGATAAAGAAAAGGGACAGGTTTTTTTACAGTGAATATAGTCATTCAAATGTGTGGACATTGCCTAACACCACTCTGTTTAATGACTAGCTCACCATCTTTAGATGTATTTCTGGTAACACAGCTGTCTCTTTTGCAGCATATTTTCCTTTCTTATTCCAAAAACTCATATTACTTCTATATTGTTCTATATATTTCTCTCTCCAAGATGAATATCACCAACTGCATTGCCTGTTCCTTGATTCTCATTTCTGCAATTGGTTTATATATTGTTACACAGCTTCATTCTGGTGAACCCATGCTTTTATATTTTTATTTTAATCCATAAGACTCTTTTATCTTTATTAAGAATATCTATTTCAGCCCTGTGTATTTCTCTCCTCTTTTTCTTCCATTAATTCAGTCTACTATTCTTATCAAACAATTAGGAAACATAAATTTATTTTTATTCCTTTGATAAAAAATAAACAGTTCTATTATTTTAGCAGGGGAAAAATCCTGTAATGTGAAGGTGGTTTTGATTGTTTAATTAAATAATTCTTTCTGAAAAGCAAAACAAAATCTCTATATGCTCTTGAGCTATAAGAATTACTAGGGATATACAAGTCATGACTGCACATTCCCTGAGAATGCAGATATTCATCTTTATTAAAGAAATTCCATGGTTTTCTTTTGGTATTATAAATCCTTTCACATCCAAATATTGCATGCCTCTGGAAGGCACCTGAGGTGAAAGGGTCCTCAAAGCCTTCACAGAGCAGGAGTCAGGAGGGGATACATCCTTCCCTTGTGCTCCTTCCTCACTCCATGTCCCATCACTCCCTGGGATTGCCAGGGCCCAGCCACAGCTCTCCTCCCCCACACTTCTCTGCAAGGCTATTCAAGGATTGCCTCTCTCATCCAATGTTATATTTTTAGCAGAGCTGCTAGTCTTATCCTTGAAAGTTCTCTGCTACTGCTGCTCTCTGAAGGCAGCACATAAAAAATTTGCAAAAGAAAAGAAAAAGGTGTATATTTTTGTCAATATTTCACTATGTTAACTTTTTGCATTGATGACTGTGATCCATGACGTGGCAAGTGATGTCAACTAGGCCAACAGATAGCACCTTAGTAACCTATCGTTAAAACCTGAACTTCGACGTAGTTCCTGGAAAATAATTTCTCTTTAAATGTTTTCCTTTCTCTTGAAGAAGAAGAATCTTCACCAGCCAGGCTCAGGACAGGTGCCTCCCTGCTGCCCCTGGGGCTGCGTCCCAATTGGGAAGCTGAGCTGAGTGTGAGCGCTTGTGGGGCAGAGCAGGGAGGGAAAGCACCTGTGTGAAACACCAGACTCCAGTGACTTCTCTGCAGTAGAAATACCTCCCAAATAAATATGTGATGCTCATGGACTATCCCTGCTCATCGACACAAATTTGAGACTGAGCCTTCATTTTCCATTCATATTGGATAGAAAGTTTCAATCTGGTGTATTCATCTAGCCCACATCCATCTGACTAATCTTTTACGCTCTGCCAGTGCAGAGAGTAACTACGCTTGCTAAGTTTCCACTTTTACTGAGATATGAGCAGTGCTAATTGCCTGCTCTTTGCCAGACTGAGCAATATGTTTTCCAGATTTCCTAAAAGGAGAGCGACTTGTTGGCTCAAAACTTCTCGTCTACCTTCATCACTTCTAGTATTTATTATCATCTAATCCTCCAGTAATACCTTAGGTCTAAATTAGGTCAGTGACTCAGTAATTGGCAGTGTTTCTGTAATATTGCCAATGAAATGGTATGGTGGATGGATATTTTAATCATTTTTATATAACCCACACTATACAGAATTCAGGTGAGGAATTTTTGCTCTTGCAGACTAAGCTCCAGGTTCCAGCCTCTGTTGAAGGCTGTCAAGAGCTTACCTCTTGCTTAAGTGATTGCTGGCTCTAGATTCAAGATAGACTGTCACATGAGTTTTTATAAGCTCTTTGGGATTTACTGCCAGAAATATGTCCTTGAATGTGTTTTCAATCAAATTATATTGAGCAATCTGTCTATCTATTCTTTGGTAGATAATATTTTAGTACTTTGTAAAATTTCTCTATTCTACTTTAGGTACAGCTGTGCTAGCTCCATGAAACAGACATATCAACATCATCCAGTTCTTTCATGCCTCACACAGCAGATATTTTCAAATGGCTTGTGAGTTTTTGGAGAGCAAAACATTCATACAAATGCTACCATTTGTAATCTGCTTTGATCTTCAGCACCACATGGGAGTTCATAAGATCCTATTGTTGATCTACAGAAAAATCATTGCTGGATTTGACCTGTTCACACTGACTGTTAATAGACTTAAAATGAGAAAATCAAAGCACTGTAATACAATAAAGCAATTCATGAGTGGAGTTTCATCTCTCTCTCACAGGGAACTTAGAACAGTTGAGAGAATTTCAGTGAAAGTCTGTGCCTGTTATATCATGTATGAAAGCAAAATGAGGAGGAAGAAGGTATTCTCACTTGAAGGGACTTTATGGTATAAAGCAGCAGAAAAAATACAAAAGTTGTTGAATTAAAAAGAAAGAAAAAGAAATGGGAAATGTCGTGGATCAATTTTCTAGGGGTTGTGGAGATTGTGATAGATCATATACTCAGGAAACCTCCTAGGCTTATGAATCAGTGTAAGCATGTAGGTAAATCACTTCTCCTCCTTCCCACCAGGAATAAAAGTATATTTTCAGTATTTCTTCTGTAAAATATTGTCAGGCAAATCACTAAAGGAAGGTTTGGAAAGCAAAAAATCAGCACAGAATGGAGAGAGCTGAGACAACATGGCATTCAATAGGGTCAGCCAACCACAGAAATGGAAAACTGTACAGAGGTCTTTGCTATTTATCTAAGCACCTTTTCCTTGTTCCATAGTTTCCCATGTCTCCTGTGTCTTCCAGAAATATCACTTACATGATTTACAGCAGCTGTAGAACAATGAAATGGTGCCCAAAAAGTAAACAGATGAGTGAACCACTTCTGCAGTGCCAAGCATTACAGGTTGGTACTCCCATATAGGAAATACGCTATCTTGAAATACATTTAAACCAAGAGAAAATCCTAGTAGATAGCTTGTCAATAGTTCTGTCATCTCAGCAGTGTCACCTCTGATGCATATTATTCCCTCTCAAGCTGTGTTTTGGTGCTATTGCTACTCCCA
The DNA here is from genome assembly GCA_013396755.1 of Sclerurus mexicanus. Taxonomy (NCBI): domain Eukaryota; kingdom Metazoa; phylum Chordata; class Aves; order Passeriformes; family Furnariidae; genus Sclerurus; species Sclerurus mexicanus. The sequence continues at coordinate 104,869 of VWZF01006645.1, forward strand.
GAAGAAGGAAAGGAGAGCAACAAGTGGTCCACAATAAGCACTGCTGGTGACCTAGCTCATAAAAGGTAGGCACAATGAGCTGCAAAGATGTGCAATTAAAAGCAATGAAAAGGAAAGCTTTTCTAGAGTTTCAGTAATTCTCTGCCATAGCAGTGATTTATAATTATTTCAAAGGAGTGATTAGATGTACATATCCTTAACAAAGAATATTTAGTGATCATCATCAGTAACAACAGTTTGGGATGAGAACCTTGAAGATCCTGGTACTGGCCTTTGGCAGACATGGGAGAATTTCATGATTGACCCATTCATATGATTCCCCACACACCTAGACACCCCATACAGCAGCTGTCATGATTTCAGAGTGTTCTAGAACTCAGGGAATAGCCAAATAAATAAACACTTCATGACTGTCATTGCCAGAAGGACATTAAACAATTAGGATTTGTTTCCCTCAGAACACCTATTACCCCTTTCAAAATAAAAATGTTAAATATTTAGGTGAGACTGATTTGCCTTTAATGCTTTGTCCTGTGCTGTGGAAAGTTGTTTGAGAACATTGTTAAGTAGACACACAATAGGGATCAGCTGAAGGATTTAAGTAATGTGGCACACATTTAGGATGCTTTTCCTCTCAATGTGACAGAAGAACAAGAAGTTATTTTGTTTCTCAGTTTTGCTGAACCTTGCACAACTGTAAAAGGAAATTTACTACAGGCCTACCTGCCTTCTTCTCAAAGGAAGGAGAAACTCCCACTGCCTCTGTGAAGTTGGTTGTATCCTTTTACCAAAGGAAAATATTACAGTGGTTGAATGTGTACAGTAGATACAATTGGTGACTAGTACTGCTTTATCATGTGTTTTGTTTTTTGGTTTGTTTTTTTTTTTTAAATAAGACTGTTGCTCAGTTCCTTTGGAAATCATACAGAGGATTATCTGGATTTTAAATCAATATCAATAAGTCTGGGGCAATTTGCTTGGAACATCTAATTACTTTTCCCCTCCCACTAGATTTTCAGACCAGCTGGTTACCTCAGGGCTTCAAATATCTTGGGATCCATCTTTCTCTCAGAATTGTTCTCAATTAGTTTTGCATGCCTGCTTTAAGATCTTGGAGTTGGCAATCCTAGGTGGCAAAATCTGCTATTAATTTATGGGCAGAACCATTTTAATGATATAACATATTCTTTTTCTATGTATTGCATTTGTTCACAATATGCAAGTGTTGCTTTTAAGATATTATGGGTAGGAACTGAAAAAGTTACATTACAATTTTCTCTGATGGGGGGTGGAGGTAACCCAAACAACTAAAAAGCCACCAAATTTCCCTGAATCAATTTGTTAAGACTACTGTATCTAAAATAGGTATTAGAATTAATCTAAATATCTATTCAGTAAATATTGTATTTAAAAGACATTGGCTCTGTTGTGATTGAAATCAAGCAATTGGCAGAGCTTCATTCGATCATGCAGTCTTGGTTTCTTCTAATGGTATTCCTATTCTCATAATCTGGAATAACCAACAGCAGAAAGTCATAGAAGGACTGCAGCAACCTGTCTGCTTTTCCTGTCTGTCACATATGAAAGCTCCTCAGAATTTGCTCTGCCAGAACTCAGAATAGTTCCCCACAGGGTGTGTGGGAAAGCCTCACAATCATTAAAGCTCTCTTTGTACCACTTAAAGCACTAGAAAAACCACAGGGATATGCTATGTTGGCAAGGAAAGGGACTAGATGCTATGCATTCAAATAATCCCTAGATCGGGAAAAAATGCACAAGTGAAGGAATGATGAAGATCATGAAGATCTGAAAAGTTCTGGAAGAAAAGTCATTTTGGAGCAGTTGTTCCCTCTCTTCTCCAATATGTGAACTAAGGGGCATCAATATGCTGCTGAGAAGTTCAAAAGGAAAATATGGATAATTTCTAAATGTGTACTTGTCACAGATAGTGCAGAAAGTAGTACGAAAGCATACATGGATTCAAAAAACTGCAGAAGAAGAAAAATCTGTGCATGACTTTGCAGTACAAAAATACCAGTTCTTGCTCAGGAAGATCTCAAGCTTCAATCAGCTGTTTTCTGAAGTCTGTACTGGGAAATGAGCATTGTTCTGAACACATGTTCAGATTTTCATTTTCTTCTTCAATGGCTAATGTTGTTCACTGACAAAGACAGGACACATAACTAGATGGTCTGACCTATTCCATACGTTCTTTTATATTTTATGTGAAATATTGTACCTGGCTGGAACTGAAATATGGTCCCTGAAATATGTTCTCTTTTGATTTTAAAGTCCAGGATTTGAATGAGTCTCATCACTACAGACAAAGAATTTTTTCATCTGCAGGTGCTCCAGGATGCTCTGTTAGGTTTCTGTGAGCCTAAGGGAGAAGCTAGTGAATGATTTCACCAGGATTTCCACACATGCTTTGTAGCATGGGGGCTAAGGATGGGCAGGAACGGAGCAGAAAAGTCAGAGTTTAAGGCTAGAAAGATTCAGCCAAGCACCTACACTGCTGCACAAATAAGCATGTGTTCAGTATAGTAAACCACAAATCATAAAGCTGCCTTTTAGGAAGCAAAAAATGAATTAGTGATATTTTTTGGGGTTATTCTATTGGTTAATCACACTTACTGTTACAAAACATGCCATAATATTCTTCCCTTCCAATTCCAGCCAGCGGTTGTTGCACGACCTGAATTTGTACGAATGTTGAGTCTGATAGGAGCTGCTATATTTTTGCTACATAGGTTCTTATACTTTGTTGTTAAACTACATCTCAGTCTTATTTTTCTAAAAACTCTGCTTCTTCCTCTTTGCTTGTTTGAGGGAACACTTTATGCAGTCTTTAAACATTCTGTGACTCTTATGTGAGTGTGCTTCAAATGTCTATCAGTCTTTCCAAACTGTGGGTTGCAGAATGGGTAGATCACCCCACTTACAGCCTCACTCCAATTGTAAACTGGCTTCCCTACCTTCACAAATGGAATGAGAATAATCTTTGGTATTACAGTACTGAATGGAGAGCTTGTCGTTCATCATTTGCTTGTTCTGATCTCTAGGTCACCAAACTGATCTTAGTTCATTTCACAACAATGGCCCAAAGATACAATTACAGATATATAATGGAAATACAGATTTTATTCTTCGTGAAATTTGGAGGGTGTTACTGGCTTGATACTGACACTTTCCTTTGTTGGTATGTCAAAGTCAGCCTTCTAGACCAGTGTTCATTGACATTCAGTAGTTTATAAACATCATCTCAAAAACTACCCATAAAGCAAATGTCAAAAGCGCAATGCACCAGGACCTTGATATGTGTAAAAGTGGGAAAGTTGCAGGGCAGACGAATTTAGATGCCCAAATGACTACTTTAGACTTCTAGTTTGCAGGTTTATTCTAGAACCCTCGAGAGTACATCCACCTGTAAGAAGAGACTAAGCTTAATGGAAAATGGTGAGTGCTTCTGAAGACTTCCAGAGGGTAATCCTGCTAAGATGTGTGTATTAACTGAACTAGGATCTCTCATAACCTTTCTGAGCACTCCAGTTGCTCCACTGTGTAGACATGAAGCCTTAGGAGAACATTCTTATACAAACATTCAAAATAAATGTGCTGATTAGGTGTCTCATACCACTTGGCCCATATATCGACATGCACACAACATGATAACTTTTTGATGTCTGAAGGCAAGTGTATTTACCACATCTGGTCAGTATTGAGACATTTTATCAACAGGAAATAATACAGTGATACTGCTGGGACTTGAAAAGGAGCAACCACCAAGTCTGTTGGTATCTCAATGGCAGGGCCTTAACAGTACGCATAATTTGCTTTGGAACCTGAGGAGAACTGAGGGGAACATCCCTGCCTATGGGAGTGGTGGGGGAAAGACATGCTGTCCCTGTATGTTAGCAGGGAAGAGAGAGATGTTTCACAATAGCTTGTTCAATGTTTATTAAAGCAGCACAAGTGAAGAAGACAAGGACTGAACTCTGAGGCTCTGAATTCCACTCCTCTTGTAATTATTGGTAGCTATTGACAGGAAGTCAAGCAGAAAGCTCAACATCTTCATGGTACCTGTAGAGTTTGTGGATTTCTTAGGAAATAAATTGTTGAGTAAAGCCCAGTGTGAAATACGGACAATTCACATGCAGTCAAGTTTACTTTTACACAACCAAGACTATTTCTGGGAAAAAAAAAAAAAGAGTAGTTTCATTCAGCAGAATTTCTATAAAATTTCTACAACTTTAACTGTCATTACTGAGGATTACGCTGAATGCTGAAAGCTAAGTAGTGAAAAAAATAGCTGTCGCTTCCAACAGGAGGAGGCCAACGTGATCCTGGCTAACGGGGCATGCTGGGAATATGGAAGTTGCCAAGAAATTCTTGTTTTGAGGTTAACAACACTTTTTCCTGCAACTTCAGTCTTCACGAGCTTTAGCCCTCTTTCAGCATACCAGTCAATTCTTAATTGCACATTGGGATATAATGTGCACTTTTGACACCAAGGTCTAATTTAATGAAAAGCTTTGCCACCTTTTTGGGTAGAGAATGTCAGAGGTGCTCTTTGCATAGACACTGTTGATTTTTTTAAACTGGTTTCCTAACATCAGTTTACTATTTGTACCTAGGGGATTTAGGAAAAACACAGTTCCTGACACAGTTACCATCAAGGCCTAATATTCATAAATGCCAGGTTGTCAGCCTCATCAGGTCTAAGCAACCGAAATAGAAGGTGCTTTTTAATGCTACCCCAGAGTCAATTAAAATACAGTAATGCTGACATCTGCAGAATACAGAATGATCAAAGTAAAGAATGCCCATACAGCTTCTGACATAAAAACAGTGTGTTTGGCGGCAGAGTGACACAGTGTAACAGGTCAGGTAATTATGAGAAAATCTATGATGTATCTGTTGCAATTGCTTAGCTTCTTTCCATTATCAGAGCCATCAAACAGAACAGTGCTCTCACTTCTCCTGATGGATCGTAAAGCTTGTGACACCCTCGCTCTCCTGATACAGATGGCAACTCAGGAGCAGCTGAATTAATTTGACAGTAAATAGGTGATAGCAATTGCTGATTGCTGTCTTCTCTCTCTCTCTCTCTTTTTTATTATTATTTTTATTATTTTTTTTAATTGCACTAGGACAGCATTTAGCACTTCTGGGAATAGCTAAGAAAGCCTATGCCATGATTAGCAGTGTACCCTCCCCTCCTGTAAGTCCCTTCCAATGATTTTACTGCTGGTTTATTTACATAATAATTGCTTGGTGACAACAAAATTTTATTCTCCCCCATGTTCCCACCCCAAGTCCTCAGTCTGAACTATGTGCATTAATTAATTTTTGCCTTGATATGTTTATTAAATTAATGAAGGAATCTGACAGATGGGTTTGCATGCTTAGGGTACAGTTGTGCTAAAGTCATGGGTATATTTTAGATAGCTGCACATTTTCTGCCTCAGTAACATTATAATTGGCTTAATGGATTTTCAGTTATGTGCATTGGCTTTCTCCCCTCTCTGAAGCAGACTAATTACAGCTTTTTACATTAAATTCTAATAGATATTCATTTATCTTCCCTAAATTATCACAATAATTACAGTAATAAATTAGGCATGTAACTGTCATTAATCTAAACAATTTTAAGTGGGTATCATAGCAGCACAACACAGACTACGTTTCCTAAATGTGTATTCAAATATGTTCCTAACTGTATTAGCATTAGGTGGGAGGGTCTCATTTCTCAACAGGCTGCAAAACGCAAAAGGCAGAATGGATGGAGAGAGGAACAGAAGGAAACTTGGGGGGCATGGAAAGGAGAGAAAAGAATGAAGTAAAAGTCAAAACAGACCAAATTTGAGGGAGCACTGCATGCAATTAACAATATCTGTAGAATTGTCTTGGACAGTAACATTCTGGCAGACCTCAGACTCCATCACTAACCCATGACTCTTTTTTTCCCTCATATAAAAATGAGTTGCAAATGTTTCTTTAGTCAAGAACACCTATTTGAAATTATAGCTGGCTGAAACATGAAATTATACCTTTCCTAGGAAATTTTGGCAGAGACAACTTGGTTTTGTTTCTCACTGAGCACAATTTCCAATTTTCACAATCAGAAAATGGAAATTCTGAACAATTTCATGGAGGAAACTCGTGTGATCATTGTGTTTAAATTAAGACCATTCTTTACTTTTTTCTTTCCCTTCACAGAGAGCTAGTGAGAAAAGTACTGACTTGACTCTAATCAGCTTCATAACTTCTCCTCAGCAGAAGGCTGAGAGGCACTGACATGCTCACGCCAGTTTCACTGTTAGCTGTCAGGCTTGCAGGATTTAGTCATGGGACAAATCCCTTTGCATCCCTCTGTTTCCACCCTTCCTCCTTAGGCATCTGGACTTCCCAAACATCTGTGCCTGGAACCCAGGCAGATGGACCCTTCATGCAGCTGCATAGTCAGAACCAAGTCTGCCTCAATAGCAGTTCAGGCAGGACTGTGGCAAACTAAGACCCACATACAAATCACTCCTTGGCTGTGATGTGTAGACTCTTACAGATGTGCTGTTCCCTTCTTCCCTAGAGGTTACAGGTAGTTTGCCTAGGTCTACTTTAATTGCAGACATACTGATGTTCCACAAAGCAGGGCTACTTTGAAGCAGGATGGCATGGCTAGAGAATAGAAACTCTTCTGGGGAGACAGCCAGGCTGTGAAATTGTAAAAGTCATGTTGAGAGTGGCAACAGCTCCTTCATAACTACAAATCCATGAGGATGGGTGGTAGCACAAAAGTTTGCTGCCCTGGCAAACCTGTGGACACAAACATGGCCACGTGTGGGAACATGTGGACACCTTTCACATGGACCCTGTTACCAAAAGGGACCTCCAGACTCCTTCTCAAATGCAAAGCACTGCTGGTTCAATGAAGTGCCATTTTCTTATGGCATGTACTCTACCTGAATAGTTTCCAACTAGCTCCCTGGAAAATACATCTTAGTAACATAAGATATTGGGGTTCTTTTATCCTGCAAAGGGGAGAAAGATTTAGATCTGTGTTGTAGTCAGCACTGCTTTATTATCTCAACATGTAAAAACAGAGACAAGAAATTATATAACATGTGGAAGCAAATTTGTATGTATTGAATAATTATATGCTTTCAATTATCAAAATATTAAGCTATAAAAATCCTTATATGGTATATATCTGTGAAGCTTTTGTCTGTTTCTGTCACAAGAGGAGAATGGAACTTGTGTAAACATTAAAAGGATTAGAAAAGTGAATTTTGTAAAGGACTCCAAATTTTAAAACTCCTGTATTGCAGTTAAAGTGCCCTTAGAACACTACTACCATATAAATATGTGTTAAATGATGCCTACAGCTTTCCTGAGTACCAAAAGGAAACACCTAATGTGCAGTTTGAATTGTTTCAATATATAAGAACACTTACTACATTTCTGTTATACCTCCATTAGATGAAAAAGAGTCACTAACATTTTTCCTAGTGACTAAATAATTTTGCAAATTCAGGCTGTTCTGTGAATTTAGAGAGGTTTAAATTGGTAACACTTAAAATAATAGCACGTTGATTTGTGCAGCTCTGCAGTGGAATTCCTCTGGAAGAATGTATGACCTCTCATTAATATGAAATGAGCTCCTTGTGATACCTTAATGAATATGCAGCGTCCCCTTAGTGACATGAGTAACATTTGAAACCTTTATGCATTTTCAACGGGCCTTCACCTCAGCTAATCCTCAGAGCAGGTTCATTCATAGTCATATTTCCTGTTATCTGCTTACAAAGTTAAGATGTTCTTATGGTTTGAAATTTGTCACTTATTCCAGAAGAAGAAAAAGAAAGAAGCAATGGCTCTAATGGGCAATGTGCCAAGATAAATGGTCCCTGCTGTGCATGTTGGATTTGATGCAAGTGTTCTTTCTGTAGATACTACTTCCTGTACAGAATATTGCAGCCTTATGGCAACCTTTGTCCTTTGTCTTGTTGATTGTATGAAATATTAATCTCTGAAACAGTAATGCTAAAAAGAAACATTCTGCAATGTATCTGGTGGCTACAGCTGCGGACAGGGATTCAGATGCTGGATCGTTTTCCTGTCTGCACCATAGTCTCAATGGTTATGTTTTCCTGTGTTTCAGCTCCCTCACTTGTCAAAGAGGAAACATTATTGTTAACTAAGTCCTAGGAGTTTTCTGCACCTTACCTGGATAAGCTGGTACAATACACTGAGACCCCATATGGGACTGGATAGTAAAGTTTTCTGATTATACTAAGTAGAATAGTGGAAAACAGAGCAACATGTTGTTTTGTTGACTCACCATAATAGTTAGCCTTGAACAACCTGACCTAAAAAGTACTTTCCAATCTCATATTCTTGAAAAGTTATTGCAGTTATTTAAATATTGCTCAGGCTAATTTAATGTATTTGTTTGAAAGCACATCCTTAAGGATGTATTTGTGAGGCTTTGGAAGGATGACAGTCTCACAGTTCATTTTCAACCCTTGAGCACTTGTGGAAAGATGGCTGGGGGTAAAATTAGAGGAAACTGAGAAATTATATTTGCATCCTAACAGAAGTTAGAACAGTATGGAAATTATAGGGTAAAAGGCAACTGCTACTTCCTAGATGGAATGTGGTTGGCATGCTCAAAACGTATTCCACAATGATTCCCCATACACACAATCTGTAACCATAAGCATCTGCTAGGGGGGTTGGAATGGAGGGTGGAATGAAGTGGAGGCACTGTGGCCAGTCTCTGTAGAAATCCTTGCCGGGGGGGAGCTTGATGGTGCTTTACAGATGATAAATCACATAGCGTTTTTCAGCGAAGGGAGATGGGAGAAGATGTCCTGCTGCTGAGCCATAAACTGTGACAAAATATCTCTCCTCAGATGAACTCGGTTCATTAAGACCTAATTGAAATATTCACGGACATCTCCATCCCAAAGTTATCCACCTTCAAGGTACAACCACCCCACACTGGGCATGTGTTGTATGTTTTTTTGACTGTATCTTTAAGAGCAAATGGAGAGAATATTACACCAATCAGCAACAAAGGTATTTACAACTAAAGTCTCTCATGCTCCACCAAAACATAAAGAAATAGTATAAAAGTAATTCAAGAATGAGGAAAAAGCTAGGGAAGACTCCATTGTAACTGCTGGGATCAGTTGACGGGCTGAATCTGTCTTCTTCCATAAGGAAGCCTATTGGATAAGAGCCATACTCTACCGATGCTGAATATTTTATTTGGGATTAGAGCTTGTCTGTATATTGCTTGGAATACATTTTTGCAGCCAGATATTATCAGTGGCAATCCTTGCACCTTAACCTGGCACAGTTTATTAATAAAGAATCTTATTCTGGAAACTACTGGTATGAGTCCTTCACAGGTGCTATCAGGTGTAGGCAATGGGTAACACAGTCAAATAAAGTGGAAGACCTGCTGAGAAGCCATAAAGTGGGAAGACCCACTTAGGGGTCTCCCTTATGCTGTTGGTGTGTGTCCCTGAAGAAGTCAGTCAGACTGAGCAGTGAAAGGTCCCCATAACAGGATGCTGACAGTGGTCAGGCAAAAGGGTCTTGGCTTTCCTGGGATACTGACAGAGAAATCAAACATTAAGGCTTGAGAAAATCTCCCCTTTTCACATGACAACACTGAAAAAGGTCATAGAATGGGTCCAACTTTAATTTAGGTGCATTGATAGTAAAAATTCAGAGTGGGTATTTTTAGAGATGATGAGAAAAAAACCCAAGAAGTTTTTTGTTCTACACATCACTCATGGAGGGTATGAAAAGCTGTTGTAGACTGTTATCCTACTCATTTCTATATGCCTAGAAAAACACACATCAAAACAGTATTTTCTCTACCCACATATCCTACATGAAGGAGTCAATTCCCTTCTGTAACCCCATTTAAACTCTAAATAATATGGTCAGTACATCAGTTGAAGGAAAGAAAGCCATTTGCTTCTTTTGATGTTTTTGTCGTTGTTGTTTTTTGAGGGTTCTTTTTGTTTGCTTGTTTATTTTTCCCCATCTGATGGTCTCTGCCTGCTCACATCTACAGTTACTTCTTTTTTCTCCCTTAAAAAAACCCAAACAAATAAAAAAAAGCCCCACAAAACAAAACAAAAAAGCACTTTATTTATTACTAAAGTGTTTGGTGGTTTTTATTGCTCTCCACAAAGTCTACTAAAGCCTGCTATAGAAAGCAGAATAAAAACAGGGGGAAAGGGAAAAAAGGGATAAGATATGGCTGGGATTTTCTCTCTTTTTTTCAACAGTCCAAAGCTTACAACAACCATCCCTGCTTATATGGCTGTATTTCTACATTGTTTATAGCCAATGGACACAGGGATGAAAGGCATAAGTAAAGGGAGAGGAAAGAATTGCATAATTAACTTTTTAAATTAATTCATGACCCAGTTAAAAGGACAAGGAGGGGGTTATTAATTAATTAAGGTGGGAAACCCTGTGGGCATGTGAGATTTAGAGAGTTTTAACTTACCAGCCAGGTTAAAAGGCTTTCTAAGGGTGTACTCAGCGCTCAGTGAATCTGGAATGCAGCTAATGCAAAAAAGAAAAGGTGAAAATATATTGTAAAAAGCTTTTTCAAGAGGGAAAAAAAATGTCTAAAAAGACTGAAAATTAATTAGGGAAAATCCTGACAAAAGTTTCATCAGAATCTGATAAAGAGCCTAGCCTAGTTCTCAGCTTTTTTAAGCTTGCTTAGCTCTATTGAGCATATTGGATGCTTGATGCTATAGAGATTTTGACCTGAAATATTTTTATAATCTTATCAGGTCCTACAAATTTCAGCAGAACTGATGGATTCAGCTATAGCTGAAGATACTCTAAGTGAACTTTTTTGACTCTCTGGAGACCTCATAGACTCTCTTTGCAGATGTGGCACTTCTCAATCAAAACATATTTTAAATTGGCCATCATGAGTTACCTCTTTTCTTAGCCATCTGTGACTGCAAATGCCCATTTACTATAATAATTGTCTTTATCACCTCAAAGGCTCACACATCACCCCTGCTGCTTCCAGCACTTTTCCAGATACCTCAGGGTAAAACTTAGAATCTGGGTGAGGTTAAGAAGTCCTTACATCTTGTTTTTAATTCCTATTATCTCTCTTTATATATCTTAGTGTCTTTGGAGTTTGCAGTTTTTAAAGTCAGGGATAAGCCTCCCATGAACTTGTGCCACAACCAACAACAAATATGCTAGTCCAAGGGTTATTTTATTAATTTATGAAAAAGAGTGTTCTTTCTTACTGACAGTATTTAAAGTGGATTGCATGGTTTACTGCTTGTTTATTTAGCTGGTCTTATATTTCAAATATCTAATGATAGATTTCAAGACTAATCGCTTTCGGCTGACTTTAAATGCCACCTTCTTTTGTTAGCTGATACTGGCTACGTTTCTCTGTCTCATCAGTGTTTGGCAAAATCTCAATCGCCATTCAGATGTTGTCAGAAAGGTTAATTAAGGAGAAAATCTTTCCTTTTTCCCCAGTTACCTCCTTGGAGTAGCAAAGATTCTAAAAAACCCCATGCTAATAACCAAAAGGTGTCAGCAAGAGGTGATGCAAAAGTGTTCCTACAAACAATTTGAAAATTAGGGAGAAAAGAAAATTATGACCAGTAAAGACAGGCCACTGCTAATCGTATTTGGGTTTTTTTATACACACACAAAAAATGTTCTACTGCCTGGGCTGTATTACTGTTCCCTAGGCAAGTAGCAATCTTCATTGCTTTATGATTCTCTTTTTTTTTATCATACTGCAGCATTTTGGTGTGAGAATTTTAAAATTAAATCTCCTTATTGTGCAGGCAGGATGTCCAGTTTTATTCTATCAAATGCCACAGAAACAAAGGGAACAATCCATTTTTCCTGATAGAAGCCAACAGTTCGTAAGAGGTTTGAGATGAGTGTAAGGATACAATTTGCCTAGAGAGTGCCTGAGGATCAAGACAACCTGACTTTCCACGGAATGAGTCTGTCAGCTGGCATCTTGCAGTAATTGCTTCCCATGGCAGGACCTTACCAGCCGAGGGAGGACTGCTCTCGTCAACCCAAGAATCAATTTCTACAGTAGCTGAATGATAATTGTTTGCAAAGGCTCGGGGAACTTGTTGCCAAGCCTGAAACAGGGGCTGAAGCTATGATTGGCACTCATTAACCCGGGATTTGGATTTGATCATTTACCTTTCTAGGAGAATGTGTGAGGGTAAAGGAGGGAAAGGACTGCAAAATGTTCTTTTGTTTGGAAGAAACAAATGAGATCAACTGCAGAACGGGTATCTGAATGTCAAGCCTGAAACCATATCTGCCTTCAATCAAAGGCGCCAAATAGCATGCACTGTGAGGTGATTTGAATGTTTTCCTTCAAGTAGAAACATCTCTGGATTTTTTTTTTCTTTTCTCCTGAGAGATACTCTGTTTGAGCATTTCGTTCATTATGGTAAGTAAGTCCTGATGATTGATATTCTGAAACTAGATTGTTGATGTACACTGCAAACAGAGTGGGAGAAGACTTGCTAGAGGTCCACAAGACTACCTTCTGACTTCCATAGTCAAGCCTGTGTTTTTGAAAGAGGTAATTTGCCTCTGCCTATCATCTGTGGCAGAAGTTTAGGCCCAGCTGCAGTTGGGCCCTGTAATGTTATCTGGGTAGCTGTATGCGACACGTTGTGATCCTCACTGAAGTATTCCTAATGCCAGGTATTACGGCTGCCATGGTCTCTGTGACACAGAATTTTAGCGGGTAGACAAGGTGCCTTGAGTGTGATTTAGGGTATCCGCCTCTGATACTGTCTTTACAGTTACCTTTCTTAGCGCCTGTTGATTATTTATGTGACCTTTCGAAGTTTATTGACTGACATACAAATATTTTTGTGTCTGTATCACAGTCAGTCCATTCACTTAAGTATTCTGGTGCTAGTCACAGGCCAGTGATGAAGTGGACAGTATGGCATTTAGAAGACTGCTTCAGAGTCATGCTCTATCAGGAAGCCCTTATAGTGTATTTGGTACCTATCGATGTTTTGGGAAATTCCAGACCAAGCAGAGTCCTTTTACTCTCCATGTACATATGCATTATCAGAAAAAAAAACCCCAGTCTCTGCTTCATGACTCTGGTCTCACCAAGGCTGACCTTTTAGATCTTTGGGTCTCTGGAATGGCAACACTGTGGCAGCCTTAAAGTGGCCCAAGGGTGGCTTTCAGTAGTAGCTCTAATGAGTTTTAGCTTGTGGAGATCTCAACAGGATGTCTTGTAGTTTGTGTTTCAACATACTCATGTGTGTATAAAGCAATGGAAATTGAGCAGTATTGTGCAAAATATGACCAGTAAAGTTTGTTCATTATCAGCATAATACTTGCAAGATAAGGGTATTTAGCTGTTGAGTGTCAGAAAAAAACCCACCTCAAAACAGCCATTCATCTCCTCTGCAACTTTATTAGTGCTTATCCCAAGTTGCCTCATGCAGAGCATCCCTTGATACTCAGTAAAAAGAGATGGTATGGATCCTGTAGAGACAGGAAGGGTGTCCTCTCTTGCATAACCTCATAGCACTGGAAATGCAGCAAACCTATAACTGTTCTGTGCAGGCCTGGTTTGCAGGTCTTTCAGTGTCTTGTTTGTGGGCACATGAAAACTCCCTTGCCCATCCACACTTTTAATAGAAAGATCTTGGGGACTGTTTCATTATCAAATGTAAAGTGTCTGTACTCAAATGTGGTCTTATTCCACACTTACAAAAGCCATGTGGGTGTCTTTCACTTTTTGCTTGTCCAAACTCCAAAAGTTTGGAGTACTTTTTTGCAACTTTCCATTTCCAGGAGGCTCTGAACTTGAGCAGTTTTCAGGGAAGTCTGAATGCAAGCCTGGATATTCAATGTACATTGCAATGATGCAGATAGATACATCACCTGTAGTCCCTCAGCAGATCAGTTGTGTCCTCACTGGCAGCACTACCAACATATTTGGTTGTGAATTAGCTATTTAGAGAAACTAATCACTAGATCTGCTAGTTTGGAGAGAAAGTTCCTGAATGAACTAACCTGTGGAAGCCTCCATCTTAAAAATAACTCCACAGTAATATGTCCTTCTGATTTGGGCCAGTTCACGTAAAATGCCAGATGACTTGAGTAGAACAGCATAGGTTCAATGGCTTAATAGATCAGAATTCCTCAGATACTGGAGACTGATTCTTTAGCTCATGTGACAATTATATCTCAATTTGATCACAGGGGAATACATTTCCTCTTTTCTAAGAGTTTGGACATTACATGCTATCCCCTTCAGTTCAGGTCTACCAGCAAATCAATGTGAACAGATGTCAAGTTACAGAATCCCAGCCTGGCAACGGGTTTGCATTCAGATTCAACTGGGGGAAAGAAGCTTTGTAAAAATGCCAACTTTTCTAGGATTCACAGCCAAGGAAGTTACATTAAATGAATCTTGCACTCTCAAAAAGCCACCATCCCTTATTAAACCAGTCCCCAAAGAGCCCATGTCCTTTAACTGGAAGGATGTATTATCTTAGGTACATGATTTTCAGTCTCAATATAGAGATTTAAATGCAATATGTGCACAACCAATGTAAACAGAAATTTTATGTCTGACACACTTTCCTATGTATTCTCCAACTGGTTATGAACTGCTCCTTCTAAGAGAGCAGTTATGGTACATCACAAAGGATCTGCAGTATGGATGACTGTTGTTCTTTTTACTGCAACAAACACTACACAGCTGAGTTCTTCTGATCAGTCATCCAATGGTTTGTATAAAACAACTAGGGTGACATGCCTCCTTGATGTGCCAGACAGATTTAATTTGTAGTCCTGATATTTTCACAGAATAAGGCCTTTACATAAGTATTTTCAAAGGAACTGTGTGCCTCCAGCTGTTCCAGAGGTGTATTGCCTAGACAGAGATGCAAGAGGCTAAAAGGAGTGACATCAGTTTGAAGTCCAGGTAACTTGCCTTAAATTGTGCATTTAAGACACTTGAAAAGAGACAGAAGAAACCATGCTCCCCAAAGTTATATTAGAGTGTTGTCATGGAAATATTTTGGGACAGTCCTCTGATGGCTGGTTTGGAAAAGGTAATACCTCTTACCTGCACTCCTAGTTTTGTTGGGACTATCTCTGTATTTCTACCAGGTAGGCCTGTCACTCAGAAGCTGTATTTTGTGGCAGCTGTATTATGCAAAAAAACCTGCAGAAGACCACTTCTGTGTTTTTTTACACTCCTGCCTCTAATCTGCTAGTGGCACTGGTTTTCTCTGATTTGCATTTTTCTGTCAATAAACATTTGTATTCCATACTTTTATTTTCCACATTCCTGTAGAATTTCAGGAATCCATGCTTTCAAATAACTTAACACAGATTTTGAATTATGTAACTCACTAGGATGAGAATAAATCCCTGCACACTACCTTGAAAATATGAGGTTTAAAGTGAACATTATAGTATCAAAGTATTTCACAGCCATGGGTCTTTGAAGGTTAAATTGATGAAATATGATGAAATTAACAAAATGAAACCTTATATCCAAAGATGTTTTCTTTGTTCTTGAATAAAACATCTTACATCAAGGTTTCTATTTGAATGGCCTTACAGCATACCAAAATAACAGTGTTAGG
The DNA here is from genome assembly GCA_013396755.1 of Sclerurus mexicanus. Classification (NCBI taxonomy): domain Eukaryota; kingdom Metazoa; phylum Chordata; class Aves; order Passeriformes; family Furnariidae; genus Sclerurus; species Sclerurus mexicanus. The sequence continues at coordinate 120,549 of VWZF01006645.1, forward strand.
AAAACACCCATCAGGTTATATATTTTGTGGTTAATGGATTTTGCTGTGTTTCATTTCAGAAAAACAGTTCAAGAAATGATTGTTTATGTTCTCCTTGGGAGGATTCCTAGTCCTAAACTTCTACTAATTTTCTTCCAGTGTTTAAATCCCCTGCAGTACATAGGTATCCAAGTATATGGCTGGAAATCATTGCAGTTGTTGTGTATCTCTATCTCTTCAACTTTCTGCTGCACCCATAACCCACGACGTCCTATCTGTGCTCGTGTTTGCCACTGCTCTCTCCTGGAATGAGATGTGCTAGAGAGTGTATCACCATCTTAATTCCTAAGGGCTGCCTAAAAAGAGGATATAAAGTCAGCTCAGATATGGTTGACAGCTAAAAAGGTATTTTTCATCACTTCAGGTGTTGTTTGGAGAAGAATCTTTTGAGGCCATTGTGAAAAGAATATGGGCTTAGAACAGCATTGATTTAGAATATAGATCAATAGGCCATGAGGTTTTTAGTTTCTGTGAGAATCTATGACTTTTTCCAAATTTCGTTTGGGTACATCTGTTAGTTTCCCCTCCATGTAGTGGATTTTGAGTCAGTAGGACTTGAACTGTCCCATTACGAAAAACACATAGTTACATGAATGCAGTGTTGAATCTGACTTTATAAGCCCAACTGGCATATGGGATCCCCAGAGGATATTTTAATTGTAACACTGATACTTGTTTTCTTTCATCATGTAAATCATTTCATGAACATTCCTGCACTTACACTTGGTGATCGTTACATGATTATCATATAATATGTAGTATTATTAGCTTAACCCCTTCACTGTTGTTATGCAGTGTTACAGCGTTTGGGTTGAAGATGGCTTGTCTCCTATTGTCTTAGGGCACAAGGATTCATTCAATTGCATCTCTGTCGAAGAACAGCTGTGTGGGCTTGGGTTGTGCCTAAGGAAAACTAAGCCAGTGGAATTACCAGTTTTAGTTGATTTCTATTTCCATTGCCCTCTACTTCCATTTCTGCCCTAATGACTGTGAACCACTACGTAGCAATCCAACCCATACCAGTTTTTATGATGGCGTTATAAGTATTCAGTGCCTGTTTTGTTCCTCAAAGGTGAATAGTACTCTGTTTAATAAAAAGTCCAAATCCACTGTTCTCAAGTCATTTAGTATGAGCAAAACTCATTTCTCTTTATTATGTGGTAAAGGTTTCTTACTTCTTTCAGAATTCAGCAAGTAAAGCTCTGGAACTTGTCCATGGGGGCATTAATAGCATCTCTGTTACAGAGGTTGTGGTGGTGGCAGTGAGATCAGATCAACACAGACAGGTTGTTACCCTGTCTGTAGTGCCAGCCCTTGCAATACCAGCAAGGGTATGGCACCAGTAAAGCCAAGGACGCCCAGGGTCTCCTCTGCACCAGCACTCTGGTAGCACATCACTCCCAAAGGGCCCAAAGCCTGGAATCTGCCCTCTGTGTGCTCCCTAGGACCCATGAAAATAAAAACAAAGGTTTCACTTGATTTTTTTTTGTTAGAAATCCCAGTTAGCCAAACTCTTTGAATATACACTGTGTGAGGAGGATTTAAATGTTCGGGAAAGGTTGTATTCCAGCACACATCACTGGAAGGCGGCCAGAGGCAGCCTGGAGCCAGTGAGGGGAAAAGTGTTTATTGCGGTCAGTGTGGTAATATTGAGGGCAGCAGGGACAGACCAGAAGGAGACTGAAAGCGGAACAGCTGAATGCAGAAAGTACACAGAAATTATAATCTAATAATGACCCTCTGAGAAGGCAGGTGTGAAAAGGAGATGCCTGATCTGTGGAAAAGCTCAGGTAGCTAATATCAGGAGCCTGACAGAAGCAGAATGGCAGCTGTGGCAGGGGCACTGATTTGTTGCCGACCTTCACACTAGCAACAAAGGTGGGGGCAAAGGGCCCTATCCATACACCTCTGGAGCCACTTAAAATCTCTGACCTTAGCATCTTCCCAGATCTGACTGAACATGCATCTGACAACAGGCAGAAATACTCTTCCATATTTTCCCTGCAAAAGGAGTTTACAGCTATTTTTCTGCTTCCTTGTAGTTGCCTTAGTTCCCTTCTTTCATTTTTCTCTTTTTTTTTTATCTTCTTTTTTTTTTTTTCCTTATTTTCCCCTTTGTAATGGAGGGAAAAAAGGTTAGATTAGAAAACTTCAATTAAGCCTTTAAAAAGACCATCTGCTGAATGCTGACTGGGGTTTCATGTAAACAAAATGCCTGTGCTGGTTACAAACAAATGATCTTATCTATTGTATTGTGTTACAAATTAAAATTAGATTAAGCCACCTACATGGTACCGCCGCTGAATCTTAAATTTCTTATGGAAACTGAATGTTTGCTGCAAGTATTCATTCGGCCTGATGAGAGCCTCATTATTTTTGTACCAGCAGTACACACTGGGTATAGCATAATCAAAGCCTGGGGGTACGTATTAATTATCCTTTTGAATAGTGATGAAATTTTAAAAAGATCTCCTTTAGGCTCACATCATCAGCAGATGAAACAAAGCTTTGCACAGCTTGTGAGCAGTGGCTCACATGTGTTTTTACATCTGTTCAGGATATTTCAATTTGAAGCGCAACAAGCCAAGTCTGGGATTAAAGACCCGGAGAAAGAGGGAGAAAAAATCTGCAACAATAACCAGACCCCTCCCCTTCCTGTTTGCAGTGGAGAGGGAGAGCGCCTTCTCAGTAATAAAACCTGGCTCCATTTTGATTTTCCTTTTGATGGCAGTGGTAACCTTATTTAGAAGAGGGGTGCACTGCCTGTGGGTGCTAGGGCTGATTTTACCTGGTCGCCTGTTCTTGTCACCTCACTGGTTCTAGTTCAGACTGTCAGTACAAGAGGTTCTTTTGAGTTTACTGATGCTTCCTTCTCTAGTGTGGATTGCAGTCAGGTTTAACTGAAGAAATGTTGATTTACCCCTGGATTCCTGCAGATCCATACTTGTAAGCTTGTGAAAAAATAGGGAAATGGGAATGTCCCTTCTGAAGAGGGTCACGTTATCCTCTTTGAATGATGTTGGGCACACACCATAACTGCTTTGCTGGAATGTAAAAGGATCAGTTTGAAATAATTTTTAAAGCAATGGCAAAACGGCAAACCACAATTTGCACAGGTTTAAGTTCTACTGCTGTGATGAGTAAGACCAAAAGCAGTCAGTCAGAACAGAGATGTATTAGCTTCCAGTGGGAAAGGATTGTTGTGGTTCAGTATTCAATCAAAGGACTGGATTCTGAGGCAGCCGTAAAGCTAGAACCCCTCTGAAGTCTGCATGAGCTCTGACTTGATAGACGCTTGAAGATAAAGCTGATCATGTTTACAAGTCTGTACACATATTTCTATTTAGTGGGTCTTCATTTCTTTTTTTTTCTGCTGTGTCTCTTGAGAGAGAGGCAATAGCCATTCAGACAAATTAAAATAAGAGAGGCACACGCAGGACATGAATGGGATCAGTGCTGTTGACCAGACGTGACCTTAGATCAGGAGGTTTTTAAAAGTTTATTCATTTTTACTTAGGAGAGCTGGCCAAATTCTGCATTCACATATGCTATTTTCTGAAGATGCAGCATGACTGTAGCCTAAAATGGTATCCAGAGCTTAATTTTATCAATGGACTTGAGTGAAAGTGATATAAATAGCTAGCAATTAATATGTGGTTCACTTCAATTTTTATGACAGTTGAGAAATATTTTACATAATTGTTTTAAAAGTACAGAGAGACAACACCAAAGGTAAGCCATATAATCTATTTAAAATTCTTACTTCCTTGGCCATTTATGGTGTTTTTGAAGCAGAATAAAATCTTATAAAAGATATGATTTATAGTGGTTTGAAGGCAGAAGAGTCATAGAAACTTAGCATTATAGAATCTCCCTCTGTGAGATACCATAAGCACCTCCCTGTTCATGCATGTGGTAAAAAAAACAGGACTCAGGGAGGGATCCCAGACCTGCCAGAACCTCTGTTCCCTATGGGCCAGTTGTGTAGATGCCAGGGTATAACCACCCAGACAGCGAGAGAGCACAGTTTTGTTCACGTATCACTAGTGAGGGATGTCAGCCCTTTTCCACTGATGGGATAAAACTGACTTAGACAAAGAGCTCTCTGTCTAAGCAAGGACTGGTGGGAGAAGGCCCTACACTCTACTTTTCAGGCAAAAAATTAATGCTGTCATTATTAAAAATTAATTATGCTAATGAGCTGAAGACTGCACTCCAAGTTGTGTGGTTTTTGTAAACTAACAGCTGTTGTGGTTCTTTCTCTGTGCTCAAGACTACATGGCCTGTCATTTACTATTCCTGACAGAATCTGGAGCATGGAACATAATAATATAAATATGGATATATGCTTAAAAACAGGATTAAAAATAGTTACTGCTTATGGACAGTATCCAATTTGCCAACATGAATAAAAGCAGTGCTATTTTTAAAAATGCTGCATGACATATAATGGACAAGCCTGTAAAATTCAAATAATGAAACTTTTTCAGAATTAGAAATGACTGAATATTAAAATCTATTTTCCTATAAAATAAAAAGTGAGGGTGTTTGTTTGTTTGGGTTTTTGTTTGGTTGGTTTTTTTTAAATTTTATTTAAACCAAAAACAACAACAACAACAAAAGTCCTTGCAGGCTGAGGCTTTGCATGCCACGTTTTGGCCTAAAGCAAAATTTAACAGCTGAGTTATAAACCCCTAAAAATAGGGGTTTGTAATGAAAGTGCTGACACAACTTTATCTATGCCGGTAAGGATGGCACACAGCTATCATTAAAAGTAGTGTATTTTGACTAACATAAGTAGCTGTTAGGATGGTCTTCAATAGGGTTCTCCATGTTATTTTCACTTCAACAAAATGGAAATGATTCCTTATTCTTGCATAGTAAGATGAACAATCTAAAATTATTGAGTCCTTGGATTTTTCTACAAACAGCAGCCAAACACAACCACAAGTTGATGTCAAGTGTCACTATGAACTCCACCCATTGTAAGAGACAGGAATCTTATTCTGATATGGACCTGTGAGACCAAATCACTTGTTTTTCTGCTCCACTTCATTATGTGGATGATCAGTGTGTTTTCACTGAAACATCAAGGCAATGTCCACCAATCAGGGCAACCCCTCAGCTCTGGGTGCCTTTAAATTGCTAGATGTCACTGTGACTTCTTGCTTTTGCAGTCGCTCTTGTTTTTAATGATACTTCACTGAATAAGTGTTATGTAAAAAAATTTCCTGACAAAGTTTCTTCTTTCTGACTTTTTCCAACCTTCTCTTACATTTCTAGGAAAAAAAACCTAGACATATTTATATATTCATTGACATTCTTAACTTTTCTCCAGTAAATCATCTTGCCAAGGTGGTTTTGTCTCCCACCTCTTTTTTGTGTTTCTCTCTTTTCCCCATTTCTCTCTTCTCTCTGTGTATGTTGCTCTCACTTTACCCCCCTTTGCCAATCTTTCTATAGGGCTCCTTTTTCCATCTGCCTCTTTCCTCCCATACTTCGCATCTGTGTCTGGCTTTTTCTAGTGGGTCTTCATTCTGAGCTTTTTACACATCCAACTCACTGAGATCAGTGACTATTTTGAGTAATGGGTGCCAGACTCCTAAATTCTGTCTCTCCTTTCCTAAAGCACTTGAGTTCAAAACTAATAGTTGAAAAATATTTCAAAAGTCAAGCACCATGTTTTGCAAACACTTCCACACATGTGTAACTTTGTGTGAGTTGTGCCTGTTATGGCTTGAGTCCAAAAGATTGGGATTGAGGCATAGCTTTGCAAAATATTTGTGATTTGAGTGCTTTCTTTTGCAGACTAAGAGTCAAGGTTTCTATTGCCCTCGTGTAACGATACCTTTTATGACTTGCACAATGTGGTACCATCTTCAAAGGTGAGCTTTAAAAGTTAATTCTGTCTAAAAAGAGACATTCTCCTAGAATGGGCTCTCAGCACAGGGAAACTCCCCACACCTCTGCTGATGCAAACAGGAACAATTCCTTTGGTTTCTCTTCCAGGCAGTTTAACTGATTTTACTGTTGCTGCAGCAATTTAAGCAGGAGGAATGTTTCAGAGACAAATATGGGATGCATATTGTTAACCATCAGGTGACAAAAGATAGAAAGCAGAGAATACAAAATATAATAAAATAGCTCATAGGAGAAACATGAAACAACATCCTTTTTCCGAATAAAATATTCTGTAGCAAGGACAAAGAAGAGTTGCATTTTTGAAAATCAGTGAAAAAAGAAACAACTTCCCAGAATTTTAGTTAGATGAAGTTGAAGAACCTAAAATTTAAACAGTTTTAATTCTGGTTTACATATGTTTAGTTGAGAAATCTGGGATGTTTTACAAAATTGTAGGATATTAAAAAAATAATGAAATTAGGATGTTAGAGAATTAATTAATTTTAATTAATTTATATTGCTTATTTTTCACTTTGAAGCCAGTAGGGGGGAAAAAATTAAATGAAGATTAAATGAGATGCTCTTTTATGGCTTATGGTGCAATGAAAAGACAGAAATTATTTATTTTTCCGTGTTTCTTCCTCAATTCTTTCTTTTTTGTCCTGAGCCTACTCATACAGGTCCACTGCACAATGCTGAAAACGATGTAGCATCCCGGGACAGACCCTCTTTCCAGGTGGTTTCAGCTTTCGATTTTCGGCCTCCTGCCTAACACAACTCACCCGAGGCAGGGCGACATCCCAGCATAACACAAACCTTGTCATGTCTCATTGCTTAAATAACACAATAAGGAAATTAAAATCCTTGCTGGTTATGATTTTCATTGTTACGGCTTATGAAGCCTTGAAGAATTTCAGGAAATTGATTACCCGGGGGGAGTTTGGTACCTATGGTTGAAAAATAATAATAATGATAAAAAAAAAATAAAAATAAAAAAAACAAACCAAGAACAACAAAGAACCTCTAACTAAAAGTCTTTTGATACTAATGCGACACGCATCCGCCTGTCCGTCCTGGCAGAGCCGGGACGAGGCGGCGGGATCGGCGTGTGCCGCACGCCCTCTGCCGGGGATCCGCCGCATGACCGCCCGCCCGGCGCGCAGCACAGGAACACAGGGACATCGCACGGTGCCTGGGTACAGCGCCCGGGCCACGGGCAGGGATGCCACACACTAGGCCAGGTTGCTCAAAAGCCTCATCCGGCTCGGCATTGAACACATCCAGGGAGGGGCCACCCGCATCTTCTCTGGACGACCCATCCCGGTGCCTCACCACTAAATAATTAGCATTACTTTCTTCACCAATACCTAATTCACACCAAAATGTAGTGGGAGAGGAGAACAGACAAGAATCTTCAATAAGTGCGGCAGCCAGGAAGGAAATCAGTGGTATGGTTCACAGCTGCTCTGCTTTAGCAAGGGAGGTGGAGGAAAGCACATCAGGCTCCTCTTTCCCCACAATTGCTCCTGGCATTGGCCCAACCTCGCTCCTGGCAGGCACTTGCCCCAGTATAGCCCTGCTGCTAGGTGCAGGAGCTTCTCCACCAGAATTATGCAGTGTGCACCACTTGTGCGAGTGAGCTCTGGGGGTCTGCACTGTGTTGGGATACACGAGTTCAGTAACACCTTGAGTTTCATACTATTGCAGGAGGGGAAAAACCCAAACCAAAGATATCATGGGTTTCTACCCACAGAGAAAGGCTTCCCATCCTCTCTGTGGTCCATCCACCCATGACACCTTTCCTTCCCTTGGCCCTGGCCCAGCAAGGGCAGCTAGGAGGAAAGTGCCAATGGGCCCTGGAGGAGCAGTGGTTCTGATGGAACCACTGGAGAGAGGCTGGTCTTGAGGCACCTTCTGCCTCCTGTGGGAGCAGAGACCTGGCTGCTACCAGGTGGGACAGGGAGCATGCAGCAGCAAAAGCATGAAAAAGCAAATGAAAAATGTGTAACAAATGCATGTTTTCAGTGGGGAAACGCTCCCTGGATGCAGGTGGGTGCTGAGGTTCTCCTCTGGCACCATGTGCAACTGTGCCAAAGAGGCCAACCCGGCCACGGCCTCCCTCTCTGCATGGCAGTGCCCCTTCCTCTACAAGACACCTGGCCACAGCCACCAGATCTCACTGGCTGTGTGAGAGGTCTGGTTTAGCCATGTAGGCAAGAAAATTCTGTTTTTGTGCGGGAACTCTCGTCCAAAGTCAGCAGCCGGTGCAGTGCACCCTGCCAGCACACAACTGCGTGGGATGAGGCTGGTTCAGCCTTACCCCAGGATCCGATTGCTTACAAAGGCTCCAATTAGATCCATCATATTCTATGAATGGTTATTTTGTGACTTAATTCCCTCTGCTTTTTTGCAGTGGTAATTAAATGATTGAGGGAAAAAAAGAGACAGATTAATTGATTGATCTGATTCCAGGAGAAACTATTACTCCCGTTCCTCTTCTGCTCTATACAATGTTTAAACAACTCTGAAATAGAGCTGGGTGAATCCTGCCAACATATTTCTGTGAGCATTGCTTTGATTTTCAAATGAATTGTCTTCATCTGCTTTTATCCCCCTATTGCCTTGGCTTTATGTGAACATTTGTACAGCCTAGTTTGCTCATAAAAAAAAAAAAAGCAAAAGAAAAAAAAAGCTAGTGTGTTTCAATACAATGGAAAATTAATTTAGTTTCTGTGAGCTCAGGAGTTATGTAGTGACAGGAAAAAAGTAGCGTCATGTGACAGACCAATAATCAGTAATGGCATCGTTCAGATATGCCACAGTGCAAATGCATACTACTACATCATGGATCAAACAAAACTTATGAAAATTGCTTAACAGAACTGCCAAAATCATTGTATGGAAACTCTACATTTAGAAAAAGAAGTGAAATATACCAAATACTGAACTTATTACCAGATATTCCCTATTTTATTGAAAAGATTAGGAATATTTTTCTTTTAAATTGCATTCTGTTAATGTACATTTATAAGTATAGAGCATATTAGTCAAATCTGTGTTTAGGGAATATGAATAATGTGTATTAATCATGGAAGTCCCTTGATAGTAACAAATATAATTACAGATTTTTTAAAGTATTTTGAAAGGAAGGAAGGAAGCAAGAAAAATCACATAGGAGTACAGTTTTAAAGGAATTTTACAAAACAATCATCAACATTAAGGAAATGCAATTTTTCATCTGGATTTAATCTGTAGCTTCATGAAATTTTCTTGTTGAACAATTATTCAGAGACAGACTAAATAAATATAATGCTAAAAATAATCATAAAGGTTTCCAGAAAATTTGAAAAGTAGGCAAAAATCTACACTTAGTTACCTTTCCTCCATCTGTAAGAAAGATCAGTATTTCAGCTTGTGTTTGAGTGCAATTTTTCTTTTCCATAAATGGCTTTATACAGCAATATTAGATTATATGTTTGCAGAATGTCTGAGATATTTAAAAGGTATATTTTGAATTTATTTAGCAGAAATGATGTTTAAGTCAATGCATTTTACCAACTCCTGTATCCTTAATTGTCTGTACAGGGATTACTGTTTCATCCTGGATCATTGTTCACCTCATGAGCGTACTATGGATCCTCTTCCTTCACAGACTGAGATACATGTTTGGACAAATCATTGTGATTTTAAATCTCTTATGAAGAATGTAAAAGGCAAATTAGAATAGTCAAAAATAGAGGAAGCAAGGAGGAAGTTTTTCACTGTGTTCTGTCACATTCTGGGTGTAGCTGAGTACATACACAGCATATAAATAACTCTCAGTTTTAAAAATAACTATGTTCCTTCAGAAATTATGTAGAAAACAAGGTATAAAATTGGTTTTGTTGTACAGGATGCAAATTTCATATTTGGTTTTCTGTAAAAAGTGACCACAGAGTTACGCAAAATCTATATGAGGCTGTGCTAAAGGAAAAACAAAACAAAACAAAACCCTAAAACTTAAGTTGAATTCAATTCTAATGTGAATATCATATGTAAGTCAAAGGAGGTGTTACCTTATTTATCAGAAAGATTTTTGCTGAGTTATCATTTAGGGCACAATCCTTTAGAATGACATAGCCAATCAGGGGAAAACATCCAAGAGAAGAGTCTTAGAAAATTTGAGGAAAGGAAGATGATTTAATATTCTTTCTGATTTGTAGTAAATATATGTTCGTTATTTTAGTTCCTTTTATTTTTTTTAACTTGTTACATTTATCTCCATAAGCAGGTTGTCTATGAGTGGGGAGTTTTCCCAAATAAAAAATAAACCTAGGAGATGGAGTTTTAATCTGCCTCCCTCTTCTCTGAAAAATAAAGTCTCCAAACCTTACATCAATGGTCACCATTGCTCAACTGCCTGGCCTGGCTGATGGACCTCAAGTGAGAAGGCTTAAGAGTGTCAGGATAACTTTTGCATGGGAGTCATCTTTCCATCTGTACCTGCACAGGTGGCCTGAATTCAAGCAGATAAACATCATCTGCTAAATATATGCATAACTCAAGGGAAAAAAAGAAGCCTAAATTAGCTAGAGAATTAAAATGTGTTGTTTGAAAGTAGCTGGTAACGTGGGGCTAGCTGTGTATATGAGTTTGTAGAGTCATTACTCAAAACTGCCTGGTTGCAACCTGCTGGCTAGGGTTTTTTAGCCAAGAAGGAGGGAAGAAAGGCCTTTTGGCAGAGCACAACTAAATACATTGGAGAAAATAGTTGTTATTTCAGGTGCACAGTTTCCCAGTAGAAAATAAGTTTAATTAATTAATTTATTTTTCTAATTTGTGAAAATATGCCTAGGGTGACCTTTTAGCACAAGTGCAAAAGCCATAAAATCTGATTCATTCATTAACCAGCTGACATAATGTCAACCAATGATAGTCAAATAAACAAATAACATGTGAGGAAAACTCAAACTCCTCCCATCCGACTCTCCATAGGAAAAAGCCTTTGAGAGCGAACACACTTGGCAGTGTGTCTTGAGCTTCTTGCTCAGCACCTTTTCTTGGGTAACAGAGAGAATGGAATCTGAATCATAGTGATCCCCCCTTTCATTTTTTATTTAATGTTCATGCAGTTTAATTAAATACCATGAATGTACCAATTTTTTTCTCTATTTTTTAAAGTATATTAAATGTTAGATAGGAACCAGTTACAAAATTGATTCTGTAAAATGCTTAGACCTCTGGGATTGGTCAGACAACAGGAAATCAGGATTTCTTCTGTCTCCTAGACCACCACCACCACCCACTACTCTCCTGCTCTCTGATCCTAGCGTAGCTACTCAGCCCAGATGGTTAGATGTGCAAACTTTACCAAGCAGGGCTTGTCATTTCCTAGTAATTCCATGTATAACTCTTTTGCCAATGTGTGCTATTTGAGCTTCTCCCATTTCTATAGGGTGCTATAAACAGTGAAATTAAATGAGGAAAAAGCAGATGTACCTCAGCAATGGCATTACAGAAGCAATGAAAGGAGTCCAGCCACTCCTTGAAGTACTAGGGAGCATAAGACTCCTGTGGGTAGGTGACAGCAGTGCTGAGACATCAGTGCTTTACACCTTTCCCAGCACTTCCATATGATTGTAGTGACTTTACTGCTGCCAGCATCTTTCATGTCCCTGACAAAAGTACCTTGAAATGCTGCCATTGTGCTCATTCACTCTTATTCCACCAACAGCTACAGCTTTCCTCTCACAATATCCTTGTTATGCATCATAAACTAACATGCTATGGTTTACATTACAAATAATCAATTTTTGAAAACTTATATTTCAGCTGTTTGACAAGGAATTTTTTCCACAGTAATAAAAACAAGTTTATGTCCAAACATGCCTTATATGCCCATATTCATATTCATGCGAGAAAAAAATCCTTTTGGGATACAATTTCATATTAGAGTTCTAACAGATGAGATTCAAGATTCTGTTCAAGCCTGAGCACTGTGGTTGTGATGGACACAGAACAGGGCAAAATATATCTGGTTTTCAACCTGGGAGGAAATCTTCCCCCTACCCTGCCCCCTCAAAAATGTTTTCAAGAAAAGATCAGACACCAGGTTTTAATGCCTGGGGAAAAACAAAACATGACCCACAATAGATTTAGGCAGTTCCATTTTTCCTTACTATTTTTAAAAGCATGCATGTTATTTAAAAATAATTAGCTTCAGCCAATTTATGTGCAATGTATATATTGCACATATGTCTAGAGGAAACCATAAACAGGGTTGTATAATCGTAACCTTACTGCACTGTGGGCCTGGCATAATTACCGTTGCAATACAGAAAGCCAAGGAGATTTTATCTGTCATATTTATTTCCCCCAAGTAAATATATTAAAATCAAACAAAAATAAACTTTTGATGCACAGCTTAATTCAGTTTATATAGTGTGCATTTGATTCTTAAATATTATTATTATTAACAATAATTTCCCACATATTCGTGTGCAGTACAACTCTTGAAATGGGAATCTGGAAGGTAATGTTTTCAGTAGCTGCAAATTTCATCTGTTGCTTATGAAAAAAGGCATCTTCAAATATGCACACGTCTTTCACGGATTTTATATCTGCATGGCAAGTGAGGCCATATCAGGCAAAAGTAGGTTTTACTGTATGAAGCTGAGCATGTGAATCTGCATAGTCCTCAGGCCCTTTAAAAGGTAGCCAGTATGATAAGGCTGTTGTCTGTAATATCATCATATTTAATGAATATAGGACTGAATGAGAGGAAGAAAGTCTATTGAGTCAAGATATCCCAGAGCTTTGCTAGAGCTTGGGCTGGCACGTGACTGATGCTTTTCTGTATCCTCAGATTCAACATCAAGGCCAGCTTGCAAAGATCCAGTTAAATAAAAACCATATGAAACCTGCTAAACTTATACAATTTGAGTAAATCAATGCCTTAAGACTTTCTCAAAAGTATCTTAAGAAACTCACTGGAAGGAAACTGTGCATTTCCACTGAGTACCAGTTAAGGATTTTAACACGTTCCTCTTTATCTTCATGACCTTGCAGGAGGTGAGATAGGTTTTCCCCACACAGAGCACACATCTTTTTTTGCAGCACATTGTGAACACACCTTTCATAATAATGTCTTGTTTTGTTTTGGCTCTTTTCAAAGATTATGCATTAGTAATTTGTGCCTCACATTTGGCAAGCGGAATCACAGTGTATTGTGCACACTACTAATGTGAGACAGAAACCTCAGCATATTCTAGCTCTCTTCTCATATCTTGTTAGCATCTGTTTGTGGTAGGCTGGGATGATGAGGTGCTAATATGATACAGTGAAGGAAGTGTAATCCATGAACATTTTTGTGTCACATTTGTGTAATATATTACACTAATCTGACCAGACTTTCATGTGCTCTTGCCCAAGGAATGCCATTCCAGCCTCCTCCCTTCCCCCACCAATGCCTTTGAAGGTTTGTGAATGATTTCCTGTACACAGGCAGTGTAAGAATGTGCACACATTCTTTCCCCAGTTGAAGGAGTGCTTTTTATGCCCACTTGCTCTCAGGGTAACAATGCTCATGAACAAATTGCACTAAAGAGAGAAGCATGTTCAATTATGCTCTTCTTTCTCAGCCAGAGGTAAATGAAGTAGAAGGTGCACTCTCTCCAGTAAGCGTCAGATCCATTCAGAGTGTTTGGTGCAGTGTCTGGGGGCAATATTTTAGCAGAACTTTTATGCAGCAGCAGTCTGCAGGTTGCACAGCAGTTACTAGGATGTCTGAATCGACAGCCATTGTTTCTTTCTGAGAGGTGCCATCAACTGGTGCCATCTTGAAGACTGATTCTGGTTTTTTGCCTTGTTGCTTGTCCTTAGACAATTTGCTAGGTCTGTTTTTCCTATCCATGGTAAGTTTTGCTCTAGCTTATTTTTCAGATAATAGTTACCTCTTTCTATATGTTTATGGAGGTTTAGCACATTGGGATCCTATTCCTGATGGGAACTTCCTGTCAGAACTGCTATAGAAATAAATGTTGGCGCAAAGTGAACTCATAAAAACCAAAATTCCATCACAGTTATAACAGAGAAACCTTCATTTTGCCAATCTGTTTCAGGAAGGGAAAGCCCAACAAAAGTCTGGATGAAAGACATAAAACTAGAAAGCCATCACAGTTTTGCCAAGTCACTGGGTATTTAGTCTCTTTGTTGATCCTCAGTCTAAGTTAGAATTTAGAAAGAATAGTGAAGATATTCAACAGTGAAATCCACGTGGATTGTGGAGTCTATATACATATACATGTATATACATAAATTCATATATATATATATATGTATGTATATTTATATGGCTTTATTCTAGTCAGCTGAGACTAGAATGCCCCCATACCCATTGTATAGCATAACTCTTTAAGTGGGCCATCTTACAACTTCCCAAGAGCTATGTGCAATGCAAGATCACAGCTTTACTATCCCTGAAGCAGACATTGTAACAGGTGCTCATTTTACCACAGGAAGATCAGTTTTGCTTGCTGGTATTTTAAATTTTTTGCACTTTAGGGAGGCTAGGCTTAAGGAAACAACAGCTCAACAGTCTTGGCACTAGGGGGAAGACTGTTGCTATTGGAAAAGCAAGGCAGAAAGCAGGCACACATGTTCTAATAAATTAAATGCTGCCTGTAACATTTCATAGCACCAAAATGCAATCTGGCACGCTGTCAAGCTGTTGGAATGGTTTGTCTTGTACTAAAGAACAATTCTTTAGCAACCCCAAACAACAGCCACAGAATGCAATCAGAGGAACTACTCAGCCTGAGATGATTAGCAGATTTTTGCTTTGGACTACAAGTAACTGTGAATTCCTTACCTGCTTGTAGTCTTTTCATTTTGCCAGATACAGCAGGAAAAAGCTTGACTTTAGATGACATCATTCATTGCAAAATGAAGGTGGACTTAAAAATACTTCTCCTATTGTTCTCAGCCAAAATTGGGAGGAATATTTATCTAGAATAGCATCTAGCATCTTGCAGTGCCAACTTGCCTGACCATGCATCACTGCACTCAGTACAGTAAGAAATCAGAAGTTATGCCTAAACTGTGTGCACCTATGGGACTTCTCAGCTACTGTTCCCTATTCTGACCCATCCACAATTTCAGGTTAGAATGACACCCAGCTGCATGTAATTGACTCCTGAGCCTTTGTGGTTTTTTTTTTTCGGTTGGTTGGTTGGTTGTGCTTTTTATAACATTCACTGGGGAAAAAAACAAACAAAAAACAACCAACTAACAAAAAACCTCCAACAAAACAAAACAAAATAAAACAACAACAACAACAAAACCCCAAATAAACACAAAAAACCAAACTGAAACAAACCCCCCCAAACAAATAAAACACAACAAAAACCACCAAAAAGTCCACAAGCATGCTGAGTGGAAAAGAGGTATGATGGTTTTCCTGTCCTGGACAGTGATCAGAGGGGTTGATGGTGTCGTGCTGTGCAGCACTTTTGTCCAACCCTTCAGTGCAGCCAGTGGGAATAGGAATAGACATTGCAATGCAAAGGCAAGCCATGCTTATCTCTTCCCTAGGCAAGAAAGTTATACATTGCAGTATTTTGGTTTCATGAAATATAATATTAGTGAATTAATCTCCTGCAGAAGAAGGACCAAGACCTCAAGGAAAGTGCTTGTGGATAATGTTGATGTAAAGACAGCTAACTATGTCCTACAGTGTATTAACTTGTTACTCCAGTGTGGAAAAATTATGTATTTGTACCTCAGGTACTGACTTCCTATTGATGTGATGAAGTTTTAAGGACAGTTAGTTTACTGAATGTCCTGGTAAAGCAAAGATGAATAAATTTAAAATAAAGAGTATATAAATTGTAAAATAAAAAGGAAAAAAAAAGAAAAAAGAAACAAACTGTAATCTTTCAGAGTCCTAAGAGCTGTTCTTAAAACATTTTTTCTCTAAGAATTACTCTTTTCCTTATGTCTTTCCCTGACAACATTTTTCTTTTTATCTCATTTTAATAAAAAGATAGCATTTGAGAGCATCTCAGAATCCACTGTCTCAGCCTCTGCTTTTGTTGTTTAAATTACAAAAAGAAGGAAAAAAAAAAAGAAAAAACTGAACCTGAATCCAAAGCTTTCAAGAGAACCTGATCAATGTGTTCTGTGTTTCCTCCTTATGATTCAAAGCTTCTTCAACTGCCATTAAAATCAGGAATCTTGATCATCCTCTCCAAAAAAAGCCATTGTAACAAAACTCCAGTGAAGTAACAGAAAACAATATTTTATCTGATGCTATCTGTTGTGAAGTGGAGGCTTAACAAGATCGGAAAAGCTGCTACCCCCAGGCTTTCCCTGAGCTAGTGTGTACCTCTTTTCTCTGCACTCATCTTGCAGAAGATTTGAAAGCAGGAGCATTCATGAGAGGTCAAGCTGGGATCTATTGAGACTTTAAGGATCTCGTGACTTCTCAGGGAGCCCTCTCCAGGCCATGTGCCACAAGCAAAGGAGAGAGATGAGGATACAAGGACTGCAGGGCGGAAAGATGCTGGAGGGATCACAGTGAGGTGGTAGGGAATTTCGTAGGAGGAAGGATGCTTATCAGATGCCAAAGAGATGTTACCATGGCTGCCCAGCTCAGTGTTTTGTAGCAGGGCTAAACAGCTTGGAGGAGATTAATTCAATATTTATAAACGCTTTGGAAGAAACATATTGTTTCTTTTGCAAGGTTTCTACTGAAGGTAGTAAAAACTGTTATATAATCTGGGAAACAGAGAGATCTCTCTTTAGACGCTCTGCCCAGTTAATTATCTATAGGAGAGAAAAAAACACCATGTTGGAAAACACGCATTTTCCATGTTGGTTTTGGACTACATTTGTTTGCAATCTCAGTTTGTTAGTTTGAATCTCATGTTAATAATATAACATGAAAGGAAATGTTTTATCCAAATGTCTTCCTTCTTAATATGTGATCCTAAAAGCTTGATGCAGTAATAAGTGGCAAATGTTTTTTATAGATCTCAGGAGAAAATGAAACCACTTCTGATCATCTAAAAATTTGAAAATACATGCTTTCATTATGATAAAAAGTTGCAGGTACATCTAGAACAAATAATTCTTAACTGAGGATATTACACTGATTAATTATTTTATTCTGGTCAGCATAATGTTTTCTAGAGGCTGAATAACCAGAATTTGGGGTAGCTGTTGACCAAAGGCGTGTATAAGATCTGGGTTTCCTAAGTGTCGCTCTTCTGTGACATATGACAGGGAATATAGTAGAATTAGTTTATTATGTCTACAAGTTCTTCCCTGTTAAGCAAAGTCTCTTTTACAGATTAGGCATGTGTTAATATTAAGCACTGTTCAAAGCATAGAGGCAGTCCTACCTGCTGGGTGAAGAGAGCTTTATAAATACTTTTGTATCACCTATGGTGTTTGACCCTTCTTTAAGAAAGAAATCTCTGATAGTTATCTAATTATGGGTTCTTTAGCCATACTGTCAACAAAGGGTACGTGCTTTGTTTTAACAATCAAACGTTACACTAATTAGAATTATAATACAACATTCAGGAAGTTCTCAAGTCCTAGAAATATATGTAAGACATAGGAAATTGCTCTTTCAGGGCTGATTTGATAATAGAGCAGCCTAGATAACTGAGTAAATGAAATACAATATAAAGGGAATAGGTTCCAACATATGCAGTCTTCGTTGGTGTAGACTTGTGTCTGGATAGCCTAGCATGATGTATAAGAAATCTAAAATTTAAAGAGTTCAGATAAGACATCATCACATTATCCCTTAGAAAAATTAAGGTAGGATGAAACAAAAAGTAGGGTGCAATGACGCACACTGAAAAAGGTGTCACTTAGAACCACTTTTCCACTGGAAAAACAAAGCTGGAAAATATTTTGAGATAAAGTTCAAAACCCACAAGAGCTTCTAAAATATTCACCTAACTAAAAATATCTTCATATAACATTTGGTTACAGAGGCTAAGGTTATTAGATTCCTGTTGATGTCAAAAAAAGATAGATCAGACCCTAAAATACTTTTTCAGCTTTCATAAAGAAAGAAAATAAATTGGCAATTCTATGCACAAGCAGTAAACAACTTTAGCACACGTATCAATCTTCAATTTCTTTGTTTAAGAATGAAAGTAATGTTCAGTTTTATACAGATGACAAATCTGCATTCTTATAATATTTATAATATTCATTTATATATAATTTATTTATATGATATATGTTATTTAAGTATTTATTTATAATGCAAATGACAAAATATTATTTTCTGCTATTATTTCTCACATTTTTTCATTCAAACAACCAAAAAAAACCATATAGGTAAAATACAACACTGTCATATAAGCAAAACAATTCCTTAGTCACTGAAACTAATGCACTTTCTTTCACATGAATAAAGTATCCCAAAATATATAAAGAGTTCAACCCAACTGAACTTTATATTTGCATTATGTTCCACTGCTCCATAGGACTGTTAGGTCTGTATTTTATACCCATACAAAATAGAATTCTCAAAGGTTAAAATAAAATCTCGAACTCATAGCACACATTACAGAAACGAAGAGCAAATTGAATATTATAGTTTTCTTGCTACAACAAATATGGTTTACATTTATTTCTATGTAAATTTTAGCTTGCTCTGTCACACTGAAATATTTGGCAGAAGTTGCTAGACCCCAGAGTAAACAATCCTCTCAGAAGATCTGTGATCAGGTTTACATGGGAGAGAATCATAATTTCTTCGTTATGATTTTGATAAGGATCTTTGTGATTTTTTCCAAGCTTCATTTTGATCTCAATGAAGCTGAGCAGCACAGTTACTCAAGCAAAAGGTACAAGGGTAAAATTTAAAGATTCTTGAAGATGGCTAAGCAGAGTTGACACAGGAGCTGCTGAAATGCTCGATGGGAACAGGATTGTAGGCACAAAAGAGATCTAAGTCAGGAAGTTCTTAGAGAGTTTCCTTCCTCATATTTCTGTCCCAAGAGTTTTGCTCATTATTTGATTCTCAGAGGCAGTCTAATCACTGTTGGCATCACTTAGCACTTCTAAGTTCAGTTCCTCAGTCTGCCACTTAGAGTAATTTACTCTAGTCTCAGAGTATCCCAGTCTATTTATTTTAAATAAAACTTGTTTTGCTATTTATTCTGTTGTCTTGAATTGAGTAACATTAATTGATTGAAAATAGTTGTATAAAAATAAACATTATATATGTAGGACACTACCTACATAATTATAAATAACATAATTTATTATTCTTAATATACTATCTATTTATAAGGTACATAGACAAATGCAAAACAAACTATACATATTTTTGTAAACATATGTATTCATCTGGATTGTTTGGAATTACATTGATACTTGTGAACAGACAAAAAAGTCACTTCTAAAATCACAGTTTAAGTAATATAATCTTTACTTCTTTCTTCCTCATTAATTTCAATTTTTTTAATTGCTTAATTTTTCTCTTAGTAAAGATCTTAAGTGAAGATATCTCTTTGCTAGTCTCCAAATTAAGAATGAACCTCCTTAACACATGTGACTGAGGGATCCATTGGCCTTAACTGGGCTACTCACCTCTGTTAGAGTAAAATGGATTTGTCCCAGATGTATATTAACTATATCATGCATACAGTGTTTCTACTCAGGCAACTTAAAATTTTGAGGGCATGATTTTTGAAGCAACTCTAACCAGTTGTGCTTTGTGCTTATTTCTGTTGTTTTCTCTGACCATCTCTAAACATTTCACTTTACCCATTTTCATAAAGCTTCCATTCACAGGCAACTTCAAAAGCTTTGTACCAGGTTCCTATTGTATAGGATACAAGGGCATCCGTCATCTCAGCCAGGATCCCTGCCATGAGCTATTTGTTGCAACAAAAGGCGCTGCTTTAATGACATGGCTCCTCATCAGTCAGTCCTGGTGCAGAAGATGTCAGACCCACTGCTGGAGAACAAGGATAATTTGGACTTTCTGAAGCAAAAAGATGTCAGGGGCTGCAAACAAAGTCACCTGTAAATTGGTTGACAATTTTTTAGGTTTTTTTCACAGTAAATCCCTGCTCTGAACCTCTTTCTTTTTTTTTTTTTTTTTTCCCCTACTCCCCTCTCTTAATTTTGCCTTCAAAAGACTACCTAATTTTAATCAACCTGGACATTTTAGTTTATGCTCAAATTTTAAATTTAAAGGAATTTTATACATTTAAATTCTTGTTCTAGTATGAATTTTTATTTTTCATGATGCCATATTTGAAAGGGCTGATAAATCAGTATTATAGAAATTGGAAATATATTTATAGAAGTCTACAGAAAATGAGAAGCCTGCCTGACACCGACATATATATTTTAAAAATTTTGGTTGGACTTTTGACAACTTAAGCATTAATGTTGGTAAGAACACAGCTTCATGTTCTGATAGAAGAACCTCAGTTTTAACCATTAGTTGGGCTGAAAATAATTATACAGGCCATTCAAAGCCTTTTGCTCATTTCTTCACTTCATGAGTTTTTTGGTTATTGGTATATGAGTTTGTCATTTTAGTCTCTATTACTGCACTGTTTCTGAAGTAGTTTTTTTTCTCAAATATGCTACTAAGCAAAATTGAGACATCTGTCACTGAGGATTTCAGCATAGCTTGCTGCATTTAACTTTGAAGGGATTGTATTTCTGGAGTCAAAGATGTGATGTACAATAAGACCTCAGATTTAGAGTAACCATTTTTGAGTTAGGAAAATAAGCCACCATCTTGCAGGCATGTGCGTGACTCATTTAGCTGCAAGTAGTATTTACTTTCACTTACTTTAAACACATGCTTAAAATTAAGCATGATCATGTGTTGAAGAATCAGCACCTCCACAGATAAAAGGAAAAGTGAGACATGTAAGTTATTTGCATTCAGCTAAAGCATTCAATATGGAGTCTCATGAAAATTGGACTAAAAAATTAATTCAGTTTAGTTTGAATATACATACTCCTGTGGTTTGAAGAGTGTTCAAAGGAGCTTGGTAAACAGTTAAGTAGCAAGTATCAAACTAGGTTAAGGTGTCTAGTGAAGTACCACGGGGATGTCTATTAGGTTTTATTTATTTAAGTATCTAAGAACTAGAAGAGGGATTCTGTTAGTGAGGCATATAAAATGAATGTTAATGACCATAGTTTAATTAAATTCACAGTTAATGCTAGATTGAAAAGAAGGTGCAAACAATAGAGAAATAATGAAGTGAGGAATAAGCATCTGGACAGGACAAAATAAACTAAGGATAAGTCTAAGAAAACTGATCTGAGTAATAAAAAATATTGTAATGCAAAAGGCAGATGTTCCATAGGAGGAAGAAAAAAATACTGCAGAGAGACTTAAGAATGACAGCAAATAGCAAAAAGCTCCACATAACTTCTTCTACTTGGTGTGTCTGTATTCAGAAAGCATTATGGCATTGGGATGCTTTTCATATTACTTTTGTGCAGTGTCCTATGATATTTTATTCCTAAATTGAATATACTTTTTAATTACAAGATAAAAAAGCACTGTCACAGAATTCTGGTAGAAACAAAAATTAGATATGTAAGTAGTTACCTGAGACCACCTGAAGACAAAATGGATTTTATTTTGAACAATAGAAAACTTATTATCCATAGGTAAAAGGATGGAAGTAAAAAAAAAAAAATCTGATTGTGGGTTCCTTTTTAGGGTGGAAATATATGTGTTGGGACAGGGTAAGGGATTATGAGGAATGTTTCTACCTGACTGAGAGATGTTATCCAAAAAAAAATCCCAAAAAAAACAAAAACAAAAACCTAAAAATTTATTGCCAGCAACAATTTCTCCGAAAGAGGACAAACACTTGTAACAAGGCATACATTTTTTACTCTGACTCCTATGTTTCTATGACACAAATAATTCCTACACACCAAGTACCATTAAGGGAGTCTGAGTGTCAGGTTTATGTGGTTCTATAGTCTGCTAGGAGACAAGATTTTCTGAACTGCATTTATTTTCCTTTATTAGTCAACCATGTGTTCTGTAGTACTTGTGTTGTTGGCATGGAACATAGAGGTGAGCATTACAAACTTTGAAAGCTTTTTGAAAATTTGCTTTCCTTATTGTGTAACTTTGGGGAACAGGACAGTGCAGATTTCAACATAAAAGTTAAAAGAGGAACTCATTTGTTATTTTCTGCATCTTACTGATGCTCATTCTTTCCATAGGCCCCTCTGATTTATCATCCTAAAGCTACAGAATGGCTGTAGTTGATGCTCTGTCCAAGTTGCAAAGGGAATAACTTACAGCTGTGCATGGATTGTACTGGAAAAACTTAACGTCCGATGATTTTACTTGCTCTTTTCTAGATGCAGTTTAGTAGTCTGGGCAAATTATGATTTTTTTTTTTTTTGTCTCAAACATAATGTGCGCAAAAGAATATTTAGAATTGATTGTTAGTACCAGACAGTAAAACCGAAACTTATGAGATGAAATGCAGCTAATGTTATGGATTAGCTCTGTGTTTGCTACCTAACATACTCTTTATTTTCTTTCTCCATTTGCTCCTCAAACTGGTGACTTTTACCATGCATGGTGTCATTCTTTGTTCAAAGTAAGGGTGCACAGCACTCGAGATCAAATTCCAAAATGAAGCATTAGTGACATAAAGTAAATTGAAAAATGACTGAGAATGCTAATTGAGCTTCCCCCATCTGTGAAGTTGTCATAATGTTCTCACTGAAGGCTCCCAGGAAAACAAAGCAGTCTACATGCTAAGTACAGTTTACCTGGGCTCTATCTCACAGCGAAATTGGAGGAGGATGCAGAGGACAGTCTTTCTCTGTCAAAGACCCCTGGAACTGCCAAGCAAGCCTTTGTTCCCCAAAAGCACTTGCACATATTAAAAAACACGTAACAAACAGATCACAGAGGGACAATAGCAGGAGATGGTTGGGGGACCATCATTGTACACCAAGGTAATAGGTATAGAGCATTTGACCGGGTCACAGGAGGCCCACATCCATTTTTTGCCTATCCAACAGGATTCAGAAGTCCACATCCCCATTTCTCCTAGGAGTGCCCTGTTTATGCCTTTCATTCAATGACAGTTTCAGATAAAGCAGATAAACGCTCCTTTATATCAAGCAATCATTGAACAAAACAAAAAGGAACAGCTTCTGATGCTCAGAATGGAGTTTGCTATTTCCTACTGCTTCTCTCTCTCTTTCCCATTTCCCCTCACCCAGTTTCATCTCATCTACAAGTTAGCTCTAGTACACTGAGCGTTTGGATTCACTTTGTAAAACAACCAACTCTGCATGCATTGGGTTAAGCGCTTTTTGTTCAATTTGTCTTCAAGATTTCATTCTGGGAGCTGAATAAACTTGCAAATCTGGGTGATTGTGTTTGTAGCTCCCTGTTTTGAATGTATACACTCCTACAGGGAAGCAAATAACATCCCTCTGAGAAAAAGTGGTAAAGGTATGTTGTGAGCAGGCTGATACAGAAGGCAAATATGTATCTTCACCTAGAAAAAAACTGCAAAATGTAACAAAAACCTTCTGTTTAAATTTTGACAACACTAAATTCAGGTATTGTCTTGGAAACATTATTAAAAGGATAATAGCCAATTGTAGTGACACACCTTACTGAGCCATTAAAATTGAAATGAAGAGAAAAAACTGAATTAGCAATAGCATGACTACAGCTATTGCTTTAGGTTTCAGATTTTTCAACTTCTTTGTATTCTGATGTTTATGATAAGTGACAAAAAATGCATTCTTGTTTCTTCTTCATTGTACTTCTTTCCTTTCTGGCTCTAGGACGTCCCCCAAGGTACAGTCTGTAGCTTACAGATATTTGCTCTTTCTATTATGAATATTGGTTTTGAGTTTAGCAGGAGATATTTTCCTATAGTAAAATACAACTAAGTAAAAAAAGCAAGAGCAGACTGTCCTTAATAGGCTGATTAAGACCTGTTAGAGTCAGCATCTCATTTTTACTAACATATCAAGGCCTTATGTACTGCAGAAATTTGGACTGCTGTAATGAAATCAAAAGAAGGTGTCTCTGTCCTAGGGTAGCTGTCCACTATAGCACTTGTACCAGTTTAACTCTTTCAGAAGGAAACCACACATCCACAACCATGTCTGTCTGTACTGATGTGAATGTAAACCAGGCCTATACAAAATGCGCTGTGCTGTCCTGTGTTCATTGCCAGGAAAAAATTCAGGGCTTTGACAAATAGGCAAGAAAGATAAATTCAAAAAATCAAAATATTTCCTAATAATTAAAAAGAATTGCTGTGGTATGCTCTTTAATTTGAAAGAGTAGCATTCCAAATAATTCTTTCTACTCATAGAAGAAGGTTGGGATTTGTCATAGTTGTGATTCTGTTTTAACCTCCTGAAAAGCTTCTTATTAAAAGCAAAAATGAGATGCCTGACAATTTTTGTTTTATGTAACTTTATAAAGAAGGATTTATTTATCCATTTATTGATTCTAATGCTGTTGCAGTGGAAGCACTTTTAAAGTTTGTTATTCCTCACAAGTTTTCAGGTGCCATGTTCACCAGCCTTCTGCAATGAACTTATGTCTGACATGGCAAGCTAAGCATAAAAGTTCTGTGTCACATAATCTCATTTGCAGTAAAAATGGGGCCAGCTACAACTGTTTACCTGAGTTAGTGAGATTTCCACTGATAACAGGCTCCTGTTCTCTTTCAGTCAAAGAAGTGAAGAGCCATAGGCTGGTGGTTTGACATTCAGCTGTGAAAAATTTGTCCTGTTGAGATCTTGTGGTTAAGAAGTGTCTTGCGACCCTCAGAAAGGAGAAAACATGTAGGTACAAGGAGCAGGTTCTCAGCACAGACAGTATGAAATGTCAGTGTCAGCAAGAGCAGGATGTAATCTTGCATTACACACAGACACTGTCTTTGTGGTGTGTTTTGAAGGCGGATAAACTAAGGCAGGAGCAGACTCCTCCTAATATTTTGGTGAAATCCAACTGCCTTTTGCTGGTTGGTATAGTGTGGGGTTGTAGCTCCAGTGTCACAGTTTAGAACAGGTAATCAGGACTTCCCAAACCTTCCCCAATCTTTGGGTAAATAACCATTGAACTTTTGATAGGCCATTAGAACTTTAAGAAAATATTACCTTAAGTCATCCTATTCAGAGAGAGTATTTGAGTATTGGGATTGTTCAGCCTGGAGAAAAGACTTTAAGGTGACCTAATTGCAGCCTTCCAGTATCTGAAGGGACCCCACAGGAAAGATGGAGAGAGACTACTTAAAAGGGCAGGTAGTGACAGGACAAGGGGGAATAGCTTCAAACCAAAAGAGAGTAGGTTTAAATGAGATATTAGGAAGAAATTCTTTATTATGAGTGTAACGAGGCACTGCAGCAGGTTGTCTGGAGAGGGTGTGGGTGCCCCATCCCTGGAAGTGTTCAAGATCAGGTTGGGTGTAGTCCATGGCAGTAAGGTCAAACTAGGTAATCTTTAAGGCCCCTTCCAAACCAGGCCATTCTATGACTCTATAATTCTATGAATACTTTCCTAGTATTTACAAGCTCAGAATCTATTTTCTTTGGTGTCTGGGTTTAGCAGTGCTATCTAGTCTACAATATTTTAGATCAGTAATGTAGCTGTTATTCCAAGCATTTTTGAATTTCTCTATGACTTCTTACCTTCTAAATACATCAGAGGCAGTGTTTTTCATTTACATAGATACACAAGAGAGTTTGATAGTCTTGACTGCAGTTATTCTCTAGCATGAGTCTAAATCAGAAAAAATGTGACAACATTCAATGTAACCATGTGTGTGTAAAGACATGACATGAACTGACAGGAGACTGACCTACAAGTTGTTTATACTACCTTTTTGTCATCTCTAATTGGTACTTAGTCCTTTACTTTGTGTGTTGTGTTTGTATTACTTTATAGAGCTATGAGTGTAATAATTTATTTCTTGTCACTTGTAAAAAGCACAGTTCGATTTTTTTTGTTCAACCTGAAATTACAAAAGCAGCCGAGCAGAGTTTAGTCAAACTTAGAAAGCATATATTTAAGTATGAATAAGTCTATAAATAATAGTAGCGATCATCTCAGGTTGTTACCTTTTCAGAAATAAGGGAAATGGAAATGTTTTTGTGTCATAGTTATAATGCAAGGGAAATAAGCATTCTCTAGTCTTATAAAATAGTTTGGAAAACAAAGACACTAGGAAAGAAGTAGCCCTTATTCTTACTTAGTGTTTAATCCCTAGAGGGACAAAGTGTCTTCAGTTCTTATCAGTTTCAGTTTGAGTTGCTAAAGGTGTACTCACTGTCTCAGTCTCTCCCTCACACCTGCTTGGGGTTTCTTTTCTCTTCTA
This sequence comes from Sclerurus mexicanus, assembly GCA_013396755.1. Taxonomy (NCBI): domain Eukaryota; kingdom Metazoa; phylum Chordata; class Aves; order Passeriformes; family Furnariidae; genus Sclerurus; species Sclerurus mexicanus. The sequence goes on from VWZF01006645.1 coordinate 146,861, forward strand.
AAGCATGAATAGCAGATTTTCATATGCTAAAACTTATTTTTATTCCCAGCCATGTGCTATGGGACCAAACAGATATAGTCATATTTCTACAGTGCTGCTCCAATTGAGCAAAACAAATCCAGAGCTGCTCCTTCCCCCTCCTTCAATACAATATAGGAACAGGTCAATTGCTGACTGGCCAGTGTTTCCCAAGCTAGAAAAATGTCCTTACAGGCTGAGTCCTGGCCCTGAGCCATCTGTTGACTAGTTTGGCACAAAACTATTCCAAATCTCTTGCTTTTGTTCTTCCTACCTCAAGGACCTGAGTGACTAGATTCCAAGAACCTTTCCATAACCACCTTTTTTTTTTTTACAATACTGGCATGTTTTCTACAAATGTCATCCTTTTTTTAAAAAATTAACTTCTTTCTGTAAATTATTCTGAGGTGTTTTGTAATACTAATCTGGTGTAGCTCCACCAAAGAGCATGACTTTCTAAGAAATGCTTGTCCACTGTTTTCCTCTTTTTTTCTTTTCTTTTTTTTTTTTTTTTTGTGCTGGTGTTTCAGCCTTTTGTATGTTATCCTTAATTTTAATTGAGATGATGTTTTAAAAAAGATATGCTAGACGTAGTCTTTCTGAACTCTCTCCCTCTTCTAGGAAGGAGAGAAAATATTTCTTAGAATAATTGCTGCAAGGCATATTATCACAGAATCTCAGAATATGCTGAGCTGTAAGGAACCCACAAGGATTATTGACTCCAGCTCCTGGCACGGGACATCATCATCATCATGTGCCTGAGAGCATCATCCAAACACTTCTTGAACTCTGTCAGGCTTGGTGCTGTAACCACTTCCTGGGGGAGCCTGTTCAAGTGCCCAACAACTCTCTGGGTGAAGAACCTTTTTCTAATATCCAACCTAAACCTCCCCTGACACAATCAGACTGTGTTTTTGAATTGAATCAGCAGCTGGATTTTGGATAAAATCCTGGTGAACCACAATGATGGTTTCAGTGGCAAAAGGCAGAAGCACAGAAGTTAAACAAGGCCAGAAATACAGACACAGACTCATGGCAAGGACAGTCCCAGGAAGCTGGAGCAGCAGCACACACCTCACCAGTGGTGTAAGGCAGCAGGTGCTGGTCCGTGGTGGGCACATAGGACTGTCCAGCTGCTTCCAGGGAACCTGTTCAGGGACAGTCCCAGGAGAAGCCATGAGCTGGACAGCCAGGGCATTCCCATGGGTGATCTTGTCAATGTGCTGAACTCTGCTGTGTACTGCCGTCCCTTAGATCAGCCTGGCAGAGGCAGAGTACTCCTCGGTGCAACCTGCCTTGAAATACTGGAACCTTTTCCAAAACATAACACCACTCACAGTAAATTAAAATAACCATTGTAAAAATTAACATTGTAATGATATGGAATTAAATGATTTTAAAGCTAAGGGTTAGTGTCTGCTTTTAGTTATGTGAATGGAGGGTAATATAACTTCACTGACAGTCTTGGTGCTGTCGTCAACAGTATCCACTGAAAATCACAGCAGATAAGGGGACGTGGGGGTCCTTACATGAAAAGCTGGTGGAGGAAAAGACAGTTTCAACTTGCTGATGTGCTTTGCCCTGTCCTTTATCATTTATTTCTTTAACATTGTCCAGTGAAATATTCAAAAGTTCTGAATATTGACAAACTGAGAACTTGATGATATCCTGCTGGTGGATGCAAATAACAGACACAAGAAAACTGTAGAATGCATGGTAACCTGTAATGGGACACATCTAAATGGATGTGCAAGATTTTCCCTTTCCTGTTCTAGATATCTGATATGTTTTTGACCAAGTCTCTGACAGTGTATTAGCTATCCTTGTGACTCTGTAGCTGCTGCCTTTCCTGTATCTCTTAGGAACATCCAGCCTGAAAATAAGGTACAATATTTAACTATGCTGGTAACTAATCATCAGGACTAGTTCACTACCTCCCATGCAGTCCTTAATTCAAACCTGGTTATTATCATAACAGAAGTATTTCAAATTAACCACCCATTCACTGGAGTTGATGCAGGGAAAGAGTGTGGCTTATGTTGTGGTCAGGTGAGATGCTCATGCCACTAAGCTTTGAATTTAGGGATCCATGAATCAAACCCAGTGCTTTGGTTTATTTCCAAAGGAACTAAGTTAATCAGAGACAGTCCTTGAACAAACAAAACTTACTGCCTTGCACCAGGGGAAGTAAGTTCATTTAAAACATGTTTTGACACCTAAGATCAACTTAGAGAAAGAAAGATTCCCTTTCATTGGTAAGCTCCACCTCACCTGCTTAAAAATATTACCACAGATGTTTTCCTTTCTAACAATAAACTCTTTAGTAAATGTTGGGTTTCAGCTTCTCACCTTTACAACCAAAGCATTAATTATGCCCTTTTTAGTGCAGTTATTAAGCAGTTCCCTCCTTCCCCTTCAAATTCTTTTTCTAACAGCGAACCTTCTGTCAGTGGCTCATAGACTGTACAGTTGCAATGTGTAAGTAGTGTCCACAGATCAAAAGGGGTAAAAAAAAAAAAATAGTGGAAAGTGGTAATGAAGCAAAGACAAGAAGAAGCAGCACATGGACAGGCATACCAATAATTCCTCTTTCATTGTGAGCTGTGATTGTTTGGGAGTGCCTCTATAGATACATCCATTAGGATTCACAGAAATGTGGAATTTTAAATTCTATGAGTCTCTGCCATCCTAGGGGAGATGAGAAGGCTGCAGCCATCTCTCCAGCAGATGAGCACTCAAAGTAGTTGCCACAGGCATCTGCTCATCGACCTGGCTCTTCTATGGTGTGGACACTACCTGGGGAGTTCTGTGAGGAGGGAAGACTTCCCATCTGAGGAGGATCCACTGTGACCCTCCTGCAAAATTTCCTTGAACACATTTGTTAGACAACAGATCAGTTATTATGGGCTCAGAAGCACCTTGTGGAGGGTGTGTGTGCAGGGTGCATGTGTGGGTGTGTGGAGGGTGAAGAGATGGGTTGAACCTCATGGAGGTGAGGTATCATCGTACTTCTCATGGTAGGCCCCTGAAACCCACATGGGCAAGCCTTGAAGTAGCTCTCAGTCACAGAGAGGCCGGGAATACTATGACACCCCACAGCTGGCATGGAGCCCCTCACCCAGCTCAGATTGGCAGGGACAGTCAGAACACTGCCCCTCACCCTGGCCTGGGACCCCAGAGTGGCCACTGGGTCAGAGGTCCCACTTGGAGGATTTGGCCATATGGACTAGAGCAGATAAAACCAAAGGCATAGGTGTGCCACGTCATGGCCCTGCCATCTGGACATGTGAGAGCTGGTATTCCACAAAGCTTCAGTGGTAGTTATCTCTTCCTCTTTCTCATTTTCTCTCTTCTTGCTTCCTCTGCTTTTCTTTCTTTGCTTCTTTCTTGATGCTTTGGGTGGCTTGGAGCTGAAGAGATTGGATTTTGAGTTAAGTGTTATGGATTAATACACCTGCATTGATATTGTGTTGAAACATTTTGTCTGTCGTGTGTTGTACCCTTTTTGAACCTTTGCTAAGTTCCCTTATTTTCTCCCATAAATTAGTAAAGAAACCCCTTGGGAATAAGTCTGCGGCTTATTCTCTTGATGTTTTCTTGAGGTATTAAAGAACCCTATATATATATTAAAGCAAAACTCCTGGCTGAGCTGTGAGCCCCCATCTTCCAGGGAAGGCCAAGGGGTTCTGCTCTTGGAAGGGTTGATTACCAGTCCATTGACTCAACTACAGATGCATCAGGCTTGTATATTTGCATTTGTTCACTGTGAGTAAGGATACAATTCTGGTAAGTTTGATGTGCATGCTGAGGCCACTTTTGCACATTCACTGAGGCCACTGTCTGGCTGCTTCCCAAGCTGCCATTCACACTGTACTTTTCACTTGGTGGGATTCTTTCTCTTTTCTGCTGAATCTTCAATTTGTCTTCTTGTTGAGGTACCTACTATTGAATTAGTGCAATGTGATCAGCAGAGGTGAGAGTCAATCCTTTAATAGCTACCTGTCATATTAAAATTGAGATACCTTTTTTCCTTCAGTGAGTTAATATAAAATTTTATTCCTTCCTTTCTTCTTTTCTCTCTTTCCAAGAGGCTGAAGTCACCTCAAGAGAAATGAAACAGAGATCTGCTGCCACCTTTTGATCACTTGGAAATCCTTCAATGTCCCCAACACAGAAAACAGTGCTGTGGAATGGAAGTGGCTACATTTCACTAAATGGTGAAAGTATCCTTCTATCATTTGCAGCTCTATATTATATCATTAGTTTTCATCAAAAATACACTGAAACCTTTAATTGAACCTTTAATTGAAAGAGCAGTGGATGGAAATCTTTAGGGAAGGGGCCCCACTCTTATGCATATAGTATAGAAAACAATCACATACCCAGCTCCAGTGTAGGTACCGTAAGTCTCCAGTGAGCTCACTGTTCGAGGTGGAAATACTTTTCTGTGTTGTGCCCCAAACTGGAAACAGACACAGAATCCACCTTATTCTGAACAATAACAAGAACTTTTAACCATTCACTACTTTAATTTGTTAAAAACTTCTTAAGTTTATAGTTTGCAATATTTGACACAGCAGGTATGGAAAAGAACATGCATGCAGCCTATTTCCACGGATGAAGTCTTTAAAACGCTCAGGGGGGCTATCTCTTGACTGCTCTGTAATCACTTATTTCAAACCTTGAATTACTCTGGTATGTAAATGCTGATAATAGCTAAATATAACAGAAACTGGCCACATACACATGTGTACACCTGATTCATATGTCAGGATATTTTCCTGGGTCTTCAGCACCAACTCCCTGACCTTTACCACTTCAAATAAAGGCTCTTTTGTCTATAAGCGAAGTAGCAGGCTGAACAGTAATTTGCCCAGCCACAAGAAAGGCAGTATTAAGCATTCACTTCTTAGAAGCATCAATATTGCTAATGATTTCAAACCCCTGACTCAGGCCTCCTGAAACCATTAGACAAGCCTTACAACCATCAGCGCTTAAGACAACAATAAAAATGTAAGGAAGGGTTTTTTATTATTATTTTCTCGTCTGGTTTTTGAATCTTTACAATCCTGTGTTTGAAAGTTTCGTCAATCACCCTGGCAGAAAATTTACAGGAAAAGCTCAGCTTCTCCTGCTGCAGGAACTAGGGTTTGTAAGGGGGGGAAACCACACACCCATACATACACACGCTAAAAGAAAACCCAGTGTAAAAGTTAAATATTGGTTGTCTATGAAACCAGGAAACTCAGCAGCATGAGTGTAAGCTTTTTGCAGCCCACCAAAGTGTTCCTGGTTAAGCTGACATTTAATTGCAGTTACTGTCCTATGATGGGGCTCTGGGCAATCCTGTCTCAAGCTGACTGAGCAGGATCACATGAACTTTTCCATCCTGGTTTAGCTACCAGACAGCACACATAAGGCTGCTGTTATTCTTTTGCAAAAGAACAAATGCCGGTACTTTGCAGTACCCCTACTTAAGTATCATAAGTCCTTGCACCTTCTGGCTCCATCCGCCACTGTGCTTCCACAATGGGTTCTGCCCCTTGCCCAGAGGCAGAAGTAACTGGATCTTATTCTGTGCCTGATCCAGTCCTGGGGAAGACCAGGCTTGAAGGGCTGAGTCCTTCTGCATGCAATCAGCAGCCTAAACCACAGAGGTAAAACTGTATTTATCTGACAGACAACTTCAAAACTGTGTGTCTTAAGAAAGTTAAGGTGAGGGACTGGGGAACCCTCAGTTTTTACTGCCATGTTAACAGAGACTGTTATTCAGAAAATGCTCAGCATCCACTCTCAGAAAATCAAGAATAGTGATGGTCCCTAGAAGCAAAACTCTGATAACATGTCTCTTCTGAAAGTCTCAGCAGGAGTTTTTAGTCAGGGTCAGCCTTGAAACAAAGAGACAGGTAATGATTTCCTATAGTCTGTAAAATTCTGATGAGGGTAAAGTAAACATTACTATTATAGGGTTACAGAGTCAATTTCCTATCACTTTTCACTAGGACTATTGTAGGGAAACATTTGGGTAACCACATGTTGTGCTAAAAAAATCCTAAATACTAGCAATGTTTCCTTTTTAGGAAAAGAGAGTTGTGAATGATTTAAAGCCTGATTTGGTAAATTGGGCCCTCTTTTACTCTGAAAAGGAATGGGGGAGGAGGCGGAGGGTGCCAAAACTATATTGTGCATTACCAGATTTCCAGGATTCTGCATTTTCTTACTCATTAAACTTCACATTGAATATGCATCATTTTTCTGCACACAGTTCCAGCCCTAGGGATTGCACAGTCCAAATGTATCTTAATTATATTATTTATTATTTAAATTAATTTAATTACAAAAAATAACAGACTGCACATGTTTGAAAATGCCATGCTGTACAACTAAGTCATGAGTAATTGTTAAATTTCTTGCAGGCCTCCTGCTAGGAAGTACTGTTTTTCTTTAAAAGTGAGAACACTATTATATCCGTCAGTGGAAAGTTTACACATTGTATTTCTTCTTTCATATGCCGTTAAACATGAGGCTCTCTCATTTCCCCCTTTCTTCAGAAGGCAGGAGACCCATCTGGTAATATTCTGCAGATCAGCATTTCTTAAGGAGAGTTTGATTTAAGTGGTGGTTTTGTTGAAGCAACGAAAAAGAAACTTATGAACCTGGGTTACAGAACTATGTCTTGTGTTGTTATTAAAGTTACTCCATGCTTGCTCCATGCCAAATATAGACCTGTCTTTAAGCTGTGTAGGGTAAGTAAGAAGGATCACCTTAGTCCTTATCCCACTGTATTTTGGACTTACACCAAAGACAAAATATCCAGTGTTTGCATAGATCTTGATTTACCAGCTAATTTTGTTTTGGGTGTTGAAAATTTATGTAGATAAAATAAGGGTACCTTCATAAGCTCATGTTGTGTTAAAGTTTTAGAAAAAAAAGAAAGAAAATAATCTTTTTGCAAAAATACCAAGTGTCTTTGTGTCACTTCACTTCTGTTTTCTGGCTGGCACTGGACACATAGGTGTTGAGATGCTACAAGACAGATATTGCCATCTTCCTTCCTTAGAAAAATTTCACTGGTTGAGCCTCTTTTCCTTTCTCTCTCTGAGCCAGGAATCCAGAGTAAAATATATGAAAACTGGGAATAAAGTTTTCTTGGCTGAGAGAATACAGCTAAGGGATTTTGCCGTAGAACAGTTCCAACAAAACCAGGAAACTTTTCAAAAGTTTCCTCTGAATAAAAAAAACAAATATCTTGACCAGAAGTCAGGTTCATATTATTTCTATATTCTTCTTTTCTCAAGCCCTAAATGTCCCAAATTACTCCAGACTTCTGTCTTCTTTTCAGCAGGACTTTGATTCCATAAAAGAGAGCAATGTGTGAAATCCACTGGAGAGTTTTCTGCTGCTGCTGTTGCTGGTGAGTTTTATGGATTTTAGTCTAGAGTTATAAAGGCTCAGTATAGACATCAGGCAGTGAGTATGCTGTACAGGAAATGCCAAGTCAGCTCAGCATTCTACATAATTCATATATTGTTTCAAGAAAGGGTAGTGACAGATAATTTAGTCCTGGTCATTTAAGTAATTGCATCATCTGCAAATATTACCATCTCAGTACTCAGCATCCTACACAAATGACTAGCAATTATGTTAAACAGTTCTACTCAAACATACTGAGGCAGGAAAATGCTAAAGTATGCAGTGGTGAAAAATGCACTTCAAATTTAAGCCTGATTTCAGCCAATCTAGCTTCAGGAAATTAGCTGAGGTCTAAATATGTAACTTTACTCTAGGCTATCTTTGTAGTTGTAGAAAGAAAAGCAGTTGTAGAAGGTAAGTAATCCAGTCTAAATGCCCCGTTTGCAATCTATAAATATCCTACCTTGGAAGAGTCTACCTATCTTGCTCCCTTCTGCAAAGGAGGGAGAGGACTATTCTCTCAGTAGAAGTAATGGACAATATGTGAATGACTTTTCTGGTATTCCACAGCATAAAATGGTGTATTTGATGGACTTGCTTCCTTCAGAGACTTAGGCAAAGACTTTTTGAAAGTCCTCTCTCTCACCTTGACAGAGAGAGCAGTGGATGTTGTTTACCTTGACTTCAGAAAGGCTTTCAACACAATCTGCCATAGCATGCATATAGGGAAGCTGATGAAGCCATAGGGAGGGTGGATGATCTGTGACATGGATTTAAAACTGTCTGAATGGCCAAACCCAAAAGGCAGTGTTAGTTCGAGCCAGTAACTAGTGGTGTAGTCTAGGGTTGATACTGGGTTCAGTCCTGTTTAACATCTTCATTGATGATCTGGATGATGGGACAGCATGAGCTCAACAAGGTTGCTGATGACACAAATATGAAATAATACCATGGAGCCATATATGTCCAATGCTTTCTGGGCCAAAACAGCATTTCTGTTTTTGAAAGTTTCATCTTCGCTCGAAAAAGATGTGTCCTTAGTGACCACAGAAGAGCTCTCAAAGTATAAGCCCTGAGATGAACATTAATAGTTTAGTCGGAAGCCTTGAGGAAAGAACCTGAAAAGTTCTCCTCTCTCATGAAAAAGCTTAAGAGATTTGTGGTTCAGTGAGGTTTTCCATCCCTTGACACAAGTAACATGTAAGAAATTCATCTCTCACTGCTAGATTAAACACTCTCCTATATTCTCAAATCTAGTTTTTGGTAGCTGGGAGAGTTATGTAAGCAGGGATGAAAAAAAAATTTTATATATATGGTACTTTTCGACCCACTATGCAATCCCATCTGTGGACCTTCATGTGTCTCTTATAGTCCTTTTTCTTAATGTCAGGGTATATATCATGTGGTACCTGATACCTTTGGCTTCTGAGACGGATGACATCAGACAAGCTGTCATGCAGAATAATCCCACCAGATGAAGCCATACTTTAGAAATAGATGTTCTTTTGGGCCTTTGAAATAAGAAAGAAAAATCTGGGGAAAGGGGAGGGTGAATGAATAGAATGAAAAATGATGACTCCACAAAAAGCAAGTGACTTTTTCTGAAAATTAGGTGAGCCTTGGAGTAAAGTACTAATAGAATAAAATTGATAAAATATCTTTGAGCATGGTCTCAAAGCACTGCATGCTTATTAAAACCTAATGCCAAATTTAGCACTATAATAAAAAGACAAAACAAAGGCAGTTTCACAATATAGTTAAATGTATATAAAATATCAAAAAAAAGAGAAACTCTAAACCCCAAAAATCTTCTTTTTCTCCTAAGTTTGGAAATATGAAGGGATTTTCAGGCATTGAGTACTGGCTATGTTATTTTACAAAGAAGGTTGTAAAGTAAGGGGGCAATACACATTTTTGAGTAGGGGCAGAGTGTGGGCAGAAAGCAAACTTACTAATTGTGTCATGGAAATGACCCAGACTCCAGTAAATAGATTTTTAACATTACTTTTAGACTTTAAATCTGAGATGATCTAAGAGTTTATCTTAGGGGAGGAGGAAGGCAGGTAAGGAGAAAATGGACTTTTTTTCATTGGGTCACAAATTAGTTGGCTCAGTGAAAGTATTATCATGTGAAATACCAGGTCTGGGTTATGCAGGAAATCAGACTATGTGATTGCTGTGATACCTTGAGAGCAGTAATTAATATTATGTATTGTGTATATAAGTATAGCTGAGACATATAGGGAATTCTTCTTGCACCTTATGTCTGGTCTGGCATCCTAGACTTTCCTTAGAGATATATAGGCTTCATCATTCATCATTCACTTGATTCACTGGAGCGATCTTCATTAAGAAGAGGTGAATTGTGTCTCACAAATTTCTGGTTTTCTCCATCAACTTTACAAGGATTTTAGTAGAACAGTCAAAGAGCTCTTCATTGAGTCAGATGAATACTACCTTGGGCTGTGGGCTGAGGGAAAGAGAAATATTTTCCATTTGTGCAGAAAGAATAAAAGAAGCAGAAAATACTACCATATTGACTGAAACTTTAAATAGCCAACCTGGAAGATATGGAATCTTGATGAGACAGTTGCAGGTATTTCTCATATGACACCAGGCAATTTTGAAATATTTAGTGTATACATCCATTTCTAGGACATATGTGCAAAGCATTTTTTCTGTTTGATTGTACTGAATGCAGTTGGTCAAACTAGAACTGCATTCAGTTACCAAGCTACTTACTTTTATGTCTTGCAATTTATAAAATAGGCTATGTTCCCTCCCTTGTCCTGTCCTTCCATTCCTTCTCTCTCTGATTTGTTGCTGAGCGGTAAACAAGTTCATGGGGAGTGTAATGAATAAGACAGGTTGTTTTGAAAGCCTTTAGTTTCTGATTTACACAAAATGAAAAATATTGTCAGAATTATATGAAAATGGGCATCTTTGACTTCATACCACTTGAATAAATACATTGTGACTGAACGCTAAAGAAAAATATCCAACTTGCAATCCTTTAAAATGGATATACCAAGAAAAATGCACTACCCCTTCTTCTCTGGCTTAACTTCAGTAATCTTATATCTGAATTGCCAGTGCAATCAGGATTTGACAGGTGTAAAATAATTTAGTAGGAACTGGCAATAGGATAAGTAATCTACAAATACTGACTAAAAACTGCAAAACTATAATTAGGTATGGATCTGGAAGATAAAGTCAAATACATTTAGAACATGAAGGAAGAAATTATCTAGAAATTAGTTGTTTACCACAATGCATGGAGGCTACTATGAGAAAAGTACAGAAACTAAATAAGACTACTGCCCAACATAAAATAATAAATGAAGACAGAGGCCACTTTCATTTCAACGCAGTTAACATTGTAGTGTATTTTGCATATCAAGAACAACAGCACATTAAAAAGGAGAGAAAAGGAAGGAATGCAGTTCTACAGAAACTGGAGTTAGTGGAAATATTGAAAAAAAATGATGAGCCAGATTTATCAGAAAGTGAAAACTTCACCATTTCAGAGAAGTGGATTTTTTTAGTCCAAAAGAAAGTAGGCATCACAGAGGAAGGAAAGGAAAAGTGGCAAATAAAAGTAATGAAGCTATGGTTGGTTGAGGGAATTTAGGTATAACTGAGCAATAATATGTAAAACAGTAAAAGTAGTAGTGTTGGTAACAGACTCTCCTGCTTCCAACCAGGACAGAGTTAATTTTTGCAGTAGCCAGGAGGGGGAATGGATTGGACCCAGAGGTTATTCTATACCACCTCACCTCATTTTCTCTGGGAAAAGAAAAAGGGCTTTCTTCCAGGTCGGGATAGTGTGGCAAGGGAAAACCTTTCATGTGAAGGACTTGCCTCTCTCTTGTACCCTTTGTCATCAATACTGTTGCTGTTACTGTTCCTTTCCTTATCTCTTTGCTGTTTCCAGTAAATTGTTCTTATCTCAACCCATGATCTTTACCTTTTGTGCCTCCAGTTTTCCTCTGCAGCCCACTGCAGGGCAGGGGAGGAGGAGGAAGGGGAAGGGTGAAAGGGGCACATAGTTTCAGTGAGAAAACTAACTGGAGAATACAATTCCTAAACCCCAACACAGACCTATGAAAATAGTGAGTATTGTAAAGCATCATTCTAAACCCAAGAAAAAAGAAAAGCGAGGTAAGAATAGATTGACACAGGAAAGGAGGTGACCTGCAACAAAAAGCAGTACCTCCACTCCTGGTTCTGCCCAAGCACCAGCGTCTTCATCCAGGTGACAGCAGCAGGGGCTGAGGAATTATGTGAGAAGACCTATTTATCTGTTTGGGACCACAGTTAAGAAAGTTAGGTTTTTAGGTAGTTTTTATATAATGATGAAGGAAGGTTAAAAAAAAAATCCATATATACTGGGAGACTGAGAAATGACTAGGTTATTTATTATCTCTTTATTGTGAAAAAATGAAAGTTAGTTTTAAGCTATACACTCAGTATTACAGCTTAGCACTATATTGGTCTTAGTCTGACACGGTTGGAATTACACTGTAGAAACAAAAAATATAAGAGAATATGGACTGATAAACTGTGGATTTGTGAGTCAATAAAATTGCACCTATAGAAATTAAAGGTTCAAATAGCCCTGTCAAGAAAAAGAGGTTTTACAAGCAATACAGGTAGATATATCAGCTAATAGACCATAAAAGAAACCCATCTGTAAGCTGGGGATATAAAAAATAATTAAATGCAATATACACACACATTACATTGTTCTCTACAAGAACTAACTGAAAGTCACTTTATTAGCTAGAAGTCACTTTGTTTTTTAGAAGATAGCCTGAAGAATGAAAAGACAGATTAAAGATCATCTAAAGAGGAATGAAAAGTAATAGTTTTTCTATGAGCCACAGGCAGAATCAATTATTTTCTTTTTATTGTTTTTAAGGTATCTTAATAAATTCAAGGGACTGCTGAAATTCCCTAAACTGCTCCTTGTAGGTCAAGGGAGCTGAGAACTGGACAAAGGAAGTAACACAAAGAGCTGGTAAAGTGTGAGAAACATGAGATCTGAACACTATTTGGAAAATGAGGAACTTTGAAATTAGGACTCACACATACTGTTCCTTGCTACAGTATGGAATATATGGATATTCTCCCTCCCAAATTCTCCTCAACAATCAGCTGTCATCATCACTTAAAATTGGAGTTAATATGCTGGTAATCAAAAAGCAAACAGTACAGGCAAAGTCTGAGCAGAATTATATCCTGCGACCTCATAAAAGTACAAGAATTATAGAGGTGCCTCTCAGAAATTTCCAAGAGAAAATGCTAAAGATGAAATGGATTTTAAAGTGTTGTACATTTCTCGCAAGCAGTAATGAGAGGAATCTTTGTTACTGAACCTTTCTATCTTAAAAAAAAAAAAGAGAACAAGAGCTAAGAAGAAAAAATATCTGTCAGAATCCTGGAATTAGAATAAGTTTAGAGAGTTCAACAATGATGCAAAATTACTGGAAGTGAGAATAAATTGTACATTCTGCAAATTAGTAAAATGGACCAAACTTTAAGATACAGGTAAAACAAAAAGCGTGACAAAGAAAAGGACAGGCAAGTCTGTAAACAGCAAACTTCAGAGAAAATGCCTAGTTTGGCAATCATTTTAATTAGAGATAGTAAGACACGGGCATATAGTTCAAAAGAGAGGGTGTTTTATTTGAGCAATTTTGTGGATGTCTAATTTTGTGGATGTCTAAAGCTAGAGGCTGGTGGAAGAGGTTGTGTTTATGTTTGATACCTGACTCAGCTATAAACAGAAAATAGAGACTCTCTGGAGCAGTGTATTACTCTAGACATTCTTATTAAGAACCTGAAGTGAAATGTGATAACAAAATTTCACAAACTGGTGAGAGAACTGATGGTTTAAGAATCAAATTCTTTCTCTTCCAAGCAAGGCAGGTATCTGTCAGAATACAAAGCCACAAAAAAAAAAAAAAAGAAAATGCACAAGTTGGAAAAACTGAAAATGTATCTTTCAGAGATATTCTGTTTGTGAAGAAAACTAATTTGAACTAAAATAATAATTAATTTATAAAATATTTTGGAGATAAAATAAGGAGCTGGGGCTTTTGTTGGTTTGTTGTTTTGTTTTTTGTTTTTTTTTTTTTCTGATGTTGTAGACATCCTAATATTGTTGTTTTAGATAATGGAAATGTTGACAGATTTAATAAGAGTAATGCACATTTTCATCATTGCTTTTTGTGCTACCTGTCCAATGCTGAACTTTTGTAATTTTTATGTGAAATCAACAGGACACAAATGAATATAAATGGGTCATGTGATTATCTTTCTTCTTTGAAAGTGTAAACCCGTACATTTAGCTGTACTTCTCGATACATAATAAACAATGACAAACTGAATGGCTGCATTTTTAAGGAAACTAAACTGCAATGAAAAAAATATAAGAAAACCCATGAACTGAATCGAGTTAAAAGTGCAATAAGGTGCCCAGACATAAACTTTACAGAAAAACATGGCAGCATGAAAATTTCCAGATCCACCTATTGCAACCTTGTGAAGAGACACTGGTTAACACTTTCATGTTATATTATGAAAAATCAAATCTTTCATGAGGACCAAAGCCATTTTGTTCTCAGTGACAAATAAAGAGCAGCCATGATAAAGCAGTAATGTCAGAAATTAGATCCTTTGACCCTGGTGCAGGTTTAAAATAACGAAAGTCCTTAAGCAGTGGAAGAAGGAAAGCTCTTTTCCAGGGGAAAGAGCACTCACTGTTAAAGAAAATTTATTTCTTAAATTTTCTTTTTCCATTTCAACTTTGACCTTTAAATTTAATAGATAGGTGCATCTTTAAAGGGTGGGTACATGTATCACCTGAAAGAGTGGTCAGATATGACCAAGGAGGGGAACATTGCATTTTAGTGATGTTCAAAGATCATTTTCACAGCATTCTCAGCCTAGTGAGACATTCTTTCATATAACTCAGTTGAAAAATGATATAAATCCATGATCAAACTGTATTCACATGTATGGACTGGAGCAGAGTGACATGAGGAATTTGGAGTCTTAGATGACTCTTAGATGAGATGAGATGAGGGAAAAAACAACTAATTAGTAAAGAGCAGAAGCTAGACTAACTTAATCAAGTTATTAGAATACTGCTGAATTTGCTTTCTCGTGTATACTAACTAACTTCATTAAAAGTAATGAATTCTTACCAAGAAGCTTCTAATGATCTTCTTGCAGAGGAAAAAAACACAACTCCGCCCTCCAAAAAAGCCAAACAAACAAAACACCTCATTTCAAATGTTTTCAAATAAGAATTCTAAAAATCCAAATAAACGTATTGGAACTCTAACTGAAGCACTCTTATTGAACTACACAATTAATTCAAGATGAAAAGCATTATTCTTTAAATAAATTAATAAAGGAAAAGAAGGGAATTGGGAGATTCAAGCAGAAGATAACTTTGGAAGATAGAACTGCAGTAAGACTACACATTTTCCACTTGTTTTACACAGAGGAAATAGTATGAAATAATATGTCAATAGAATCTTTCTCTTGCCTATCAGCAATGCAGTTTTCTGCAATAGCTGTAGAGAAAGAATCTTCTTTTTCTGTCTCCAGTGGTTATGCTCAGAAGTACACGGGTGCTGGAAAGAAATCATCACTGTAGTGGCTATCAATATCCTTGCATATCTTCTATGCATTTGTGTAAGGAAATTCACTTTGTGCAGAATAGAAAAGAAAACAGAAAACAAAATCAGCAATGGTTCCAGTGAACAACTTCTGGTAAAGATGCTGCTCAAACGTTTAAGGAAATTTTCATACCTCTCTGTCCCGTTAGTCATGAAAATATATTATAGGGTATTCTACTATTTAAAGAAGGATTCTGTCATGGCAAATTGCAAAGAAGTGGGAAAAGAGGCATAGGTATTTAGAAATATGGAAAGTTTGTTGCAAAATGCACAAGTAAATCTAAATCACAAATCAGATACTTTGAATAGTAGTAGCAATATTGCTTTCCTAGATAGTGCAGGTGATTCAACCTTTAGAAAACTTGTCACCTATAATTTATTCTCTAAAGTTATAACAACTTCAGCCTTAGGCATTTATCTAGTTGTCTGGTGTGTTTGTACTTGCTGCTGTTTCTTGAGCTGTCCTAATAAAAAAGGTCATTGAGCCCTTTCCAAGAGTTACATCACCATTCCTGACTGCAATCCTTACCATACCTGTGACAGTGCAATAAGGATGAGGTGAGTGTCCTCAATTTCACTGGGTAGTTGCTCTCTCACTCTGCCATAACACTGTTCCAAATAGGAATTGACTGTTTTCTGACCTGAGGATATCAAAAACTTGTCCTGGAAAGAATGTATGTATTCCCTTGTGGAATTCATGCATGCTTATAAGAATCATAGGATCACAGAATATCTGAAGTTGGAAAGGACTCATAGGAATCATCTAGTCCAGCTCCTTGCTCCTCACAGGAATAACTAAAACTAAACCATGTGACTGAAAGCATTGTCCAGAGACACCCTGAACTTTGTCAGTCTTGGTGTTGTGACCACTTCCTTGGGGAGACTGTTCCAGTGACCAACCACCCTCTCAAATGAAAAACTTCTCCTAAAGTTGCTAAATATCTCCAAGCAAGCACAACAGGCAACTTTTATTGCTCAAACCTAGAGAAGAAATGTGAAAAATCAACTGATACGGAGAAGGACAAAAGGTGACTGTGGGGCTAATATTAATTTTGAGAAAACAGATATTTTCTGAATTTATATATCTTCTGTTTTAGTTTGAGAATCAATGACTGTAATAAAGTCCTTTTTTAATTAATTTTATGCTTTTGAGAAAAATACATTCACTATTAACATTTCAATGCTAGAATAAAACTACCAAAATCTAACTTAATTAATGCCCTAACAAGGAATTATTTATCACTTTCTTCCCAATTCAGAAATATATATCAGTCATTAAAATTACCTCTGGTGCATTTATTTAAGCACAGATGCAGTGCTTCATGATTATCAGAGTTTACAGTTGTAGTAAAATCATAAGATGGTTTTTGTAGGAAATAAAAAATTATGTCCAACCAACAAGATGTCCAGAGCACTGAGAAGCCAACTCTAGAGCAAAAAGAGTAGCTGACCAACTTCAGGTTGCATCAATTTAATAGAAAATTGTAACACTGGGAGATCCAAAACTTTCACTTTGAACAGTTGGAGGGATTGATAGGAAAAAACACATCAATCGTGTGTTCTCTTTGTTGACTACTAGAACTTCAATGCCCTGTTTTTCCTCTGCAGTTGGTACCAGTAAATCTCTCCTGGATGACACACCTCACCTCCAGTGATCCTTTCTGTATGCCTGTCTAACACACCAAGGGCTGTGCCAGTCAAGAGCCAGGAAAGGCTGCAAGGCCACATCTGCTTCATGCCTGCACTGTGGGTTCCATTGTCTCATACCCTGCCATTCCACCTCTGATGCAACCTCCTCCAAGGGGCTTTAGGAGTCATTTTAGAGCATCTGATTGGTTTTTCATGGGCAGCAATGGCAAGCTGCCACTGGTCTTTATCGCCCTGAGGCAGTATAACTTACCAAGTTTGTAAGTACAGCAGGGTCTCAAACATCTTCTCACTCTTCCCCCATCAAATTGGGGTTCTTGTGCTGTATCCATTAGGTTTGCTAACTTAATTTCCCGCAATCTCAAATAACAGAACCCAATTTCCTCTTCCTTCCCTCCTTTGCAACAGTGATTGTTACTGAGATTGGAGACAACAATCTGAGCCGAATAAACATTAGTAGTGCAGGAGCCTAATTTTTCCTGAACAGACCCCTTATTTCCTTAGATTCTTTTGTCACGTCATTCATCACAGCCATCAGTTTTAGCCTGTTCCTGTGATTCAGTTACACTTAATGCAGCATTTCAGCTAATTGTGCTGCCTTGTACACACAGCAAGAGTTTTGTCTGATTTGCTTTTTTGCTGAATTAGCATTTTATGACCAAATACCAATGACCATCACTATTCAGCCTCCTGACAAGAGGAAAATAATCACTTACACCATGTCACATTAGAAATGAAGATCATTCGAGGGAAATAAGCCACTCAGCTGAAAACTGCTACATGGGCTTGTTTACAGGGTGAAACCTCACATAAAGTAGAAGTCCCAGTTTTACCAAATGTAAAGCAACAAATATAAATTTAAGCCCAAAACAAAGTCCTTCCCTGAATACTAACTGGCAACTTGCTTGATCAGGAAGCTCAATGCAAAAATGTCCATTTTATGCTGGAAAATCAGCACGTCTCTCATTCCATGTTGTGACCTTTCCACATTTTAACCAGAACTGGCCCTTGTCAGACTTACATAGTTTTGAATTCATTTTGATGAAGTCTAGTGCTATCCAAATTTCCAGACATACATGGCTACTATTGCCCATTGTAATAAAGGCTATTCTTTGGCATGGACTATGTTATCTTTATTAAGCTTGATAACTAGCCAATAAATTGCTAGACAAAATTAAGCTTTTTATATATCCTGTATATATATAAAAAATTGCGTGTATACACACACACACACACACATTCAAATGTACATTCACACATACATTCATTTTTAGACAAAAGTGTATTCATTTCCTCTCAAGAAAAAATAAGACTCGTGAAATAATTTTTCTTGGAAGGACTATATTAGTTTAGCAGAGAAATGGGTTGAATTTTCAGCATTGTGAGTAATTGAGGTATAAACAATTCAAGAAGAGCATAAATAAATTTTAACAACTGGATTTCCTGATTGCTTCAGACACCTAAACATGTGAATAGACCTTAAGGAGGACTTTCAGAAGTGCATAATTAGCAAATTTGTCCCCACCACATTTTGGAGACAGTATCATGAGGTTTGTAAGTGGACAGTACTTCAGAAATGGGGAAAAAAAAAAAAAAAGAAAAGAAAAATAATTAAACCATATATTCACAGCATTTAGAGTCGAAAATCTACTGTGAACCCACTTACATGATGACTCTCTTTTACCCTCTCTTCTACCTGAAATTTTCATTCAGCTGAGAAATATTATGACTTCTCTTGGAACCTAATCTAGTCCTTATTCTGAAGAACGCAGGGTCACCTTCTGATCTTAATCTTATATCTTCCAGGTACCATAAGAGTAAATAGTCAGCTGCCACCCAGGCACTGCAGCTGATGAGTTCCTGCAGCTCCTGTGGTTGAGATCAGTGCCAACTGATACTATCTGCAATGAAACGAATTTTAATTTCTTTTTACTGAATATAGTAAGCTTTGAACCAACCTGTCTGACAACCTGAAGCCAGTTTTTGAAAATCAGTTGACCTAGGAAAGAGATATAATCATAAGGTAGCTCAGCAAAGCAATCAACTACTGAGATGCTGGCAGAATAGTCATATTTATTGGGAAGACCTCAGATCTGCCTGATGTTCATTATGCATGTCTGAAAGCTTCTCTGATGTTTCACAACAGTTGTATTGCAGGTGGCTCTGGAAATAACATAATGTTAGACTTCTACTACCTTTTCCTGGAAGCTCATACTTTCAGCCACTTTGAAGTTTTTAAACATTTTTTTCTTACTGTCTGCTGCCCAGGCTTTCACCCCTTCTTCAGTCAGAAATTTGAGGAGACAGTTCGCTATAAGAATTGATGTAAAATTTTTTTCAAAGATTTGAAAGGAAAATAGAGCTATCCCACTTCTAATCTGTGCAAATGGCTTGAAATTCGAAATAAATTATCATTATACCTAAGAAATAATTATTATTTTCCTTGGGAAAAGAAGAAAATTAATTCATATATGATCAGGCTATAAAACCTTGGAAATCGCCTCCTCAGAACTTTTTAAGAGGTTGGCTCCTCTTACCTCTGACTAACCACGTGCACATGCTTATGACAATAAGGCTCATACAATCTCCAGCTTCAAAAAGTTTTTTACCTATGTTTTCCATACAGTATGCTCAATGCCTGCAAACAGTAATTCCTGCAAGCCATCTCAGGTCACCTTGCTTAGCTTTTGAGGAAGATTTGTTGAACTCCGCAGTTATATACAGGATGGCCTACACTTTATTTCTTTCACGAAACAAATACTTATGCAAGAAAAGGATTCATGTTCATGAAAAGTCATAGCATTTTCAGTGATATCCAAAGTTGTTTTCTTTCTATTTTCCCACAGGTTTACCGGGTTGTACTGGATAAAAAAAATTAGGGAAGCCCTGACATTTCTTAAGCTGGGAGCTAACAACTTCTCACCTGTAACATTAAGCAATTAATTTCATATTTTAAAGTGATGTTTATCACCCCATAATATATTTAGTAAAGAAATATTATAATTATAAAGTCACAAAGAGAGAAATAAAAAAATTACAGTGATCTGTGTTAATGGATTATCATGCAGTCATTAATTACACAGCCATGTCCACCCATAGAAGTTCTGCTTCACAGTGCACAAGGAAGACAGGAAGACTACATTCACAAAATGATCAACCATGCAGTATTTCTTTTTCTTCTCATAATTTAATATATGTCCCCATGCCTAATTTTCTGCACACCATCCAAACCTTGCACTGAATACATAATTATTCATTTTTTAATGGGCTTTCCCCTGGTGCTTTTTTTTTTTCATAGTTTCCTACTTATTACCAGAAATTAATGAATTTATCTTCATAATGTCCCTGTGGTATTTTTCTGCCTGATTTTACAGATAGGGAATTGTCAAAAGTGCCAGCTAATTTGGGGTGGTAATTTGAGGTGCCCAAGGTCTGATTTCTCAGACTATGTAGCAATATGTATGCTCAGAGTAGTGCTCCTATTTATCTTAGTGGCTGCTGCAAAAGCTTCTCAATTCTTAAAAAAAATAAATAAAAATAAAAAAAATTGCAGAATCCCAAGTTGTAGGTTCAAAACGTGAAAATAGAGAATTTATATGATTTTCAGAGAAAATCTCTGACAAATACAGGATGCAACTGGTTTTCTACAAACATCCAGTGACTTTTATCACAATGCCTTTTGTTCATCTAACTCATGCAGTGCTCATGTCCAAAGCATCAAGTGATCTTTAGTCATGACACAAAACTGATTCACACCCAAGCACTGTTCATCCTATATTTTTAATGAAGTGGGAGACTTTTGATCTTTAATTTCAATCCTTGGGCAAAACAGGTATTCATATAGTGATGAATTAAACTTAATTTTATTTGGACATTTTTTAATATTGGAATGCTGGGCAATTTTGCAGTTTAAAGATTCTTTCAATGTAACCTTGTGGCTTAGAACTAATTAATTTCAACACAGAGGATGTGGTAAAAAGAATAATAAATTGAACAGTACCCATGTATGTGTGTGTCCCCACACAAGCAAACTCATTGAAGATGATCTGGGGTTATCAGGTGTGCAGAGCAGCCTTTGATTTTTCAAAGTGTGGTGGAAACTGGAAAAGGGAGGAAACACTGTGTGGACCTCCCACTAGAGGGGGGTGGAGGAACACATTTAACCAGTGACTTTCAAGCCTCGCAACAAAGCAGAAATATTCAGATTCAAAAGCTGTTGATTTTGCACTGGTAGATTTGATAAGGGGTGCAGGCATGTTGGAAAAGCAGTAGGAGATCTCTGGCACTCCCTTTTTCTTGTAAACATGTACGATATGACTGGTTAAAGAATAAAGGCCACAAATAGTGTTCTCTGTCCTTCAGGCTGCAGGGAATGATGACAAAAGAATCAGGAAGCGCCACCAGATCCATACATAACTCTGAACCCAGGAATGGGGAAATGGATAAAACAAGGCTCGCTAAAGATGAGCCTGAGAACGACATACCAATGTTTGTGGAGCGGTGGGCTAGTGAGTTCCTTCAGTCTGCCTTCTCAGTGAAGGTAGGGGCTGGGGATCTGTGCAATAGAAAAGACACAATGGATTATTGGTGTGTTAGAAACCATCGAACACTTGAGAATGGTCACATAAGAATTAGAACTTCTTCCCTCAAAAAGGGTGGAGGGATCGATAGCCCAGCTGCAGTGCATACATAGTGTGGGAAGCAAACAGGAGGTGTTAAAAGCCATTGTGCAGCAGGAAACCATGACAGGTAGTTGTCACAGAGACATGATGAGACAAGTCACACAACTGGAATACTACAATGAATGTATAAACTCTTCAGAAGGGATAGGCAAGGGAGAAGCAGTGAGGTAGCCCTGTATGTTATGGAGTGTCTTGACTGTCTAGAGCTAAATGATGGTGATGATATGCTGGAGTGTTTATGGATAAGAATCAGAGGCAAGGCCAACAGGGCAGATAACCTGATAGGAATCTGTTATAGGCCACAAAACCCGGATGAAGAAGCAGATGAAATGTCCTATAAGCAGCTGCGAGAAGTCTTGTGATCACTGGCCTTTGTTCTTGTGGTGGACTTCATCTTAACAAATGACTGCTGAAAATGAAGCACAGCAGAGAGAAAACAGTCTAGGAGGTTCCTGGAGTATGTGGAAGATAACTTCCTGACACAGTTGGTGAGTGAGCCAGGGAAGGTGCCCTGCTGGATCTGCTATCTGTGAACAGAGAAGGACTTGAGGGCAATGCGATAGTCAGTGGCTGTGTTGGGCACAACGATGACAAAATGATCCTCAGAGAAGCAAGCAGAAGAGTCAGCAGAACCAGTACCTTGTACTTCTAGAGGGCAGACTTTGGCCAGTTTAGGAGCATGGTTGGCTCCCTTGGGAGGCAGTCCTGAGGAGCAGAGGAGCTGAAAGATAAAGTGTCAGGGAAGAAGACGGGCCTGGCTGGAGAGAGATATTTCACAGGAAATCAGGGAGAAAAATAGAGTTTATAACCTTTGGAAGAAGGGGCAGGAAACTCAGGAGGACGGCAAAGACATCATGATGCTATGCAGAGATAAAATGAGAAGGGCTAAGGGCCAAGTAGAACATATAAAAACAATAAAAATGTTTTTACAAATACATCAACAAAAAAGGGAGGATTGAGGAGAATCTTCATTCTTTATTGGATGCAGGAGGAAATAAAGTGACAAATGCTGATTAAAATGCTGAGGTATTTATTGCCTTCTTTGCCTCAGTTTAATAGTGAGACCATTTATCCTCAGGATATCCAGCCTCCTGAACTGGAAAATAGCGATAGAGAGCAGAATAAAGCCCCAGTAATCCAGGAGTAAAGGGTTGGCACTTGCTATGCCACTTAGACACATACAAGTCTATAGGGACAGATGGGATCCACTCCAAGATACTGGATGAACTGGTGGAAGTGCTCACTGAGCCACTTTCCATCATTCGCCAGCAGTCCTGACTCACCAGGGAGGTCCCAGTTGACTGGACCTTAACAAATGTGACACCTGTCTACAAGAAGAGTCAGAAGGAGGATCCAGTCAACTACAGGCCTGTCAGCCTGACTTCAGTACTGGGGAAGGTCATGTATCAGATCACCTCAAGTACCAACACAGGCACATGCAGGACAAATAGGGATCAGGCCCAGTCAGCACAGGTTTAAGAAAGGCAGGTCCCATTTTACCAACCTGATCTCCTTCTATAACAAGGTGGCATGCTTAGTGGATGAGTGAAAGACTGTGAATTTTGTCTACCTGGACTTTAGTAAAACTTATGGCACCATTTCCCACAGCATTTTCCTGGAGAAGCTGGCTGGGACAGGTGCACTATTTGCCGGGTAAAATCCTGGCTGGATAGCTGGGCCCAAAGAGTGGTGAATGGAGTTACATCCGAATGGAGCTCAGTCTCTAGTGGTGTTCCCCAAGACTCAACATTGGCGCCAGTCCTGTTTAATACCTTTATTGGTGATCTGGACAAGAGGATGCAGCGCACTCTCAGTTTGCAGATGATATCAAGTTGAGTGGGAATATCAACCTGCTGGAGGATAGCAAGGCTCTGCAGAGGGATCCAGAGATGCTGGATCAGTGGGTTAAGTCCAATAGTGTGAGGTTCAACAAGGCCAAGCACCAGGTCCTGCACTTGGGTCACAACAATCACATGCATCATTACAGACTTGGGAAAGAGTGGCTAGAAAGCTGCTCAGCAGAAAAGGACCTGAGGGTGATGGTTAACAGCCACTGAACATCAGCCAGCAGTGTGCCCAGGTGTCTCCAGGTGGCCAAGAAGCCCAGCGTATTTGGATTGTGTCAACAATAGTGTGGCCAGCAGGACTAGGGCAGTGATCATTCCCCTATATTCTGGTGAGACTGGATTTCAAATCCTGTTTTCAGTTCTGGGTCCCTCACTACAAGAAAGATACTGAGGTGCTGGAGTGTGTCCAGAGATGGGCTACAAAGCTGGTGAAGGGTTTGGAGCACAAGTCTTATGAGAAGTGACTGGGATTGTTGAATCTGGAGAAGACAAGGCTCAGAGTAGACCTTATAACTCTCTACAACTACCTGAAAGAAGGTTGTTGAGAGAGGGGGTCAGTCTTTTCTCCCAAGTAACAAGTGACAGGATAAGAGGATATCACCTCAAGTTGCACCAGAGAAAGTTTATGTTGGATATTAGGAAAAATTTCTTCACCATAAAGGTCAGGCATTGGAATAGGTTGTCCTTGGAAGTGGTGGAATTACCATCTCTGAAAGTGTTCAAAAAATCTGTAGATATGGCACTTGGGGGCATGGTTTAGTGGCAGATTTGGTAGTACTGGTTTAATAGTTGGGCTTGATTTTAGGGATCTTTTCCAAGTAAGTGATTCTATAATTCTACGTTTTTATGATGCTATGATCAATCAACATCCTGTTTAGTTGTGAGACTGGCAAGACTTTACAAAGTGTGTATAACATTTCAGAGAGGTAGGAGCTGTATTATCTTTCAGAAGTTTATAACTGGCCAGATTTGGGCAAATTTGCATACTACAAGGTACAGTCCTTATATGAATATAATCTTTAAACCAAATTTTTTAGGAGCCAAAACACATCCAAAACACAATTCACAACTGTCCCTTTTCCTTTTTTTTCTTTTTTGTAGTGTGATTTAAACAATATTTTGTGCAACATCATTCTCAGAAGGAGCTACACCATTTATGCTGAACAACAAAATAAACTCAAACCCCCTAAACCCAGAAAGCATAACAGAAACAAAACCTTCTTTCAGAAGTTCTGTGGCATGGGTTTTTTCAGCTCTGTATTTGAAGTTTGTCAAGCTAAAAAAAGCTATTGAATTTTAAACTGTATAGTGATGTGAATTTTAGCTAACGTCATTTTTGTTTCATATGTCCTGCCCTATAAACCCCTCCTAAACATTACCAGAGCTCCACTGGAAACTAAAGAAGAATTTTTCGTTATATTTGACACAGTTACTGCAGATCATGAAATAATATCAGTGCCAGATACTTGCCTACATAAATACTCAGTGAAGTGAACATCCATTGATGGCATATTCTTGTGTTTAAAACTGGGCTTCGCAAAATGCTCCATGCTGTCATCATAATTAACTATGTGGGTTCTTCTGTCACAGCAACATAATAAAGTGCAATTATATAATCAATATATGAATATAACTATGTTATGCTTCTGTAAAAGTGAGATCTGTCACACTAGTGACATTTTATTGACTTACTGATCTTATTTTTGGCCAGCAATGCTTTTAGAAAGCTTCAATGGTATTCAAATTATGATATCTTGGACCTGGTTGTAGGTGGAGATAGACCCATAAAGGAAGATATTCAACTTTGAAAATTTTCTGAATGGTTATGAAAGCTTTGAAAGAATAAATTATTCAGATAGAAATATTTTTAATAACCCAGCCTAGAAAAGTTCTTCATCAAAAAACCACAAGTAAAAATAACGTGGAATGTCTCCACCCATATTAAAAATATTCATATTTTGTATGTTTTAATTTACTATTACTTATTTTCATCTTGCAGAGACTTGTATTAAATTATTATTGTATCTTATTTTTTTGAGATCAAAAGAATCTGTGTTTAATATTCCATGGGGGCAATTGTCCGTGTGGTCTCATATTATCTTATTGGAACATCAAAACTTGTTTTAGATTTCTGCTAGTACCCCTCTGGTCAAATCCCATATTCACATGGAAACTATTGGTTAAGGACTGACTTTTAAGTGGGGGGAGGAGAAAAAGACTGTCTCATACCTATAAATGGACCACCAGGGGATCCTTTGAAGATGGAATGAAGGCAAAACACACACTATGTGTGAATGATTACTTAGGAACTTATTTCATGTGACTGCTGGGAAGAAGTTTGGTTTCTAATGGACAAACCTGATGACATATCTGGGGTAATATGACATTTCCATATGCTTTCTTCGCTATTTTGCCGATGAGTGTAGACAAAGGCCCTTTAATGAGTAGCTGTTGTATATGGGAATGACTTTTTTGAAAGATTTTGTGCAATTGTTATTGACATTCATTGTTCATATTTCTAAAAAGTCCCTGATAACCTTTTAGTTTATAAGGGTCCATTTTCAATAAGTATTTAACCTGATTGTGTAAGGTTTTATTCCCTCTTGTATACAAAGCCAAACGAAATAACCAGTGACAGCTGCATTTTTGGACATTCAGGCAGGAACTAGCTGTCTTCACTGCACTCTAGCCAACGGAGAGAAACTGGAAGCCCCGGGAGTTATCCAAACTGATGGATATGTCACACTGTGGACTACTATCTAGAGACATCTTTTTCTTTTCCATAGGGATATACTAGATAATTTTCTTGACTGGATGTGAGACAACTAACTCTAGGTCAAATCAGTAACATTATCTAGAACATTGTTCCTGGACACCAAGGTGAAAGTACTACTCAAAGAGCCATCTTCCTTCAGCTCATGAGCTGTTACAGACATTTTTAATTAGACATTAGACAGATTATTTCCTCCTTACCTGTGAAGTCTGGTGTGACAACTGGAGACCAAGAGCAACACTATGAGTATCCTGGGTGATGCCAGATTCCTACACAATTAAATCGAGCCCCTGCATTCAGATACTTAAATTTGAATACCTACAATTTGATACCAAATCTGACCTGCACTGCTCATATGGCATTAAGAAGAAACTTCCTTTGTCATTTAATTGTTGATTCTGAGGGGGATGTATTCTCTGAAACACACTGTGGTCATTGAGAAAAGACACTACATCGAAAGAGGCCTCAGTTGGCACTCATCCCAAATCAGTTTAAATATGTATTCATGTCTGAGTTAATTGTCCTGAACCTATATTAACATCAACAGAAAGAAAAATAAGTCCAACCTAACTTTTATGTTTTCTTTAGAATGAAATGAACAGTCCCCTAAAAGTGGTATGTTTTCTGTACTGACTATGAAGGGAATGGGAGGAGGACTATCTCTGAAGTAATATCTATATTAGAACTGGCTACATCTCATGGTATGAACCACACCAGCTCTGACCACCACCAAGCCAGCAGCATTCTTCAAAGTAATTCTGAAACAAAGCCTGCTTTACAGAGACATTGCTAATCCTGAAAATGGTGGAGGGAGCCTATGACTGCTGCCCTCCCTCTGCAGCCTAAGGTTACAATATTGGCTCGGCAAAAAACTGAGTTTGTTATCTTTGCCCAGACTTTAAGCTCTTCAGGGAGGAAGCAGTAGGGTCTAATTCAAGCAACAATTTATATGTTTTGTCACTACTTATTGTCTCTCTGCCTTGACTGTGTATGGGCTCTCCGGTACGAGTAAGGGAATCGTAGTGAATCTTTGTGTAGTTTTCCTAAGATTTTTTCATCTTGTGTTCAGATGATGGTGGTTTCTAATAAATAAGGAAGACAGTTTTCCATTGTATGAGGTCCTGTGAGACTGATGGATGTCTATAGGGGTATTTGAACTTCTCCATAGTGTATTAAAAACAACTTTCAATCTTCAGTGTTAAAGGCAAACAAGAATATAGAAATCATGTTGAATCAAAGAAAAATTTTGCTAGCCTCTTCCACAATTACTTGTATATACTTTACACAAATAGGTGAAAAAAATCTTCCAAGTTGGTTGAAGGGGTTCTCTGTTACTGTTAGCACTCATGCTTTAATCTGAACTTAGAATAGGCAGTGGGAATTTAGTTTATACACTTTTTCATTTTCTTAAACTAGTAATTCTGTTTTCAGTTACTATGATGATATCAGTGAGATCTTTAACTGGAGATTTTGAAAAAGAAGATAAGTACTAGGAATCCAGAAGTAAAATACAATATAATATAACATCCTGGAATACAATATAAGTTGATATACTGTATTTAGAATAGCAATGCAAACAAAGTTCTCACTTTCTGGAAAGGTAGAAGCAATGCTAAACAAAATGGAGAGCTCATTTTCTCTTATTTATAAACACTCGAAAGATTATTTTGGCCCTATTTTTTCAGTATTTGTCTAGAGTCATTGAGATGACTTTTGCACTTGACATCTTGTTTAACATGATTATATAACTTCTATATAGTATTATACCAGGCAGAAGTTGAAAGATAATGCTCTTGTGTATATATCCCACTAGACTGTCAATAAAAGCAGCGTGAAAAATTTTATCCCTGAAGATTTCATTGCACTTGGTGGAACTGTTGCACCATGGAGACCTACCTTTTTTGAAGGAAAGTGTCTTGAGTGATTTTAGAGGTTGGGTTTGGTGGAAGAAATACTGACCACTTCAAGGTATTCTCATGTAACCAGAGAGAAAATAATATCTTGAGAATATATTATGTGCATGTTGATTATCAAATTGACGTTTTAATCAAAAACCTACGGAAATCAAAGAATCTCTTCATCCAAAATGGTAGCTTGCAGTGTCAGTTTTTTTGACCAGCAAGGTTATTCATTGTCTTCAGTTGTTTGACACTTTTTATAGTTCTCCTTGATATGATCTTCATGCTCACCTAGTCTATAAGAGCACTTAAGGCTTCTTGCACTTAAAAAGTTAATGTACTGAAAGATTAAACTGAACTTCTATGCAAAATGTGATCATGATATTTTTCCAAAATATCCAGAGGCAGCTGACTGTATTGTCAGAGTACTACAAGAACAGAAATACATCTGATATTACTAAGATGCATTCTACATTGGTGTGTGGTCCAATAGCTTATCTGTCTCTTGGAGGACATATTTTTACTAGATTTGCTAAATCATTTTGCTCCTCAGGCTGACTTTGTTTGCAAAATTTCTTTCTTGTCTTCAAAGAATGAGCTGCAAATGCCAATGTAAATACTGACAGAATGTGTGAATGATGTCAGAGCATTTGTATTTCATCTTCAACTCTTTCTTTAAAGCCACAAAATCATATCAAGACATCTAAAAGATTGGTTCTCTACTGTTTGAGAGCTAAATTTACTACGTGTGCTATCCTTCCCTCACCTGCCTAACTCTCTGCTTCTTTTTTTATCTCACATTTTTGCTCTCAGTACATGTTGCCCATAATTCTGTATATTTTTACATGGTTTCTAGTACAACAGTGTCCCACCTTCAGTTTTCTCTTAAATACTACCTTACTAAACATGATCAACAATAATATCTGAAGCTGTTGTAAAAACTGCCATCCTCCACAATGTATTATTTCCTTCACCAGGCCAGGTCAAAAGAGTGGGTGAACCATGCATTTTGCATTGACACAGAAGTGTCACCTGTGCAAAATAAAATGCTTATCTTTAGGCAGTGATCTTGAAAGGCTAGAAAAAGAGGGTGACAGGAACTTAATGAAGTTCAGCAAAGAGAACTGCAAAGTGGGAACCAGCATAAGCTTGGGGATCACCAGCTGGAACGCAGCTTTGCAGCAAAGGCAAAGCTAGTTGACAACAAGCTAACCATGAACCAGCAATACAGCTTTGCAGAAAGAAGGCTAATGGCATCCTGTGCTGCATTAGACAGAACTTTGCCAGCACAAAGAGGTAGGTGATCCTTCCCCTCTACTCAACTCTAGGAATGACTGCCTAAGTGTCTTTTTTTGTCCTGGTTTCAGCTGAGATAGAGTTGATTTTCACCCTAGTAGCTGCTACAGTGCTGTGTTTTCGATTTAGTATGAGAATTATGTTGGTAACACACCAGTGTTTTAGCTGTTGTTAAGTAGTGCTTACCTTAAGAGCAAGTTCACTGTCCCAGGTTCTGCCAGTGAGGAGGTGCACAGGAAGTTGGAAGGGAGCGTGACCAGGACAGCTGATCTGAACTGGCCAAAGGGATATTCCATACCATAGAAAATCATGCTCAGAACATTATGAACTGGGGACAGTTGGCTGGTATGGACCAATTGCTGTTTGAGGACAGGCTGGTCATTGCTCAGCAGGTGCTGAGCAATTGTATTGTGCATCACTTGTCTGTCCTGGGCTTTATTCTCCTCTATCTCTTTTTCTTTTTATTTTTTGGTCCCTATTTGATTGTTGTTGTTGTTGTTATATTTTTCTTCAATTATTAAATTGTTCTTGTCTCACACTACGGGTTTTACTCTTTTTTCTGGATTTCCCTCCCCATTCCACCAGGGGGCGTGGAGTGAGGATGTAAGTGACTGCGTGGTACTTAGTTGCTGACTGGGGATAAACAAGATTCTTAAACAATATCTGGAATAAAATTTAGATTTTAACAGCTAGTGGAGGATGCCTATATTGCACTGCTTATAAATTTTCTGATTCTGTGGCACAGTTAATGTACGTGTAGTACGAAATACACAAAGTTTTATATAAGCAAAACATTCAGTCATTTCTTTCAAAAGTGTTCTTCCAGCAGAATTTTCTTAAAAGAGTAACTTAATTTTTATATGCATTTCCCTGTTGCTTCATAAGCAGTGCTAGAACAAAAGGTTCCTTAAGTTCTTTACCTTTCAAATCTTTTTGTTTCTCAGCTTCAAAGAGCCACATCAAAATATCTTGCCATAGAATAAAACGGAACTGGATTTTCTTTCAGCAGTCAACAGATAGCAGATTCTGCCAACTGCCCAGCACAATATGGGTAAATGCTGACAAATTCCCCCTTGACATACAACTGGGCCCAACTGAGGTAGATTTATGGGTGTGTTGCAAAATATTTTGCCTGGGTTCTTTAACTACATATTCACATCAAAGCAAATGCTGATGTAAAAGGATGATATATAAATTTTGAAGTACAATTGTACTGTTGAAACACATCATTCAATTGTTCAAGTTCTGTCAATGCTATGGCACTTAAATGCTTCCATTTTCTCTCATTCCCTTGAGTTCACTGCTGAGAACAACCCTCCCCACTGGGTGCCACAGTAGCAGAAGCCAGCACCTCAGCCAGCATGATAACCCTGAAAACAATTCTGATTTGATTGATTTCAACACAAGACATGGAATAACTTCATAGTTCTGAGTATAATCAAAATTAAGAGGAAGTACAGACTCTTCCGAATGCCTCCTTTACTTCTTGTTTTTTAATCTACACCATATTAGTTGTGCTACTTTTTTTAGACTAGGGGCTGGTAGCCTGCTGAGACTTTTCTGATGTGGAGATCTTCTCCAGTACCTGGGTGTTTAAATCCTTTGTGTTGTTGATTGCAATCTAACATCTTCTGCAAAATAGCATGCAAGAGACATGAGACATTTGCACGCATTGAGATACCATGAGCGATAACTCCGCTCTGAACCATCTGCTAGACCCTTTGTTTACTGATGTTCTTTGTACTGAAACTCAAATACTTTGGAATGAATGGGGGAGAAATTGCACAAGAAGCCATGTAACAGCTTTAGTTTACCAACAACTGCAGAATACGATAGGAAACAAAAACATCTGTTTCCAGTGGCTTTTCTGTATTCTCCTTTTTTAGTGATTCATACACAAATCTGAAGCCAGGCTGTTTGGGGCATTCTTTCCTTGTTTATTATGTAATAACCCTGGGCAAACTTAACAAGCAAAGGTAATATGCTCAGAGGTGGAATAGTTGTTTAGTAGGCCCACAATAGAACTGAGTCAGCTTCACAAATTCTGGATGAAGAACCTTTCATATGGAAATGGAAACTGAGGCCTTGGCTACCTAAAGAGAGAAATCCCAAAATGTGTCAGTTTTCCAATGCAACATCATTGTTTATGGCAAGATTTACTGTAAAGTAGAGGTAGATTTTTGTCTGTATCTATTAGTTTCATCTGGTCTATGTCAATTTAATGCATTGGACATGTGGGTTTTGCCTAGCAGACCAGTGTGCCTGGTTCTGCTGTCCTGGTCTGTCTTTCTTTTCGATATTCGGGAAATTCTTTTTGATATTTGGCAATGCCTGTGTGACCTGGTAAAAGGCTGTGATGTCCCACTGCCTCTATGAATGCATTTAAATTGAGGTAGAATACTTGAGAATCCACCCTTTGAGAATTTTGGGAGGAAAGCATTGTTGTTGATCAAACATAGCTTTAAATCCCTTCATCCTACGAGGAGAGTCACCTCCCCTCTCTCTCTCCCTGCTTAACCTTGTAGCTCAGCACTTAAGTCATTCTCAGGGTATGTGGAAGTCAGGCCCTCCCTGCTCTTCTTTTCAATAAGAAGGACCGCCTATACTCCTTAAAAAACATGGTGCATTTGTACATGCTGTTCTCACCCTTCTTTGGAAGCTCAGCTCTTTCAGAAAGAAACATTCTCCCAAACTGGCTGACTCAGGGGTAAGAGGATATATGACTGCAGACCCCAGAGATGCAGACACCTGCCAAGAAGGGGACTGATGCTTTTCCCATGAACCTCATTACACTACAGAGTAAGAAGAAAGCAGAGCTGTTTGTGCCCAGATACAGCAGCATAGGTAATACATGTCCCTCTCCATCTTACTATTGATGATTTTAAGCTCCTTCCTAGTTGAAGTGTACTGTGCCACTTCTTAACTGCTTTGGGGATATCTCATACTTTAAGGGAATTGTTTGAATACTTCCTCTTATTTATATAATTTTGTAGAAATGCAGAGAGTTAGTGTTAGGATATAGCTCATTCTGCCTGTAGACCTAAAAAGACCTATTGCAAACAATTTATCAACCCATCCTGATTTCTTATCAAAAAGTTGAAACTGAATATGTTCTTCCCCTTAATAACCTTCCAGGAACACAGTGATAAATGCTACTTTTTAACAGAATTCATTTGCAGACCAATAGGAAAACATTTATCAAAAAATGATGATACCTGGTCATATTGATAGAAGGAAAAAAGAGAGGAACAAAATAAAATAGTCATGAACTAATATCTGTACCTCTTTTATTCTGTATAAATTATAGTATTATATACTTCAGAAATGTAAAGATATTTTTTGTCCCATCTTCTGAAAACATTTTCAGCCTGCCTCGATATAGACAGGGAGATTTTTTTGAAATACATTGCAAATTGTTTCTTTGTCACCATTATCCTCTAAGACTAGGAAATCAGAAGCCCCAGCCGCAGAGTGGTTAAACATGAAAACTCTCACTAATCCTAGGGATTTTGATTTGAAAAAGAAATTGTGCTATTTCACTAGGAAAGAAACACAGGCTTCTTTGTCTGCAGCCCATGGCAGAGCATTCCCTGCTGGGCTGCGCAGCCTCCACCAGCTCCCCTGGCCCTGATACACAGAGGAAGGAGGAGACAGGAATGCCAGAGATGCAACTTCTCACGTTGCAAGTTTGGGACTCCTCTCCAGGCTTGCCATATGGCAAATGTCGATGCATGCGAAGACCAGTTATTGCTCAGAGTGAGTGTACACCTGCACTCACAATACCTTGTGCCAGCAAGAAACTAAGCAGGACCAAGTCCTGCAGGTGGCACTAACTCAGCTCTTAAATCATATGGGTTACAAAAACTTTCCAGGAGTGGGGGTGTTATCATTGTATTTCTTCTCTTATTGCACAATACTCCTTCTTTGGCCACTAGATTAGTCAGTGACAGATCTCTACTCAGATAGTCAGTGACATAAGGTCAAATAGGGTCACATCTTTTCCCATGGAAAATGCTGATTGTTTGCCACTGGTGTTTGATAAGTTTAGACCTGTGTGGCTTTTCCAAAAAAAAAAAAAAAAAAAAAAAGATTTTATCTAGTCCAGTTTCTCAAGCATTCAATAAGTGTGGCACTCCAGTTTCATCTTTGCAGCTCATTTTCTTTGCAGAAAAGGGAAAAAGCTAAATAAACTGTTTTGCTTCACTGAGTCTAGTGATCATAAAAATATGAGCCACCAAAAAAAAAAAAAAAGGCAGAAGTGGTTTTGAAAGCTCTTGTAAGTACACTGTGAGAAAATTCTAGGTTGATTGCAAAAGAACCAACCATTTTCTGCTCAAAATTATGCATTTGATAATTGTGCAAAACATATTTCCAAATAAATGTAAAAGTACTCTTCTAATTAAAAAAAGGCAAAAAACCCCAAACCTAAAAAAAATTGCTGAAAAACAAAAAAAAAAGGGAAAACAGAAGTTACAAGACTGTCTTCACTAAGTTCTATTACTTGTTTTAACAAAAAACATGATTTCCTCCTATTCTTCCTCTCACTGAAACTCAGACATCATAAGTAAACCAAACAGTAGAGATGTTCAATCTATCAATGTAAATTGGCCCAGTACTGGCATAACTAGAACTTAAATTGTATGAGAAAGAAATATAATGTAGGTTTGTTCTGCTGTTGAGAAAATACAGTTCAACTAGTCTGTGCTACTATATGATATGCAGTCTTATCCCTTTCTGTGGGATATAAGTAGGGAACAAGATGTAGCATCTAGGGGACTCATGCCTTTGAAGAACATGACAACTTTAGAATAAATAAGAAGAGAAGATGTGAAAGATACTGTGTAGCCTTCTTCTCACTCTGATGAACTGAATAGGCTTTCTGACTGTTTAATGTGATGATTTGTAGAAGCCTGCTTTGAGAGACAGTCTGCAAGGCTGTGTGACCATCTAGGGAAGGGGAAAGGGGAGGGAAGGGGAAAGGGGAGGGAAGGNAAAATGATGGAAAATGACAGATGGAAGGAGGTGATTAGGAAAGCTTCCAATATCCATAAACAATGAGTGTGGCTAATCTGGTATGTGTCTTCTACTGTGTTAGAATCATCATCAGTATTTAGGGGAAGACCTTTCCTGCCATTTAAATTGTGTGTTTCATCACTCTGTAGACATTATTCTAGAGTTTCTAAAAGAGTGGAAAGCTTTTTTGAGGGAGAAAAAAAAGGCTTTGTTTTGAATGTCCATAATTCCTTATGTTTCACTTTCTTCATGGGGACATTTTTAAAATAAATATTTGAGATATGTGGTTGTTCTATTTGTTTTATTTCTAATTTTTATATACAGTGCAAATAGGGCTATATACATGCATAAGAATACCATTTCTGTCCATAAAACATAATAGAAGATATAGTTTGTACTAAAAACTTACATGACTATAACATTTCTGTTCAGGAAAGCTACTTAAACAGAAAAATTTAACATGACTTTCTTCTTTTGTTTTTTGGTCGGCTTTTGGTTTTTGATTCTTGTTTTTGGTTTTTGTTTTGGTTTTTATTTTCCCCGCAAGAAGATTTTGAATTCAGACAAGTATTTATTCAATGGAAAATGGTTTAATTAAGATATCTAGCTGTCTCTGCAGACAACCATATATTATACATGGTTTGAAGAGGAAGTGCCTAAGCAATATATTTGGGCCTTTACTTCCTTCTTTATTCATGAAATCATTACTGAAGCAAGTTCTTGTCTGTTGTAATTCACTGTATCTTCTTTTATTCTTATGGAATAATGTCAATTAATATCATATAAGAAGAGTTGAGCTGAGATAGATTCTGCTTATCAAATTTTATAGAGCTTGAATTAGCTTAAAATTCAATGTATTTTACAGTGCTATTGAAGACTTTGCATGCTTAGCTTTCAGAAAAATTTCCAACAGTGCAGGATGTACAAAAAGCCCCCCAAAACTTGCACACATCTGTTTTAGATAGGACAAGGCAAAATTGTCCTTGTAATTATGGTAAATCCTCTGCTAGCATCTTATTCTTGTTAGTGAACAGTCAAATCTGAGACAATGTAAAGAAAAGCTTGGGCAATGTAGCTGAACTATCCTTTCAATTAAGTTTCCCAGTTACCAGCCAGAAAATTTCTGTATTTTCCTTTGTACAAGAACGTGGGGCACTTAAAAAGAGATTTTGATATTTAATCATCCCTATTACTGTTTATTATTATTGAAAAGACCTGGATTTAAAGTTTTGTAAAGCACTGAATTAAAAATACTTTACTAATCACTTAAGTTATCTGATATGTGCAATTTCTAAGTTGCTCTATAAATTAATGTGTCTGCATAGCGAAAGTATGCAATTGTC
This sequence comes from Sclerurus mexicanus, assembly GCA_013396755.1. Taxonomy (NCBI): domain Eukaryota; kingdom Metazoa; phylum Chordata; class Aves; order Passeriformes; family Furnariidae; genus Sclerurus; species Sclerurus mexicanus. The sequence continues at coordinate 182,482 of VWZF01006645.1, forward strand.
AAAAGTTAGTCAATTGATAAAGTCATTTAATGAATAACTGATATACAAGTAAAAAATTGGAGCTAATTCAACATGTAATTGCAGTATATCTACAACAGTTTGCACAGATCATAGATACTTCTAACACAATATTTTTTGCAAAATTTGCTTTCAAATAGCACACAACGTAAGTGATATGGGGAAACTCAATAGTCAAGATTTTTTTTTTCCTAAGCTCTAATTGCTTAGTATCTAGCATTTAAAATTTAAAATTTAAACATACTTTAGAGGATGGTATGTTTAGAAAACTTTAGAACGCTGTTCTAAATTTGGTTTTTTAAAAATTTTGTTAAAAAAAACCAAACCAAAACAAAAAGAAATAAAAAAAGAAAATTAAGAGATTAGTATATGCAACATGAGTAAATCCTAATTTGGGTCTACAACCGCTGCTTGCACCAAACTCCGATTTGAAATAAATGCCACTCATTTAAACAATAAATATTCGTAAAAATGAACCTCAGCCTTCTCAAATAAAGACTAAGATGTTGACTATATAAAGACTGTAAGATATCGAGGACCTGACCTTTAGAGGAGGGACTTGAAGTCCTGCTATTCTGTGGGAAGCTGCTTGCAGCACTACTTGCAGGATAAAACGTGATTCAATGCTGAACGACTTCGCTCTTCTGCTCTTAGACATGGGGTTTATTCCTTCCCTGTAAAACCTTTAAGGCCTGCCATACAGTGTACACACTGAGAGAAGCGGCTTACAAGAGCAAGCACCTTTAGTCTAAGGAAGTTTCGCAAAGGAGTATCCTGTCACTGTGAAAAAGCAGAGTATATAGTCTGATCTTCGTGAGACAGCAAAATCTCTTTATTTTCTCTCTTCATTTTGGAGGAACAATAGTGTAGTTTGCACTGCTCTACACTCCATAAGCGCAAGGACTAAGCCTCAACTCTCCTGACATATATTATGAAGGATATCTTGTCCTCTCCTGTGCATAGCAGGAAAATGGGGCTTAGTTTAGACTTAGAGATAAACCCCAGTTAGAAGCACAGATCCTAACTCTATAAATTATCAGGAGTTTGTTTCAAACACTGAGTCTGCTCAAGTTATCATAACCGTTGGGAAAGTACAGATCCAGAAACAGATACGGTGGCCCAGTGTCTTTGCTGATGTGAATCTTATCATAATGTTTTCTATTCAGTCACTCCCCTAAACTCATCAGGATCTTTTATGTAATTTCCTTACACCTTCTGCATTATGCAGCTTTTATAACATCACGTACATGTCGTCATTCATTAAAATATGGAAGCCAGCAAAAGAACCTATAGTGTTGGATGCTGGTATCAGACAGGCAATCTGAGCTGCTTTGAGGTCACTATTTTCTGCTGCTCCTGAAAAATGGAAGATTTTTTCCAAAGGCCTCTGTTTGTCACTGTTCTTCTCATCTTTTTGCTGGCTTTCTGCCTCAATGATGCAGTCTGGCTCTTCATATTCTAGCTTGGTTTGCAGCAGCAGATGATCAGTTTTGTCCAGCCATTCCTAGGAAAATTAAGACGTTGATGTTGGCCGAGATGAGATATCAGTCAAAAGAAACCTGGCTGTACAGATGTTGGTTTTCCTTTCATAATGGTATCGTTCCAGGATAAACCACAATGCAGAAGATGAAAAGGAAGCAATATAGACAAGCGGGACATAAGACAGCAGGACAGAACAAAGACAGAATGGCAGACAACTAGACAGGATTCCAAAACTGCATACAAACTCTTTTTTATTCTCGAGGCCACGTTAAATACATCTTTGTACTTAATCAGAACCTTTCAAAAACCTTGAATGTGTGAAATATCTGGTGCCACCTCCTTGACAGACTTATGCATTCTTTGACCCAAGCCTTGACTTAATCTAAATTAAGACTGAGTTTACATGGAGATTTAGGCAACGTAGCGTATCTGTGTTAAAGCTTCAGTATTAATTTGAATTTGTATCTTTCTTCTTCAGTTTGAGTTTAAAGCTATCTTATATAAAAAAAAAAAATCAGTTTGTCACTAAAAAATAATTATTGCTTTTTGATACTGTCATTGGGTTTGTAAATGTAAATATTTGACCTGCTTGCCCTCAGAGGAAACTTAGTAGTAATTGAGGTAAACATTAATTACAGATAATACATAAAACTACAGCACGTATGTGATGTCAGGGACTCATAAGAACTAAGAAAACAAAAGCAAAAACTGTAATATATTAGTTTGTTATCCATTCCATGTCTAAAGGTTTAATGACCATACACTTCTATTGACTAAGAGAGGATGCTTCCTACTGTGACTGGTGCCTCCAAATCCACCCCTGGCTCAGCGCTCACTGTCTCTGCACTTCACAAATATAAAGGGTAAGATCAGACTGAAGCAAACTCCCTGATCTATCATGTGCAGGAATGGATGCAAACACCACAAGGCCATCTCAGTGGATAATGTGCCTCTGGACACCCTTAAATTCTTCTCTGGCAGTTTCTCTGCCTCATATCAGATGTCTTTTCACAGTCCAAAAGGAGGACTACACCGATTATATGAACCCTGGAATTTGCTCTGTGAATCCTCTTGGTGATGCTGCCTGAGGGGAAAGACTTTGGGCCTTTTGTCTTGGGTCAGAGAGTCTTTGTGATAATGCCTGTGACAGAGCAAGAATCAGTAGCTACTTTCAAATTATTCTCAACACTATACAGTTTACAGCCCTGCTAAGAAAGGGATGTTTACCTGGAAGTTTCCATTATGATCATTTAAAAGATCAACAAATATGTATTTTGGATCTGGTATAGCAGGCATGACTGACATCTGAAGCCTGGAAAAAGGAAAGAAAAATAGAAATTGATGTTTGGTTATAACATAGTCATTCATATAAAAATCGACTTCAGCACAGTTCTGTACTCACAAATATATTTTACGTGACAGTACTCTAGTCTTGATTTCTTTTAAATACATTTTAAAGTATAAAAAGCAGTTATAACAGTCTGATAACACCATCAGGCAAAGAGTATTTTTTCTGATAAATTTTCAACCGAAGCCCATTCCAGTAAAATCTGGACTTTATACAAACTGCCAGCTAGTCAGCAAATGCCATTCTGCCCTATATAGCAGTCAGAACTTTGCATTCTCTGGCCACATTTCCCTAGACAGGGAAGATGGTGCATCAACCAGCTGTACTGGCTGACTTAGTGAAACAACTGTAAATTAGAAACACAGAAGTACAGGAGAAAAAACTCAGTTTATGATCTAAAAAGGTGATCAGAGTTCCCAATACTTCCATCTCTGAAAATACTGCATTTTTAGCCTTTTATCACACTTAAAAAAACCCTCAAAATCTGGGGCCTTTGCAGGTTTTGCTTATTGTTTGGTAGTTCTTGTGTTGTGGTTTGCTTTGGTGTTTTTCTTTTAGTTGCAAATTCTAAACATGAACAATATCACTCAATTGCAAATCTGAATATTGATATAGTCTTATTAAAGTTGAATGCCCTCAAGCTTACTTTATCGTGCTGCAAACAGACATTTAGTTTGATGAAGACTGCACAAAAGAATGTCCTTTCAGAAGAAGCAACTAAAATAATTGGCTTCTCAGGACTTAACTAGATTTCTAGAAAAAAAAAAAAATTAGAAATTAAGTGGAAGAGACAGAATTTTAACCTGAAACATTGTCTCTTACCAGAATTGTTTTGGTTTTGAAAATTAAAGGCCATGGTGTTTGGAAGGTCATGATGTATTACTCCTCAAATAGTAATTAAGCTACTGACTTCTACATCTTCATGACGACTTCATTTATCCAATTAGAATTTTGATTGCTGATACCTGATCTTGAATGGTAGGTGACATTTCATGACATGGTTAGTTAGTAGTAACCAATAAAACTATGTTTACCTCTGCCATTTACACAGAAGAATCAGGAGGATAAGCATCATTAGAAGCACTGCCAGTGAACAACTTAAAACAGTTACTGTGTTTGACTGAGATGTTATATCATCAGCATCACATGAATCTAAGAATAATCACAAAAACGGTGTGTCAAAAAATTTGTTTTAATTTTAACTGTAAATGTTCCTAATCATGCTAGAACTTTGAGTTTCCTTAAAAAGAAGAAAAAAAAAACACAAAAAAAGTTTTTAAGAACAAAGAAGACAAGTTTAATTGTTCAATTGATGCTTAAAAGAAAGCCTATGGTTCCCCAAACCTTGTACCAAAAGAAAATTGTGCTTTTATTTTTATAAATCGACCTGGTACAGGACAAAGGAGTGGTCTTATAGGCAGGGTAGATGTGTTATGAATGAATGAATCAATCAAGTCCATCAGGAAAAAAGTGGACAGAGTTAAACATGGGCAATCAGATATCCACATGAACTTTCTTTGATAACAGAAAATAGAGCACAATAGTGTAACATTCATTTGCTGCATGTTCCCAGTCTCTTTTGCAGTCACCCCTTCCCCATTTGCACTTAGAGTATATATATATATATATTAGCTGGTACCTAACAATGTGCCATTCATCCAATATGTTTCTGCTTCCCAGTCACTGCTGTAATTAACTACATTGCAGTAGGGCACAAGCCTCTTCAGTCTGACCCGGAAAGAATAGCATTTACTTGGATCGAAGCCTTGATCTCCAACACTGCAACATCTGGAAGTTCTGGACTGAGAAGGAAGGTGTATCATTATTAATTCTGGTTTTCAAGGCAGTGCTTCAGAATGCTACACTCAGTCACAGTCAAAACTAGGACAAGGAACAGACCAACTAAAAATGTCAGAACTGAATGTTGACTTCTCTGCATTTCAAGAAATTCTGTTTCTTGATTAACTTCTTACTATTCATATCTATTCCACATTGTATGACATTGAGTTGAAGGTCATAGCAATCATTACATAGTGCACTGTGTTACATCTGCATATTTACAATATACAAAGAAACTTTGATCCACAAAATATTTATGTTATATTTGAGACTGGAAAGATTTAAGTTGATAAAATAATATTTTTAAATACTTAGCAGCTAATTTAAAAATTAATAAAAATTCCATGCAATTTTGTTTCTTTCACACTGTTTTGTTAGTTTTTATTCTTTTTCTCTCTTCTCTATTCTGCTTTCTGCTTTTGTCTTTCTAAACTCCTCTATTTTGAATGTGAGACCTTTCCCTTAGATGGTCCTCAGCTCTTTGTTTAGCAACTGGATATAACTTGTAAAGTAAATTATTTCTGGCATAGTAGGAATCAGGGTCCTAAAAATGTAGATGTTTTCTGCTGTCAGCCTTATTTTAAAATATAAGATGGGAGAACAATTTTAAAACAACTTCATTTTAAATTCTGTGAAGTTGCTACTTCCAGCTCCTTCCAATACTGATTAAAAATGAGACATTCAACTCACTTGCCACCCTTTGTCAAACGTGCTTTTGTATTGAAGCTCAAGTTGCAAGCACTTCGCAGCTCTTTCTGGTTTATTACACGTCACAGTAACGGAGTCATCTTTCCAGAAGAAGGTCACATTTTCTGGTCTATTGGGCTTTACTAAGAAGAACAGAAACAAATTTTTCTATAGTCTCTGAAAAAGAAACACTCCACAGTTAAAATTAATGTTGTTCCTTCCTGGTCTTAATGTTTCTCTGAGTAGTAATTGAAGAAAGTGAGCTTTCTTCTTGTTGAATTTGCTTTTGTAGCTGATCTCCCTATTGACCGTCAGAGTGGAACCTGACACAGTAACACTGCTCACCATTTGAGATGCCACATTAAACATAGTTACTATCTCATGTCAGGAACCTATTGCAAGTATTTAAGGAAGGACTCGAGTCTCTTCATACTCCATGCAATCAAGGGAAAGAAAAAGGATTCTTCATTGGAAATTGTTACAAATTCAGTACCATAAAGCCTCCACTTGTGCAGCTGCAGGAGGCTATGTGGGATATGGTGGGGCATCTGCAAAAAGCACTGGGTTCCTACCTGTGTGCAACTGAATCTACTCCTTGGTCTTTTCAGGTGGTCTGAAGGCAATGACATGGTTTGAACTATGCAGCTGGTTAGTCTTCAGGAGTGGGAAATAAAAGGGTGAAAAGACTGCTTTCTCAGTCGTAGTTGCCTTTTCATATTACAGAAAAGCTGCCCTCCTAATTTAAAGGCTTTAGTCTGATCCTTGGTATTTTTGCTTTTTTACCTAACCCTTTTGAAACTCATTTTATTATCAGTGGGTGTTTAATAACCAAAATTCAAAGATGAGGCTGAAGTTTTCCATAATTTAGCAAATATTGTTAAAAATATGACATATAAAAGTATTCTCAAAGTTCAGTGCTGTGACAGATTTTTGTTTAAACCCTTTTGCTAAAACATTATAACACATTTGGAACTCATTTTTATTTCAGTAATTCTCCATTGTATATTTTCTGCGTGATTTGTATTAGGAAAAAAATCCCTCTACTTAAAATGCTGTAACTGTCAAATTCCAGAAGATTTTGATAAACTAATCTCACACTAGATGTGAAATATGTATTTGGGGGCAGTAAGGATTTAACAGAAACAAGAATATCATCTTTCTACTAGTAGTAGGGTGTCCCTTTCACTCTGTACCAGAGCCACTCAACTAATTTCTATTGATGTGTGATGATGGTTTTGTGACAGCATCTTTGATAAATAGTTCACTGCCTCACATTGCATGGAAGATGACAAAATAATGAAATGTTGAAAATATGAGAAAGATCACACAATCAGCACTAAGACAAAAATCTATCAACTTTTATTCATTTTCCCGATGTGAATGCTGAGCAGGCCTGCACTAGACAAAGTACATCCATATGGGGTTTTTTTTAGTATTTTCATTCTGATTTTGAAACTGTATTTTGTGACAAACCTGGCTGTCCCATGCCAACTCACTTAGCTGCACCTGTACACTGTAACTACTGGTGACAACAAGGGGCAAAAATCAACATGAAATAACTATAGTTTAGTTTTCACACACACACACACACACACACACAAATAATGTTTTATATTCCAACATAATAGATTTCTTCTGTAATTGAAACAACTGGTGAATCAGTGAGGATACTAGAACTGCCAAAGTAGCTGTGATTTTACATACTTACTGTAAAAATCAGATTTAAGTTTTTTAGAAAAAAGCTCTTCACTTCCATTGCTGTTTCTGATAGAGATGGCAAGGGTGGGTCCTTCTGTCTTAAAAAGACACCCAGTATTATAATCTTGATCCAATAAATAGGTGGGACATGGCTTCCAAACTTTGTGCTTGCCTTCATCAAATCTATAAATGAAATAATATTGGTAAATGGAAATCTTACTAACTAGCACATGTCAATTCAGTTCTTTTTTGTTGCTGTTATTACTTTTTTCTTTTTTTTTTTCTTTTTTTTTTTTCCCCCCAAAGTTTTCAACCAAGGGAAGTCTGAGCATGTATATTCTTGAAGTGACAAATCTCATAGTGGTGTGAGGGAATTCATCACTCAAACTTCATTGAATTTCCAGTCCTGGGTTTTGATGCAGTCTGAAATAATCAAGTTTCCTTCATGTTGTTGTTTTCTAATAAGAAAATTACTTGCTCAAACAGATGCCTTCATGATTCTGTTTCCAAGAATGTACTGCGAAGTGTTATTTTGTATATACCAGCCAGAAAGAAAAGATCATCACTATGACTGAATTTAACCAAAATATTAAATATCTGTTAGCCATTAATGATATCAGTCAATAAGGAAAATATACAAACATATGTGCAAAACCCACTTTCAATAGTGTAATTAGCATTTAGAACAATGGTAGAAGAGGGACAAATCTTTCACATAATCTCTGTGGTGGCTGGCTACTCACCAGGCTTCTTGATTTGTACACCTCCGTAACAGGTTGGGAATATAAACAGATTTAATGCTGGATATTAACTAATGTTAAAAGCATTTTCAGTTCATAGAAAACTCAAACGGACTTAGATATTTCAGACTTCCAAAGTAAATCTTTAACAAGAGAAGAATAGGTATTGAAAATACTCACGTGTAAGAAAATGACACATTCTCACGGTGAAAAAGCTCTCTTGCTGCCCATGTGATCCTCATTTTCTCATTATTGAAATTGATTATTGTGGTGTTGATGGCATCTTTCCAACCTGCCCAGGGCAATGACAGAGAATATAGTTTTAGGAGAGAGTATGGAAAGCAACCCTTGATATTTATAGGCAACCAGTATTTCAAAGATACATATGCAGTAGACTCAGATGATCAAAAAATAAGAAGACATAGGAACTTCTAAAATACAAGGAAGCAGAGTAAAATAAACTAGAGAGGTTAAAATTAAAATTTCAAATAGTCAAATGAAGGCATACACAGCAATTCCAGAGAAAGATTTGGGCCCCATGGTCCCTGGTCCAAAAGGTATAGACTGTGTCACATGTATGCAATGCATAAGGCCTTTATCTTAAGGCCAGGTTTCCCCCATAATACCTACTAAGGAAGACTATTTGGGAACTAATGTTATAAGGAATCTTTTTGTAAACTGTCAGATATTTACTGTAAGAAACAGGGGACCAACACTATAGGTCCAGACCAGTCAAGACCCACGGAAACCCAGAGCAGATCAGCACAAGTAGGTGTACTGCATATTTGATCTTTCTTTCCAGAGTTGTAGCTACAATTTTCTACTGTTTCCTAATTTCATAAGTTTTGTAGCCTTTTTGAATATAGTATATTGTGCAAATTTACAGTAAATACTTACATACATATTTTCAAATTTTAACACATATATATTACATAATTCAAATTTCAACAAGAAAATATGCATAGCCTAAGTGAAGTTTTAAAAGTTTGGATTAAATTGACATTGAATCCTCAGAGGATGTGTACAATTTATCTGAGATATGGTTTTTCCTTCTGATAATATTTCCCTCGCCTTTAACTGAAAGAGTGTTTGGTTTCCTTTTAAGTATACACCTATATTTCTGCAGACAGAATCATTCCCGTCTTCTGTTGTGGAAAGAGAAAGAGAATAGAGGGGACCATTTCTGTCCCTTTATTTATGATGGAATTTTTATGAATTCAGCTGCAACATCACGGATCATTCTCAGCTAATGTGCCAGTTCTTGCACAGCAATTGCAATTATTTAAGTATTTTTTCTAATTAGGATCCTAGAGGCACAGAGTACACCAAAGTAATACATTTATAATTATCCTATTATGATAATGAATAGATGAAAATGTCAAAAATATTCTAAATAGGTAGTCACTGGGCTAAAAAAGGGTGTCTGCAACTTTCTGTCTGAGGATGACCTGCTGGTCTTGTTAGTATGCAGTGTGTTGCAGTGCTGTACAACACATACCCGTACTCTGGAGCAAGAGCTTCCGAGAGAATTATCCAAGTCTACACCTTCCATAAAACCAGACAGGGACTGGTAAGGTTTTGAACAAGACTTTAACCTCAAAGGCACTGTTGGGCACCTAATTTTTCTCAGGACAGAGAAGCGTGGAAAATACCACTATGGAATGTGAAGAAAGCACTTCTATGGGGGGCGGGGGGGGGAAGGGGGAAGAGAAATTTCCTTGAGCAAGAAATTCTGCAGATAAAACCACGAGCAAGAGTATGAGTAGGTAAATTCCACCTCCAAGCCACTTTTCAAAATTTATCAGTGAGAAAAAGTGCTATTAAGGGGAATATGTAAAAAGGTTGAATGTCATAGAACAGATAAAAAAAAAAAAGAAAAGAAAAGAAAAAAGAAAAAGGAAAGGCAGAATGTCAATCTGCAAAGATAACAGAATGGAACATGCATGTACTGGAACAGTTGCAACCTCATTGATACAAAACAAAGAAGAAAAACCACTTTTGATTTCCTTACACTGATGAAACCTGATAAGTAACCACATGTTGAGCTTCCACATATTGCAGCACACTGTACAGAAACTACTGGAGAACAAGACCCAGATCTGAACTTAAAGTCTTTGTTTACCCTCAATACTACTGATCTATGAAGAACAGTTTCATTTTTTTTAAAAGGAACAAACATAGGTGAAAGTGCAACTCATTGTGCATAGGACCGCTAAATTGAGTACACAGGACAGAGACTGAATAGAAAGCATCTAAGAATAGTAAAAAGGCAGCAAGGGAGGGGTTTTTTATATACATTTTGAGACAAGATATAGTCCTTATAGTATAATTCTTAGAGTCCATCAAACTGAGTGGTTTGTTGTTTGTTTTTTTGTTTTGTTTTGTTGTTTGTTGGGTCTTTTTTTTCCCCAAAAGATCACTCGCCATTGCTAGGCATCATGGCACTTTGCATCAAATAAGCATCACAACTGCAATTTTCAATTTTTCAAAGCCATGCCATCAGTACAGAATGGCCATAGGTGATTACCACCTCAGGGCAGGGAAGTCAGATCCCCTCACAGGACAGCCAGTGACTCACAGAAACAATTAAACCAGAGAATCAGGTGGTGCAGTGTTGAAAACGGTACTTACTATATGTGCAGCAGAACACAGAGCTGATTTATAGGTTGATGAGATCATAACTTTCAAGCATTTCTTTCTCCTTATAAAATGAATGACAGGGAGTTTGCAATAAATTAACAAGAGTAAAGATTAGATTATTGGTTGTGTGTGTGTGTTAGATTTTATGTTAGATTTATGTAAAAATCCATATACCTTTGGCAAGCTGTAAGTAATGGAATTGAAGAAAAATACTTGAAGTAGAATTGTTCTTGTATTAGGTAGCCAAATGACAGGTCATTAATGTTTTTATGAATTTTGCTGTTTCATAGTATTTTTATCTGATACTTTCTCAGGAACAAGGTATTGCTGGTATTTTCCCACGGTGTTCATTCTGTCAGAATACTAGGTGCAGAAGTCTTACCTCGAATGTGGTTTATCCATGTTTGTTTGATGTGAAGCTAATCTTCTTTGGATACAATTTACTCTGTTGCAACATATGCCTTAGATAGTAAGTAGCCATGCTTAAAGAACAAACACAAGTTTAGAAAGTTCTGCCTTAATTTTTAATTAGAAAACTTTCATATAAATCAGTTATTATATTTTAATTTTCTTTTTAAGAATCTACTTTCATTTCTGCTGGATATTAATTTCTGCTAGGTTCATTCTGTTCATCAAAAAGGTACTGAATATTATGACACATCAGATAAAGCACACACAGAAATATTGTCAGATAATGTATCAATTTCTTAAATAAATATCTGGGGATTTAAACTCACCAGAAGATTGTGGCTGAGAAGCCACAAGGTTGCCCAGTGTGAAGACCATTGAACATGCTTGAAAGATGAGTCCCATGGTTGGAGTGACAAAACAGACTGTGAAGAGATGAGTAATCATAATCTCTGGACTTACTGTTTGATCACCTTATAACAGAGGCTGGAAGGAACTGGAGGAAATGACTACAGGAAATAAAAAATTCACAGATCTCTAGCTATAGACAAATCAGAAGTGCAGGACAGACAAATTAGAAGTGCAGGACCTTCTTCATACTGTGTAAAAAACAAAACCAAAACAAAACTCAAACCAACCAACCAAACAAACAAACAAAAACAAAACAAAAAATCCATATAAAAACCAAAAAAGCCCAAACAAACAAAAATCACCAAAATTAATTCCTCAGATTTTGAGTATCTCTCTTGTTAGCTTTATCTTCTCCAAGCTGTATCAATCAGAGGTGACCATAGCCCTGATCCAAACAAGGACCAGGTAGCTGTGCATAGGTGTGACCATATAGATTCACAGAATCAATCATAGAATCACTGAATGGGCCAGATTGGAAAGGACCACAGTGGGTTATCTGGTCCATCCTCTCTGCTCCAGCAGGGTCATCCCAGAGCACATTGCACAGAATTGCATCCAGATGGTTCTTGAATAATTCCAGTGAGGGAGACTCCACAACCTCTCTGGGAAATTTGTTCTCATGCAGACATCTGCACAGTAAAGTAGTTCTTCTTCATGTTCTGGTGGAACTCCCTGTGTATCAGTTTCTGCCCACTGTCTCATGTACTAGTGTTGGCACCAGCAAGAAGAGCCTGGTTCCATCCTTTTGACATCTTCGCTTCAGATACTTACAGACATTGATGAGGTCCTCTCTCAGTTGTCTCTTCTCAAGACTGAACAAGACCAACTCTCTCAGCCTTTCTTCATAAGAAGTGCTCCAGTCCCTTAATCACATTTGTTGCTTTCTGCTAGATGTGCCCCAGTAGCTCCATGTCTCTCTTGTACTGAGAAGCCTAGAACTGGACCCAACACTCTTGATCTGGCTTCACTAGGGTAGAATAGAGGGACAGGATCACTCCCCATGACCTACTGGTAATGCTCTTCCTGGATACCATTTCCCTTCTTGACTCCCAGGGCACACTGCTGACTCATGGACAGTTTGTCCACCAGGATCCCCAGGTCTTTCTCCACAGAGATGCTTTTCAGTAGGTCTGCCCCCAGTCTGAACAGATGCCTGGGTCTACTCATCTACAGGTGCAAAACACTGCATTTCCCTTTTTTGAGTTTCAGACAGTTCTTCTCTGCCCATCTCTCCAACCTGTTGAGGTCCGTCTGAAGGGCTGCACAGCCCTCTGGGGTATTAGCCACTCGTCCCAGCTTTGTGTCATCAGTGAACTTGCTGAGGAGGCATCTGCCCCTTCATCTAAGTCATTGATGAATAAGTGAAACAATACTGGGTCCAGTATTGAACCTTGGAGGACATGAATAGTGACAGGCCTTCAACTAGACCCTATGCTATTGACTCTAACCCTCTGGGATCTGCTTTTCAGCCAGTTCTTAATTATATCTCTTTCTCCTAACATCTCAAGATTTTTCTGTACTTGCTTCAGAAACAGTACAGTAACCTTTTTCTCATGCAGGGCCACTCTTGGGCATAAGAATGGCTCAGTCATGCTGTGTGCAAAGTGCCCTTGGCACACACACCATTCTGCCTACCAGACACCCTTGGACTACATTTTACTTCCAGTTTCTCGAGTAGGGAGGGTAGAAGTTTGTCTGACACAGGTACTAGTTAGGAAGCTGTGTCATGGCTGGGACTACATCCAGAAGTGCTGCCAGGATTTCTTTGTAGGCTTGTTTTTGTTCCTCTCAGATCTTTTGCTAAAAGGTTGACTCTCTTTTTTAACCCAACAGTTCTGTTTGTAGAGATGAGACACTTTTCAGCTTTGTCACATCATCAGTCTCTGGCTAGATAATGTGATATCAATTTTGTATCTAGCTACATTTTTCTTTTTGCTTTGGTTGGGTGCTTTCGCTATCTTATCCATTGCACATCCCAGAAAGACCCACTCAAATCTCAGTGTTTCTCAGAAACCCCAGCATGACTGTCTGGCACACATACAGCATTCTGTTAACTGTCTAGCCCCTGCTTTGATCAAATTCCTCCAGGGAGGCATTAATTCCTGGAACTAAAATAGCAAGCAACACAAGAGTGAAATACTAAACTAGGTCATAGGTGATAGTTAATGGAAAGCTGAAATTGCTTAGTTTCCACAGTCAGCATCACAAAAGCCAGTGAGATAAACAAACAAAGGCAAAGACCCAAAATCTTGTAGTTCCCCAGGACATGGCATTTCCCAGATGTCCCTGTTTAAATTAAAAGCACATTTTTCTTCCAAAAATGTGTCTCTTCTTTCCTTATGGAACACGTGAGCGTGATGGAGCTGAATTTGTCCCTGTCTGCTTTTCATACAGATAAAATACCCTGAACTGCAGACTTCCTAAGGCAATTCATTTGTTGGAGGAAAAGGGTATGAGAAGACAACATACTAAGAAAAGATATCTAAAATACCTTCTGGATTATAATTATTCTGATTTTGAGACACTTCATCTAACACAAGGTCTAATTCTCAAGTGACAATGGTGTATTTTCACTCACCGTTTCCACTACCAGGTATTTTGGTAAAAGTAATCATCCCTCCCACCAGTCTCTACTTCTTTTTCAGATACTGAGAGCCTCTTGAAGTCAAATAGAATTTGTCTTTTTATGACTTTTGAACCCAAACCTAGGGCTGAGTTCTTGGGTAATAAAAAACCCAACAGCTGGGTCAAACAAACTACTTGTATAAAGCAGATGCACTATTGAACTATTTTTGCTACTGCTGAGAGAAACATTATGTTTGGCCCTTGTGGGACATAGGGCCTAGGCATTTCCCACCTCTCCCCATGCAGGTAGACACTGGCCCAAACACCTAACTCAGGTTCTGGTTACTGGAAACCAGCTCTGATTGCCTGATTTGATTTTTTTCATTATTCCAGTCCATGAATTGAAAAGCTGCCTGTGAGACACAGGATCTGTTCTTCCTCCAAACTTTTTCTGCTTGCCTACAGGAGTGTGGTTGAAAAACTTGCCAATATCCTCAGGGTCATTGGTCCCAAGAGGACAAGGACAGAGCATTGTCACAATGTGTCCCCTCTTCAGGGCTCACACACAGTGAGGTGTTTGGCCTGGCATGTTTGGCCTAAGAAAACAAGATCCATTCTAATTGTGCAACTTCATGCAGGAACGGGGAAAGCAAACGGTGAGGGCGAGCTGAAAATTAGCAGTCAGGCCTTCTGATGATGACTGCCAGTAGAAAAAATTCTTAGTAAGACACAGATACGATGATGACAATGCAAGCAACGCAAGTGAACTAAAAGAAGCCCTTTTGACGTCATATTGGATCAAACTCACACAAACAGCCCTTGGCCCTCGGCCAGCTACTCCACCCATAGCAGCAGCTCTTGGGTGGCTGCACTTGCCAGCTGCAACCTCCAGCAAGCTCATAAGCTTTTGTCAGCTTCCTTCCTCTCTTTTTGTTCCCATTTCTATTATTTCATTGGTGGTGTTAAAGGGCTTTTTGACCACCAAATAGTTCAGCAAAGCAAATTATCTCAGTTTACTTTTTCCTTCACTTAGAACTGAAGCAATCAATAGTCTGTGAGCAACTTTGATTTAATGTTGCTTACTTACTCGTGGCCTTGGTAGCAGACTCCACATAAGGCCCTGCAAAATAGCAGGAATTATCTCTTTTTTTTTTTTGCAGTGATGATCCCTTGTAATTTTTAGCATTAAAAGGAAGTGATTCCAGTGTGCTTTGAGAGAGTGGGATAATAGGAAGAGTGACCCATTTATCTAAAATAGTGAGTCCCATCATCCCATGACAAATCAGTTTAGTCAACTTGAGACACTGCAGTCCATTGTTGTGACAGGAGAACCTGATTCTCTGTTTTAGTTAAGTACAAAGTGCATGTGTAAAGACCTCTGCCGTATTCTCTGGACTCACCTTCTACGCATGGGAAAAGCTATGGGGAATAATCCTTAAGTGTCCCTGGCATTCTTAAATTCATTATCCTGTTCATTCACTTCAAAAAGTGTCATTTGCTCGTCTTTCCTTTTATCACCATGCTTGGCCTTTCCTAGTATTTTTTTATGAATGACAGGAAAGCAATGAAGGGAAAAAAGCCAAGCAAAGATGGCAGGTGGTATGCATGGATGAGCAAGGAGCTCCTGTCTGAAATCAGACATTGAAAAGAAGATTACAAGACGTGGAATCTGGTTGATCTTGCAGGGACTGGGTTAGGAAAGTCAAGACCAACATGGAGTTGAGTCTGCTAAGGGGTATGAAAGACAATAAGAAAGGATCCACAAGTACATAAAACAGTAAAAGGAAGACTAAGGAAGACATAGACCTGCTGTTGAATGAGGCAGGGAACTTTATGACACAAATTACACAGAAAATGCTGAGGTACTCAGTGCCTTCTATACTTCAGTCTTTACTAACAAGACCAGCCCAACCTCTTGACACCTGCAGAATAGTCTGGAGACAAGAACACTCAACCTTAGCAGACAAAGACTAGGTTAGTGAGCACTTCATCAGACTCCATAAATCCATTTGGCCTCACAAGATGCATACATGAGTGTTGTGGAAGCTGTCAGATGACATTGATTCCTGAGAACTGGAAGAAAGTGAAAGGGAAAGAAGGATGACTGGGGAACTACGGGCTGATCAGCCTCACCTTAATCCCTGGAAAGTTGATGGAGCAACTAACCCTGGAAACCATTTCCAAATGCATGAAATCCTGTTGAGGCAACCTAACAGCATTCTACAACAAGGAGACTTTTAATGGATGGGCAAGGGCAGGGAGCAGGGGATACTGTTTGTTTTCACTTCAGTAAGGCATTTGACATTGACTTCTACAACATCCTCAGAGTGTTAAGGAAACATTCCTGTCTGACAATCCAAAAGCTGCTCGGGCTGTCACACTCTCACTACCAGAGACTTTGACTGTTAGTTTTGAAGCTGACTTACAGCAGGAGGCTTCAGTGAGCTGACGGCTGCCTTGCTGGACTCCCCACACACACCACTCTCACATGGTCAAACAAAGTTGCCTCACCAGCTCGACCCCTGGTTTCCCATAGCAAAGTATCAGACATTTAGATCCTTAAAGCAGTTCATTCACAGCACAGTAACACAAATACAACTCAAGCTGGGTGCCTTCAAGAAGGTACCCCAAGCAACCAAATCCCTGGTCTTTTACACCCTCCTAGTCTATGTGAACCATAGTCTAGGGTCTTCCTGCTGAGCTTTTGGCTCCTGCTGTCTCTGAGGGTCCAGTCACCTGGCTTGTGCCACAGGTCCCCATGTTCTTCGTTGTGCAAAAGATCAGAGGCAGTTCACGACCTTTTACCTGGGGTTCCAGCCACTTTCCACAACCCACAGCTCAGTCGTGCACACCAAGCTACTGGCACTAAATGCATACCTCAACAACAGACAAGTTGACAAAGTACAGGTTAAATAAGAGTTGAGATGGATTGGAAACTGGCTACTACCAGGGCAAGAGTGCTGTGATCCATGACATGAAATCCAGTTGGAGGTTAGTAACTAGTGGTGTACCCCAGGGATCAATACTGTGGCTAGTACAGTTTAACACCTTCATTAATGGCCTGGAGGCAGGGACAATGAATTTGCACTTTTAGCAAATTCAGAGATTAGAAAAACCTGGGAGGAGTGGCAGATACACCACATAGTTGTACAGCCATTCAGAGGGACCTTAACATGCTGGAGAGCTGGGCAGAGAGGAATCTCATGAAATTAAGCAAAAGGAAATGCAAAGTCCTGTTACCAGGGAGGTTTAGCACTGAGCTCCAGTATGTGCTGCGGGTTGACCAGCTGGAAAGCAGCTCTGCAGAAAAAGATCCTGGGCTCCCAATGTACAAGATGAACAAGAGACCTCAATGCACTGTGATAGAAAAGAAGGTTCACAGCAGAAATAAGCTGCTTTATTAATGGATCACAGCTGGATCATGAAGGAGTCTTTCATTGCAGGAATCCACTCAATGTGCTAAGAAATTCTGGAAGGTATACACCGAATGAACCTGTGTGCTACAGAAGTAAAGAAGAGGTTGTCCTATTAAGGACAGTCACATGTTGTGCAGGGTATTTGTCTGCACATTGGGAGTGCTCCACTTCAATGTCCAGTACTGACATAGCTCTTTACCTATAAGAATAAACATGATTAATTATTACCAAAAAAAAAAAAAAACCAACATAAGTGTTTCAATGTTAACAATTAAAAAAATTTAGTGTTTAAAAAATAGAATATGATAGCATAGCATAGACAAGACTAGACTAGACTAGAACAGAAAGGAACAGACTAGAATAGTTCAGTTGGAAGGGTCCTACAACAATTATCTGGTTCAACTGTCTGATGACTTCAGGCCTGACCAGAATATAAAACATGGTATTAAGGGTGTTTTCCAAATGCCTGTTAAACATTGACAGGCTTGGGACATCAACCATCTCATAGGCAGCCTGTTCCAGTGTTTGATTTCCCTCTCAATAAAGAAATATTTCTCAACGTCATGCCTGAATCTCAAAAAAAGCCAACCCTTGGCTGAAGTTAAATATATTTTTAAAACAATCAGACACAAGCAAGGACCCCTACAAAACAGAAAAATTAAGAATTAATAGTTCAAGTTATGAAGCACCAAAATATTATGATTAAAAAAATTAATGGCTAGTATACAACAATTTGTTTATTGTAAGAGATTACCTGTTTCATTTAGAAAAAGTGTTTTTCATTATTCCAGTCAATAGTGCATGTTCAGTTTTCTGCAATACTGCTTTGTTAAATGTCATCCTTGCCATATGTATCCTTAAAAACATTTGCGACAAGTAATACTTTTTTTTATTTTTGTGTTATGCTTTTGTTTTCTGGGGAAGAGAATAATGTAATTATAAATACAGGGATGCTACATAACTCATTTCTCTTTTAAGTACATCTTCAATTTTTGGAGTATTTTGCATCAATTGGAAATCTGTCAGTCACTCTTCCATTCTCTTTCGCTTTTCCCATCTGCTTATGCCATCATCACACGGGAGGTCCTTCAAATACAAGTCAAAATATTGCCCTAGTCACATAACTAAACAGAAAACATGGCCAAGAAAATTTTACCATACAGTCTGTAAAATAATCTGTAGAAGACACCGCAGTACAAGTGCATTTATGTTGACCATTTGATTATATAGTCCTTAAGATTACAGGAGATTAGGATCCTCAAGATTTAATGATATACATTAATAATAAATAAGGCTACATAATAATTTAATTACAGTCCTGTAAAGTTAAGAAAGGTAGAGGGTAAAAATAATTTTTGTGACTTTCAGTTACTCTCCCTTGAAGAAGTCTGCTGCTTCCATCTCCCATTATGGAGTGTTTTGACTTATTTTTGAAATTTCCAATCCTCTGTCACATTCCTTTGCGAAATACCCGACACTGTTTCCCTTGTTCTTTCCTGGTAAAAGGCAGGGCTCCTGTCACCCAGGAACAACCTTGCTTTGCAGGCAAGGGGCTTTATTCCCGTTTCCTAAAATGATAAAGAAACTGAGAGGAATGCAACCTGAACTGACAGTGAACACATATATGGGGAAAAGGTTTGACTTATTAAAGAATACATAAGCAATAATAGGTAGGAAACCATGGTGCACTACATGGGAGAAAAGAAAATCTAAATAGTAGTTTACAAATTAATTTCTGGAAGAAAACATGTTTTACTAAGGTGAGTACATCCTTCTGTTTATGTACCTTCCCCTCCCCACATTTAAAAAAAGGAGGCAAAACAGAGGAGACAATAAGAATCCTTAAACTAATTACTGGTGCTTCCATTTCTAAAAAGAAAGAACAAGTAAAAGACCCAATACAAACTCAGTAATCTTTCCTTTTCTCACCATAAAACTATCTAATCCCATATATCTCATTTCTCCGTGAATCCTCACCTGCTGAGTGCAGTGGGCAGGAGACCACATCAGGGTTATCTCAGGACATTATTTAATCTTTCAGTGTTTCAACTACTTTGGAATATGTCCAAGAAAACACGCAAGGCAAAGCAGTGAAATTGTAGCATTGTTTCTGAAAATAAACTTCTTTGTTTCACACACAAGGAAACTGTGCATTGACCTATTTATTGCAGAGATTCATGGGTATCACTGTCACCATTTCAGCTTCTGTAGCCCATAATGGCATTCAGTTCTCATTTAGCAAGCTCATATGAAACTTAACTTCAGTGGAAGTTAAGATGATAGAAGGGTTAAGAGAGAGAAAGAATAAGATTTGGTCTTGATTTGTTCTGTGTTTGCAGCGAATAAATACTTGTCCCCAAGAACAACATATGAGGGATGAGCCTGCAAAGGAAACAGGTGACAGCAACAAAGTTTTGCCTGCAATGTGTGGATTATGTTTAGGCCACAAAGAAGACAGGGCATCAGGCAGGCACTGATTTAATGCCAGCGTTCTCATAAGGTGATGAAGGTTCCTGCACATACTGGTGGGTCCCAAATGGTCAGAAAACTCCATGAAGCACACCCTGGGATTTCCAGCTGGTTTCCCACCCCCTCCTCCCCTTGCAGCTGCAGACAGTGATGGAGAGAAGATAAGCATTCAGCCTAAGAGCTCTTCCGGAGAAGCATCTGCACATGCAGTTACATAGGAAATACTGAAAGTAAGATAAGAACATTAAGAATTATGTTTTTCCATACTGCTTTTAGCTTCATATGAATGCAGTTGCTTTCATGTATTATGACTAAATGCAGTTGTTGGATTTTTCTGCTGCTGTGAGTGCCAACATTGACATTTTGAGTCAAATTAGATTATTGACATAGGTTTATTTTCTTGTTTATAGATGTTTGGGCTTTTCATTGGAAAATGACAGCATCTTGTATGGCTGCAATGGTGCAAGTTACAGCAATAGCAAATTAGTGCTCATAACCTTCCAGCTTAGCAGTTCAAGAAATTGGGATCCAGCTACAATATGCACTGACTCACCTTGAAAAAAAACAAACACCACCAGATTTTACCCATTGATGATATGAAATGCTATTGGTGTTTCAGCAGCCTGTCAAGTGGAGGATGTGTTGGAGTAGGTTAAATGATTTCCACGCTTAGTATTTGTGCTCAACAGCAAAAGTCTGTGGTATGTGGAACAAAATATATTTAGGGGGGAAAAAAGAATATATCACTGTAAAATAATGCTAGATTCTGCAGTCAATAATATCAGGATGTACTGAGATGACTGCAGATTCTTATCTTTGGAAAGCATTTTAATCCTTGCCTCAGATACTTGTTTTGAAAGATGCAGGTACCACACTCATTTCATTTCATAGGCAGTTTATTGCCTTTAGTTCTACGTTTTTGTTGTTGTTTGAGGGTTTTTGTTTTGTTTGGTTTTTGTTTTGTTTTGGTTTTTTTTAAATAAGATCAAGTCTTTACAAGAATATACTGTCCAAAAATTAAAGCATACTAGCAATTCCATTCTTCTGAAACTACTGAGCAAGGAATATCAGGAACATAGGATTTTATTTTTTGAAGTAGAACTGATCTGTGTTGGTATTTTCTTATTTAGAATTTTTATTTACTTTCTCATATCACCACATTTCTTTTCCCACATGGACTTTGACTGAGAATAATCACTTTTCAACTCCATCATACCTAAATTCAATCACAGAAAGATCTGCAAAGCTGGTACTTGGAATTGAGCCCTGTGAACCTTTGATACACTGAACAGTTCATTCTCATTTTCATAGCAGATTAAATCTCTCATGAACCAGCTGAATCTTCTGCTCCTGAAAACTTCCAAGTTTCACCATTGTTGTTGGCACTGTCCTGAAAGACTGCAATCACTATTTAAGTATATTTTAGTGCTCCTGAGTTTAAATCTTGCACAAAATCTGATAACATCACAGACATTTGAACGGCATTCCCTTGACGTCAGGTATTGAGTCAATTTAAATTAAGATTAAAATCAACAAATATTTTAGGCCAGTTACAGGGCAGTGCAGGAATCAGAATATGAGGGCAGTGGAGCATAAAGGGGAAATATGCAGTGTTCTTATGCCGATGTCCCTATCAGAAAAAAAGGTACCCCTTGGTCACAGTGGTGGATTCATATCCCTTATTGAGTAAAGAAAATACAAACAGATACTTTCATGCAAATAGCACAATGCACTGCACAAGTAGCATTTGCTACAGATGGCAACTGTACTTACTTTTCCAGGATGTTGAACACTAGTGGGTTTTGCTAGAGTATAAACTTTGGGAAGGGCTTTTGCATCCTACTGAAACTTTGGAGGACCCTGAGCTATAGATTAGCTGTTACAGTTTATCTAGAAAAAGTTTGCGCTGAAGATTTTTATCTGCACTGAGCAGCAGGCAGGGAGCAGAGATCCCTATCTCGTAGACCAAGGAGTCACCTACAGCATGTCATCTGAAAAGGGAGATAAACAAGGCCTTTAAATTTTGTTCTTGCTCTAGGAAGATCATGTTGCTTATTTCTTCACTTCTTCAGCCAATTCTTTCTGCATCGGCTATTTTGAATGTACCCCTCCCCAGAACAGGCATATTTCCACTATAATTATACCTATGTTTTGTGAAGGGTGATTTCATTCTGACTAACAGCAAGTACTTTTCACAAAAGCCTGCCGTGATTCTTAAAACGGAGCAGATGAGGCACTTTTGCAAGTGCCCAGCTCTCTGAAGCGTTGCTTGAGGCTGTCCAAGCAGGAGCAGAGCTTCTTCTATAGCAGCAGGCTGAAGCAAGAGCTGTCATTGCTGCGGGGATCAAGAGAAATCATGTCTTCCAAAATATGAGAAATAGCTGGGAAAGCCTCTAGTCTTTGGCAAGCTAAATGCAATCAGGTTTGGACTCTGATGGGTATCAAAAGGGTTTTAATAAATGAGAATTCCCAAAAATTTTGTTCACAAGGCAGTCAGGTTTGATATAAGTTAGCTAAAAAATCAAAAGTAAGATGTTCTAATATTCACAAAGGAAATGTACAATTATCACTTTTTATAACTTATGCAAGAAAATGTGCCCCCTACATGCTAAAATAGGACCTTCTAAGGCATCCTGAACTGCTCACACATCTTTCCACATTGTGTCAGGGACAAAACAGTTTTTCATTCACAAGCATATACAATAAAGTTATTTATGTCTTGCACAAGAGGAAAGACAACCCAGTGATGCCACCTGGCTTTGGGCTCTGTTCCTCATGACCATTTCTTCCTGAATTATGGGGACTTCATTCTACTCCCTGGATCCAATGAAATCAGATTTCAAAAGTGATTTCACTGTACATCTCAAAATATTGCATATTTAGTACTCTTCACTATCCTGGATGTCTAATATAGCAGCTAGTCTGCCTTCCTTGCTCATTCCCACTTGTCAGATTTTTTTTATGTCATACAAATTATACACACATAGAAAGTGAATGAATTCACATGGAAGGTGCAATCTCTGTCTATGCAGTAGTGCCTTTAGATGATGGACTTCATTTTTTAAGCATCACAGATTGGACTCAAACTGGTATTTTTTTCTTAGGTTTGACCAGATGTTAAGCACTAGCTGGCAAGTGTCCTGACTTACTGACTGTGCCAGGGCAGGTGTCAGCACTGTCTGCTGACATGACCCTCTGTACAGCGCACCTTGAAACCCCATCCATTGTGGGGTCAGGAGCAGCTCTAAGAGAGCGAGAGCTCTCGCTCTGCATGCAGGCTTCAAACAGCCTCTTCCACAGGAGGACACAGCCATTTGACATACACCTTTGAATGTGAGAATGAGGATGAACTGTGGTGGGGGTAAAGCCCTACACAAACTCCTTAAGAGAAAATAGTATCTACTTAAATTAATACTGTGCTGTAACTAGTTATGATGTTGGACTAATGAGGACCAACTTCATGGATCTTAAGTGGAGACTCTTTGGGGAATGCAGGGAACTAAAATGTCTTTGAATGCCTGAGTAACCAAAACATTGAAAACCAGCTAAATTTTAAAAATTAACATTTGAGTTCATGAAGAGATCAGATGAAAACTGTGACATAGCCAGGCACAGGCTCTGTAAAAGCAGAACCAGCTCCAGTTCTCCCTTTCTAGCAACATCAACAAAGCTAGTTACCTGTGTTTCACCTTGTTAAATTACTCTAATGTTCTGTTTCCATCCTGTGTTCCATTCTACAGTTAAAATGAAACTCAGCTTCTTTTAATTTGTTCCATCAATAAGGGGTTTGAACACATTTGAAAGAACATTAACACCCTTCAGTTGACACAGGAGGACACAGAAGATCTATCTCTGTCATGGGAATAATTGTTCACAGTCTTCTACAGACCTGATTACAGTACAGTGAGTTAAGGAAAGCAAAAATTAGACAAGTAAATGCACAAGAATGCAGAATAGCCCCATGGAAAGAAAACATTTTTTAAAGGTGAAAAGAACATATTATTGATTTAGAAACTAATGTTTTGCCTCTGTTTTGCATTTGGGTTTCAAATGTCTTCCAAAATACTCTCATGATTTCACACATAATCATTGTGACATGAAATTACAGTGACTGCTGATGCAAATGAGGTAATTGTGCATGCCAATTATGTGTTACATGCCTGTTGCCTTGTTTGAATAAGCAATTACTGAATTTATAGAGACAAGCATGTTAACTAGAAATGCATATTAGGCACATAATTACCACCACTTAATTCAGAAAATCAGGCAAAGTGGAATTTAGCTGGGGGAATGGTTATGAATCTTGGCATTTTTCCTAGGCATAAAATTCTAGTTTCATTATATGAATTTCTTGTATTTATACCCGCTTATGCCCCAAAGTGATTTAGAAAATTAAATAAGCTCAGTAAAATCAGACACGTGCCTAGCTAAGCATATGAATGGTCATTTTGATTACTTTGACACTCTTCAAGTTTTAGGACAAATCTGGTGGACGCAGAATTGTCTACAGGAAGTTCTTAATTTTCTATTGTTCTTTGGTTGCACAACTGGCAGATTAAACAGTCCCACACACTGCAGAGTAGAGCAGAGAGTGAAGAGCCAATACACAGAGAGTAAAATTTTAGCCAGATCAATGCTGACACTCTCTACCTTTCTATGGTTGGCATCCTTGCATTGCCATTTTGATGCCTGATCTGAGAGGTGAAGTCAGGCAGTGCCATGATGTCATGCACAGAGTGGTGATAACTGCTGGATCATCCAGAGTCTTTCAGAGTGCTTTGACCATTGTCTGATCCAGATGGACTCATCCATGATTTCGAAGTCTCAAAATATCATGCATACATAAAAACTCAATTCTATTATAACATTTGCTGAAAATGAAGCCATAATATGCATTTATTAGACCAAAAAGCAAAAACTTGTATTTTATTGTTCCTTGGTAGTGGTTTTTTCTTTAGTCCCAATGCTAATTAGGTATTTATTATTCTATACCAGAGATGTCAATATAAAGACTCAGAACAACCTATTTTATACTTTATAATCTATTTCTATATAATTTTATTGAATAGATAAATTATATATTTTGCAATATTTGTTTTAGATTGCAAGCTAAGCATTTTATAAACATTTCTATCTATTCCAAGTGGTAAAATTAATAATTCAGTACTCTTCAAAGAACCCTCAAATGAAGGCCACAGAACTGGCAAGATACCTTTTCCAGACCAAATATCACAAGTTTGTGTTTTCCCACTGAACATATATCTTTCTTTTCAATTGAGTTGTTTGCCTCTGTAAGGCTTCATGTGCCAGTCATCAGGATAAGTCATATTTAGGAAATTGTCTGGATGTTCTGATTATAGTGGAATTATTTCAGCTATTGAATGTTTATGATTTTTGTGTTTATAAAACCAAGAGAATATGTTGCCAAAAACTAAGTCCTTGGAATATCTAACGAAGTGAAAGGATTTGGGATCAATCCTTTACCCCCCATGGAAAAGTCAGCAGAGACCTGAAGTATATTACCTAAGCTGTGCTTCTTTTTGTTCCAGGTATTGAGAGCATAAACTCTAGCATTTCAGCACTTGAAATTCATTTTGCATGATTATATTTTAAACAGTGGTGGGCTTGCAAAGATGTGCAAACAACCTAGTTATCTCTTTAAAAACAAAACAAAGCAAACCAAAACAAATTCCTGTAACACCCTATCTTTCCCTCTTCTTTCCACTCCTCTCCCTTCCTCTGTCTTCCAAGGAATACATGGTGGGTCTGATTAGCCTAAACTCTAATTTCATCTGTATGCAAATTGAAGGGCAACAAGTCAGCCTGTCTTACAGTTGGTTTCAAAAATGGTAATCATCTATTTTAACTTTCTTCAACAGTCAGTCATTTTATTCATTCAAGTTCATATTTAACATCAGTTCCCTCTCTTTATGGCAATATTTAATACTTGTCACTTCCTCCTGTCCACTACAATTTTTGAATGAACATAGTTATGTTAAACCCATAACAATTGTTTACAACCTTTGTGCAGCCTCAGGATTTCTATGTCCACTTCAGGTTTTGAAAGATTTGAGTGCTTCAAAGCTTCTCTGTGATTTTTTTTCCCAGGTCTGTGAGTTGCTTGCTTAAAAGACAATGTCTTTCCTGATGAATCTTGTGTCACTGTGTATTCCTGCATATACTTGACAAAGACTTTAGTATTAAAATCTTCCTGTTGAAAGTAATGCATGACAGAAATTGGGGGGTTTTTTTGGTTTTGTTTTGTGTGTAACTGCCATTTTCTTGCTTTTCTTACAGAAAAATAACAAAGGAAAGCTAATTTCTTTACTTCTTTTTTTTTTTAATACCTTTTGCCTTGTTGTGGTTTTCACACAGAAAGAATTGTTACAAATATGAAAGATCTGATTTCAGGTAAGTCTTCTGAACACTTGCAAAGTGGTGTTCTAGTAAGTGTGTGTTTGCAGAATATAGTGTTTGGTTTTGTCATTTGGCAGCTTTTCCAGACTGGGTTTTAACTAGAGAAGTTCAAGCATCTATGTTTACCCAGCAGTGTTGCCTTCATAAAAATATGCAAGAATAACACATAAATATCATGTTTGATGAAGAGCTATGATTAGTCCTGTGCCTGTCTTTATAGTCATATATTTCAGTTAGTTCTATATTGTAGAAAAGCACTATTTAGAGCAATAAAGTAGCAAAAATTGAAATGCTTACTGAAACACATTTTGCACTGTCCTCAGGTACACAAATCCCAGACTTATGTTTTACTTACTACGACTTGATGAAGAATTATGTTGATTCATGTCAGTCTGGTGGTTTACAACTTCTTTCATCTGTTCTCAAGTGAACGCATATATGTAAAAGTTTAGGAACATAGAATTGGAAAGGAAAGTTAACTTCACACATTCCATTTTTCTTGCAGTTTGATTTTTGAATGAAAAAGTCCCAACCAAATGTAATCTGAACTATTTGCCTGTTTGTTTCAGCCCACAATAGCAAAATGCAATTTTTTTAGCAGATGAAAACTGTTATGAAAATTCAACACCAGAATCTTTTTCTTACACATATTTTTTCTTGCCATTGTCATAAAGAGTGACAGTAATCCTATATATTTTTAAAGGTCTACACTGGAATTCAACATCTGTATTTTACACCTATAGTTTTAATTATGTCCTTTTTGTCCTTTCTTTTTTTTTCCTCCACATACTTCATTTAATAAGATTTCATTTCTTTGTCTTCTTTCTCATGTTGATTAGAGGTGAATTCTAGTATAGTGTAAACTCACATCTACAAGCCAAGCCTTACTAAGAAGTCTCATTTCGTGTTCATCCAAATTTTGGGGTCTTCCTAAAGGTAATGCTGTCTTAGTACTCAACAGGCAGTGCTGGACACTTTCCTTGGGCTCTTTGCAGACCTTATAGTGGCAAAGAGATCAGGGAGATAAACAAATATTTAATATTCCCTTGAACTGAACAAGGGACTGCCTGTCATACAGCTAGCTAAAGAAGTTTCTGCTCCCTCAGGTCCCAATTTGCCTTTATTTCTGAAAAATTGTATCAGAATCTCCAAATTCAGTAGGTATTTGTTCTCTTATGTTTAGGTTATTAATCCCCCAAGCAGTACCAAAGATTTAAAGACAATCTTGAGGGAAGAGCTGCTCATGTGTGGAGGTGACAGTCAAGTGACATATTTATATACACCATAGATGATCCTACAATAAGGAGGATGGAGACTCTAGTTCTAGCCACTGGAGATCTGGCAATACTCTGCCTTCAGGGAAGGCAATTTTGCATCCAGAAATGTGGTCCATAGTGTTCATCTTTTGTTATTTGAACTAATAATAACAACAAAAAAAGTGTTCTTGTGTCTTTTAATGACTGATTACACTGAATGTGTATCTGCCTATATCTAGAAGAGCAAGCAAGAATACAAAAATAGTCAAAGCAATGCAACATCTTAGGTCACCATGTGTAGGTAGAGTTTTGGTCTTTTTTGTCTATTTTTTCACAAATACCAATCATTTTGGGACTGGAAGGGATCTCTTCAGCCAGGACGTTTTCTTGCTTTAGTATCAGCTGATCCAACTGCAGTTATACTGGCTGCTGAGATGATACTTCAGTACAAGACTAACTGGAAGTGAGCACAAGACAATATCCTTAAAGAGGTAAATCTGCTTAAGGGAGGGAGGGGAAAGCCAGCCTCTACAGACAGTCTATTGCACTACCAGCAGCTTGTTTTTTTTCACTCAACAGCCCCCATTTTATTTTCTCTTTGAGCTGTTTTAAAAAAGGAAGCAGGGGCCCTTCTCAGAATTGCAGTAAATGTAATTGAATTTCAAATTTTGTTTTCAAACAAACAAACCATAGAAAAGTTGAGGATAGGGAAATGTAAGCAAAGTTATCTAAAATGCTGTTGTACAGGCAAACATATGTTTTGAGTTAAGTTGAACTCATTTCTGGTAACAATATTAACTTTGTGATAGCCATGACCAACAGGCATATGGAGAATGGAGGGTGGCAGTCTTTATCAAATTAGATCTAAAGAGGAAGAACATGTATTTAGGGGCTTTCTTTTTTTCCTTAGTATTTTTAGAAGACAGTCTGTAAAGGGCAAGTAGAGGCTGGGAGGGCTCATGGAAAGATGATATTGTTTTGGGGCTGAAAAGAAGCATTCTACTTCTGTTAAGAGCATCTTTTCAAAATTATATTTATTATTTACATCTGTTTAAAATGTGGTACTGGTATGAAAAATCTGACTTAAAATTTGTTTCTGTTTTTCCCAAAAGTTTTCTCCTTTGATTTGGTGTTTGTGTATGACAGAGTCTCTTTGCATATGAAAGGAAACAAAGTAGTTTTTATGCTGCATAGATATTTCATAACTGGATAGTTATGTTCCATGCTTTTACTTTCTGAAATCCACTCAGCTACAGAGAATTTCAGCAATCCATGGATAACTGCAAGGAAATACTGTTTGAGCCAACCACTTGCCCAATCTCAGTTGCATGCTCTACCACAGAAGATGCTTCAGTGATGTGGAGTAGTCATAAAAACTAGTTGCAGAGATTCTAACTAAAAAGGACTTCTTGGGATTATACACTCACAAGAGGGTGGAATGTCACATCTCTATCAATTTGCATTGACGATGAAAAGCACTTCTAAAGCTAGCAAATCTGATCTGTAAGAACTTGAAATAAATGCAAGTTTCCACCTCCACTGCTCCTCTACCTCTCTCCTATATAAACCTGTTTATGTTGTTTTAACTGAGTGTCTTTCAGAACACAGTCATTCCTGCTTCCATTCTGTGACAAGAGAACCAAAGCTCAGCTAAGGGTCAGGGTAAATGCTCAGTGCCTTTCAGCACAGGCATTGATTCACTGCTCTTCTGCATGAGTGGAAAACAATGCTATAATGGAATTGCCTTGGTTTTATCTTTCTTTCCCTGGTGTAACTTGTGGCCTTCAGTGTGAGCTTGTAAAGTGGAATCTTTATTTTTTCTCCCCATCCTTCAGTTACCAACCATGAAACTATGAAAGACAAGATTTTCCTGTCTCTTTTGCTGAAGGAAGAAGCCCACCTTATGTTGCAAGGAGAGCTGTGCGAGGCTGCAGCCCATCTCTGTCACCCCTCTCACCATGGGTAGTAAATATAGTGTCAATAAGGCTTGTGTTCTATGCCAGTTCTGCTGAAACACAGATAAATTAGGGAAGAATAAATTCAGATTAGTAGGGATGATAAACAGAACAAATAAAAAAAGCGACTAATAAATTAGGCTGAAGGCAATGTCATGTTAAGAAAGAGAAAAAAAGTTTAGTGACAGCTAATACATAGTACTTGCAGGGAAAAACAAACAGATCAAGATAGACAAGATAGACCTTTTTTTTTTTTCTCTTATCTCCAACTGCATTATCTCCTTTATCACGCAGTAAAGCAGAGAAAGCAGAACACATTGAGCAAGTTTAAAGTTTTGTTTTGAACAAAATAGATTGTCTTTGTTCCATATCCATGCTCGAGCAGCACCTTTAGACAACCATTTTTCTGTTCAAGGGGGGAGGAAGAAGATGCAGGAGTCAAAAGTTGAAATGCACCCACCAGTCATAGCTGATGCACCTCTGCATCATATGTGTCCTGATGCAGAGATAGAAGCTGCTGTAGCCACTGCAGTGCCTGCACCCACAATCCATAGCACTGCCAGTGTGGCCATTAAAAAGGGCCACAGAAGGTCATTGTGCCCTGACCAAAGTCATGGATGGCTGTTCTATAGGACATTGTTACTGTGGCAGGTTATGTTTTAACCTTGATCTTCATTCTTAGGAACTTTCCATAGCCTTCTAGTGAACAGATTCCAGGAAAAAGATATGGGCCACACCTACTCATACTTTTTTCAAAGGTGATGAGCTTATCTACACATCAAAAACTACGTATCACCTTCCCATTGACAAAAAGTGCATATGCAAAAAGGTAGGAGCTCAGCTCTGAATCCCCACTGTATTTCCCTCCCAGGGAGAGCATGGCTTAATCTCCCAAAATCCCACTCCTCACAGGCAGTCAGGGCAGCCTCTTAGTCCGTCAGTATCCTATCTGGAGGACCCTATGACAAAGATGAGGTCCCAGGACAGGTGAGGAGGGCACCTGACACTGCTAAACCAACCAGTCCTCCAGCTGGCATACCTGGAAAAGCCAAAAGAAAGTTGTAAGAAGAGGACAGCTGTAGAGTGCAGCCTGCTCCTCTGGCTGGTTAAGAAAAAAATTAAATCTAACCCAGCCAAAACCAGGACAGTAGCTCAGTGGTTTCTTGAGTCACAGAAGTGTGCTTGATAGTTCTTGATGAATTAAGGGTTACTGTGTGAGATTTTTTTCATCACCTTTTGAATATGTTGACCCTCAGCACTCATAGCACTCCTTGGCAAATGTTTTTAATGATTAACAATGCATTTTGTTGGAAGAGAAGTATCAGGTTTGCTTAGTTTATAGCCAATTGTTTCGTTTCTAACCACTATAATCATCCTTCTCTTTACATACCTCTGTTCCAACCTGAAGGACCCTAGACGACCTAGATCTTTCTCAGGTGAAAACTGCGTCACACCTTTTACCTCTGTTGCCTTTCACGATCTAGATATATTGTATTTTTTTTAGGTTGTACAAAGAGACCTGCAGGCAGTTTTTGAGCCACTGATACACCCTGAATTTTAACAATGTCATTATAATATATTCTGATTTGCTCTTTTTTACCTTCTTAGTAATTCCAAAAAATTCTTGAAACCAATAAATAAAGCATACCCACACACTACATAGATAGACCATCAATTTGTCTTGACAGGATGTTTGTGTTGTGATCCAACAGATCAAATTGCTGCTTTATATCATTTGGTTTTCAAAAAAAAAAGAAAAAAAAAGAAAAAAATGTAAGCAAAACAGAAACAAAACAAAACCCCAGGCAACCCATGCCTGCCAGATAACTAAAACTAATATACTTTAATCTTTTCTCCTGTTTAGTTTTCCAATACTGAAGTAACATTTGTTTCAGGAGCTTCAGATTTGTTATGAAATAGTTCCTGCTTGTACAGTTATACCGGCTTTCTAAGCCAAGGAAAATATATCCTGATGTGATGCTCAGGTGGCCTCTATCTCTCCCTCCCTCTGTGGATGACACTATTAAGTATGAAAGATACTGATCAGCTCATTAGCTGAAGTTCTCTTAATATGTGAGAGACTGATTTAATTGATATATAAATGAATATATCCAACTTTATTAAAGGTCAGATCTTATGCATGGTATACTAGTAATTTTATAATTTCATTTTTCATAGTAGTATTGTGTCTTCAACAACTTCAAGCCAGATTTATTATGTAAATTAAGTAGGACTGATCCTTCTGTGCATCTATGTGGATCTATGTCTCTGTCACCTCTTTTTTCCTCTTAATCCTGCTAGCCAGACTCAGTTAGAGTTTGACTGAAGGTAAAAGATTGATAAATATTCAGTGTTCACAAACATGAAAGAAGTAGTCATCAAGTGATAGGGCAGATTCTGTATCAGGCCAATTCATTCAACCTTCATATCCATGAAAGGATCCCCAAAAGTGAAGAATGTAGAGTTCTTTTGTTATGGTGCTCATTTTATCTAGTTCAGCAGTAAAACACCAAATCCAGCTTTGCATTGCCAGTTTGGAGCAAAAGAACCATGTGATAATTTGGAAGGATATAATTTTTGTGTATGACTGTATCTCATAGATGAAATCAGCTTAGTATCACATGCTTCTTGTTTTGAGCTCCTGTTCTTAGTGAGGCAAAGACAGGACTCCTGACACCAGGTCAATCTTAGGCTTCAGGCAGATAAAGAGTTCAAAATTTATCACACTTTTCTGAACTGACTTTAGACAGAGTCATAAATGGCTATTTCAAGCCATCAGGAGGACATTTTTGGTGATGGTTATCAGTCTTGCAAGGGCTTAAAAGAAGAATTATAAAAAGAACAGAACTTTAAAATTAGCTCATATATATAGTCAGAAGAGAGGTCTGAAGGCAGAGGATACTGAAAACCATTTTCTTATTCATCACTATAAAGCTTTCCCTATCTTTCTATTTTCTACATTTTAACTAAGTTTTCTATTTGTGCTGTTTGATATAACTAATGATTTTCCTTTACTTATGTTCAGCTAACTTCATGTGCTGAACTAGAGCTCTTGCAGTAAGTCTGAGAGTAAGAGGGAGTTCTTGCAAGTCCAGGGAAAAAAGTAGAAGGAAAACAGCCATCCTTATGTGACACAAACCATCCTCTGGTGATGTCTGTCTTTCTCTGTGGGATATGGAGGGGTTCTGGTTTTCAGAGGCACCTTACTTACATGGGATGAGTCTGGGTATAGGTGTTTGCATGTTACTCCACACAGGGCAGCTGCTGTCTTGGTAGAAGGTTGTTGTACAAATATGCCTAGATTTTTGATTTGAGCTGTCATGGGCATCATGATAATGTGCAGCTGCTAAAGTACCCTGAAGTAAAGGGAACAAGAAAGAATGGCCAAGCAATCACAGCAGGAACACAGGCACATAGATGAGGAACACATTCGATGCTTTTTTTTTTTTTTGCCCCCATCACCAGGGAAATAAAAAAGTACTAAAGCCCTGATGTGAGATCAAACAAACTAAAAAATATTAAAAAGACCCAAAGGTAGTGATCATCTGGACATCAAAAAGACTGGTTCTCCAGTTCCCTCACCTTCTGCAGTGACCTATGCTCAGGCAGGTTGAGTGAAGAGTGGGTGAAAACGCAACTGCTTTTATGGGGCAACCCTGCACATGTCTGTATTCTGCCTCACAAAGTACAGAGCGCTGAAAAATTCAGCTCTGTTCTTTTAGCCTGAAAGCTGTTACCTATCTCTTCTAATGACATGGCCTCAGTGGTCCTTCATCCTGTGAATTGACACAGAGAGCGAGCTGCACTAACCCAACCTTTGGTACCCCAGGATCAGACAATCAAGAGCAACATAAGCCTACCAACCTGGGATGCCACAGGTTGAATGAAAATATATTGTATATTATGAGGTCAGCATGTCATAAAAGACATTCCTCCTCAGAGCCTTACAGCAGAGATGCAGTAATTTTAAATATATATCTAAAAGAATAGAGATCAGAATTGTAAAATACATTTCTTCATGCACTCTAGAGTAAGTTTCCATTCAAGCAACACAGTGGCATTGTCTTAAAAATAGTTCGGTATTTGAAATTATACACATGTGATTCTAGGAAAGAAAGACAATGTGAATGCCTTTGAAGTATAGGTAATAGATTTTTGGAGGATTACCGAGAACACTGAATTAAAATGTAGCTGAAGAGAATAATAAAAAACCCTCAGTAACTACAAAGCCAAATTGCAGGAACTGGTTAAGTGACCCAGAGGATGTATGCACCCTGATATCTAGTGGAGCTGTGGCCATTTGGAAGAGGTCCATGATGCAATCCAAAGGGAAACCCAGGTCCCCAAGTCATGTATCAGAGAGATAGCAGGATGACATCCTAGATAGCTGTGCTGGGAGCTCAGTGAGAACATATGAGTGTTTGAGTGCTGAGGCAGTATGTGTGTAGTCCCACAGCAGTGCTTAAGCAAATAGTTCCTCTTGTATATCATTATTCTATGGAGACAGCTCTGTTATCTGCATGTCTTGAGACACCAGATTGCTAAAAGCCAGAACCACAAAATCGAAGATCATTAGTCCAGAGCTCCCTGAGGGGCCTGACCCATTACGTCCAGTGACTCTTGCTGCAGATCAGCACCAGGCAACTGGCCTATTTGGAGAACTGGCAAAAGAAGCAATACTCAAGCTATTGTCAACACGAGCATTTTGCTGAAACAGTCCCCAGCTCTCACAACAGCTTGGGGAAGGCATAAGTTTCTGTATGACAATGTTGCTCTGTGGGGAGCAACGTCCAAAGGTCAGGATGGATGTCCTTTGTTTTGAAACACAAGTATTTTACAAATGCTCCAGAAGCTGGAGTAGAAGGGGTGGAAGAAAGGAATTTACCAGTCACCTGTAACACTAGACAACAGATTAACAAATATTTTGCTGCGACAGTATGAATACTCAACACAGTGTGTGCAAGGGTCTTTCTACAAAAGGGTTTTCTTGACATTTTCTGGCTCTGGAATCTGCGTGGCTGCTAAACAGTCCTATGGAATTTCACCAGTTTCACCTGGCTTTGGCATGATTGCAATTATTATATAATGTGCACATTATTGTACATTGCTGTCTTGAAAAGTTTTTGCTGCTAAAGACAAATGTGCTAGTGCTTGAGAGTGTGCTTTTGTGAGGTGAGTGACTGACACCTAGTGTTTAAAATTCACCTTTTTTTTTTTTTAAATAGGTGCATAAAAAAACAATCTAAAAGGGTTATTTCTCGTGAGCAGAACTCCCAGTTGTTACAAAGTACCACCACATTAGCAGTGCTTCAAGATGAGGACTGAGGTGCCATAGAAAAGCAGCATTTAAAGAGATCACAGGATAGATACACTGGCTTACTAAGTCAGTAATTATCACGGCCTGGCAATCATCATGTTTCCACTAACTTAATCATATGAAGTGTGCTGCCTCTACCCCAAATCTTCCTGTGCCAGTACAATTAACCCATTGCTCTAGAGTTGAGAGGGAAGCAACGAATCACTCACCAGTGGCCCTGGCAACCCAAAGTCCTGCAGTGCCCTACCTTCCACTCCTGGAAGGTGATTTCCTCCACACTTTTAGTACAAATTCCTGGGATGGGAATATAGCAGGAGACGAATATGATAAATTCCCCACACAGGTTATCTTGAAGCCTCTTAGTTTCAAATTACCAAGACTACCTTCCCACCAAGGACAGTCTTTCCCTATAACATGCACTATCTTCAAATTTAAGGAATCTAAAATATATGCTACATTATGAAGTAGGTATTCTGTTATTTTATTCTTTATTGGTTTTCCTGAAGGAATAAATTGAAAGATGTAACGATGCAAATAATTTACAGTTTTCATATTACCCTGAATACCTCATACTTCACAGAATTCAATCAAGTAGGGCAGGTTTACAATAACTCAAAGCTGACTATATTTACAATATAATGAATATATGTTACTATAAATTCTCCCCAGCCTGCAGAAAGTGGGCACAATTTTGCTTGTGTCCATCTCTTTCTATTGTTGCCAGATGTTAGAAAAGTCCATGGCATATGCATCGCTATTTCTTTTTATTAAATGTTCAAAAGGGATCAGGGGTAAATCTTTCTCATCATGTGTGTTTTAAATAAAACAGTTTGTTCTATAAAAAACACCCTGTGAATCAAGATGCTCCTGAAATTATGTAGGTGGATAAAATCCCTTGCCAAACTATCACTGAGAGTCTAGGCAAATAAAGTTTGCTTAGAAGATGAAATTCACCGGTGAAGACGAACTGGGTGACTTTATGAAGCTACACAGTTCTGATGCATTTTGGGTTTAGGTGTTAGCTGAGCATCACGCATTGCTATTCTCCTGATGTCACATGCTTGGCTTCAGTATTAGCTCATTAATTCCTCAGTCAGGAAACACATACAATGCCTCAATGATTCCTCCAGCTGCTCTAAAAATATGGCTAACCTAGACCATTTTCTCTCAAACAGTGCCAGTAGAAGGAGCCCAGAGAGAAAACAACAAGAAGGCAGTATTCTCCCTGTATCTTGCAACTGATAAGGAGATAACCATGAGTCAGAAGAGCTGACTTTGTATCTAAAAGGTCTTTGATATATTTTCATGGGTTTTTCGAGTTTCCTTTTGAGCTTATGTACATTTTCAAAATCCTGCAGCAAGCATCTTTATAGCTTAAAAATTAGAAAAAGTTTTCCTCACATAGTAGCCTTTGCACAAAATCAAGGATGAAATGAGTAGCTGTCAGCTGTTGTGATCTAGAATATTTACGAAATCACCCCATTTCTCATTTTCTCCATTAGTTAAAAAACTAAATGACATCCAGAAGCCAAAAAAAGCTTTAAAATACAATTATTTTTCATTTCTGTGAATGCAAAGTGCCAGCTTGCATGATCCAAACTAATTTTTTGATGTAATGAAAACATAATATTGTCGTATGGTCTGGAATACTTATTCTTTTCATTCTTTCCCTCCACTTTCATATATTCTTTCCTTCTTTGTTATGGTTTGCTTTGCCTATCTCTTATACTTGTATTTTTGATGTTTACATGTTTTGAATTGGTTGCATTTAGATATGTGTAACTGTGATTTCTTTAGAAGCTTTTACAAAATTAGAGTATATTAAGAGGAAAGCTGAGTAAAGCTATGTTAGTTTTGACTCAAAGGTGTCAATTGCTTTGATAGTTCTGTGACACTCAAAACTTTCCCTGATATAATTACCAAAATCATATTCTCTAACTATTTATCAAAAGGGTAGGGATTTGATCACCTGCCGGGTTTCAGGAGAACCGGAGCATGGTGGTAGGCTGTATATGCAATTAGCATTCAAAGCTGTGGCCTGGACTTTTTCTGAGATTATTGAAAATATGCTCATACATATATTCTGATGATATGCAGTATACAGCTCTAAGTGCAATTCTGTGCTATATCAGTCATCAAAGCATTTTTATATCTCAATTTCATCTTTATCTTTAAAGTTACTTTTTAGGAGCCATCTGGTTCCTTTAGATATAAGTAGACCAAGTTGTACCAGTCAGCTAGCACTGGCTAATCAAATGCCAGCAGATAACATGCACATCTGCAATGGAGACATACAGACAGTATGTTAAGAACTTGACTTGCACCATTTACTTGGCCCTAAGGAATGCTGACAGCTTTTTTCCACACAGATGTCATTTCCGTGACCATGGTCCTTCTACATGCATACATACACACACACCCACCACTCCTATGCTTTCTTTATCTGTTTGATATATTTCACTTTGGTGAAACTTACGATGGTATACGCTTATGTGTAAGTTAGATGCTTGCCTCTCTGCTTGACAGTGAGAAGTAAAAATTGTGAACTCAGACTTCAGCCTAAGCATTATGGCCCAAGTTTCTCTGCCTTTGCTCTTGATCAATGCTATTTTTTATGAAAATTGCTGTTGCTGGCTTAATAATGTTGGTCTGAAACATGATGAGACATGAACTGTGACTGCTTTAACTGTGCTGGGGAGACTCTCAAATGCACAAAGATTACACCTGCCAAGCTGTTCTTTGGCCAAAGTATCTTCTTTCACCTGGGTAGGGAGAGCCAGAATAACCAAGTCAAGAAAATGTTGGCATCTACTCTGAGTCTGATCATCTAGTGTCTAATGAAAAAGAGATTGTCATCCCGTCTTGGACACCTATTCTAGGTTGAGATTGCTGGAGATCTCTCAATATCCCAGGGCCCTGGCCAACTCTCTTTGATTAGACACCCAAACTTGAGGAAGCTAAAACTAGGACAGATGTATCTCCTCGCTAATAAACGCCAGGTCATCAAGTTAAAGAGGTAGATGGTCTTCTTTAATTATATCAGTGCAGTTAAAGCGGCAGACTTGTCCTGAGTTAAACTCATTTGAAAACTCGAGCGATACTTCTCATCGACAGTAGGTTGGTTGTACGGTAGGTGGCAGCATTGGGCAACCTGACCAGCGTTCGTACAGCGCCACAAGTCTGAGGGTTGCTTTTCTGCTTCCCATCATCCGCTTGCAATCATTCTCCTTTAAAAAGAGAAGGAGCTATTATTCCTTCAGAAGTTTCAGACAGAACTGTCTAATATCTACATAGTCAATGGTGTTCAAGAAGAAACACACACACTAAATAATGCTCCTAGCCCTAAATCCCTGCATGCCATATGTACTTGACAGAAGTAAGGACTTGGAATTGAAAGTACAAAACCTGTAGTCATGACATATCACAGGGGTTTATGATCCTGATAAAGAAAGGGACTTTGACTCTAGATCCCTCTGCAAATGCAAAAGTGAAAAGGAAGAGCAATCTCTGTGGGTGTGCAGTGCACTGTCCAGGGTCTCATCAGGGTGTGCCACTTCAATACCAGAAGGTAAAATCTTATACACAGGAGTTTCATTCACAAGAAAGGTAAAGGCAAACACTTCATTCACAGGGCCAAGCAAGCTGAGCTGAGTAATATTTTCAGAGGATCATAGATTCATTTGGGTTGGAAGGGACCTTTAAAGACCATCTAGTTCGAATCCCCATGAACAGGGACACATGTCACTATACCTGGTTGTTCAAATCCCATCCAACCTGGCCTTGAACACTTCCAGCAATGTGGCATTCACAGCTTCTCATGGCAACCTGTTCTAGTGCCTCACCACCCTCACAGTAAAGAATTTCTTCATAATATCTAATCTAAATCTACCCCCTGTCAGTTTAAAGCCATTTCCACTT
The DNA here is from genome assembly GCA_013396755.1 of Sclerurus mexicanus. Classification (NCBI taxonomy): domain Eukaryota; kingdom Metazoa; phylum Chordata; class Aves; order Passeriformes; family Furnariidae; genus Sclerurus; species Sclerurus mexicanus. Next base: position 221,066 of record VWZF01006645.1, read on the forward strand.
GTTCTGTCACTACATGCTTTTGTAAAAAACCCCTCCTCAGTTCACTTGTGAGCCCCCTTTAGGTACTGGAAGGTGCTATAAGGTTTCTCTTGAAGTCTTTTCTTCTCCAGGCTGAACAACACAATCTCTCTCAGTCTGTCTTCATAGGAGAGGTGCTTCAGCCCTCTGATAATTTTTGTGGTCCTCCTTTGGGCCTGATCCAACAGGTCCATGTCTTTTCTGTGCTGAGAACTCCAGAGGTGGACACAGTGCTCCAGATGTGGTCTCAACAGAGTGGAGTAGATGGTCAGAATCACCTCCCTCGACCTGCTGGCCACCCTGCTTTTCATGTGGCCTAGGACATGATTGGCTTTCTGGGCACAAGTTCATGCTGCTGGCTCATGTCCAGCCTCTCATCCACCAGCACCTGGAAGTCCTCTTCAGCAGGGCTGCCCTTGAGCTGTTCATACCCAGCCTGTGTTAATACCAGGGGTTGCCCCAACCCAGGTGCAGCAACTTCTGCTTGGCCTTTTGGAACCTCATGAGATTCCCATGGGCCAGCTCCTAGAGTTTGTCCAGGTCCTTCTGGATGACATCCCATCCCTCAGGTGTGTCAACTGTGCCATTTAGGTTGCTCTCATTAGTAAACCCACTAAGTATTTTCTATATGCTTCAGTGTTTAATGCCATACTGAGTGTAGTGTAGTTTTGCTTTCAGGTGATTATACTCCTTTATGTATATATTGCACATAAATCCACTATTGGAGAACAGGTCTTGGGAAAAGTATACTGTTTTATAAATACATTGATCAAGGGTTTTCTGGAAGAGTCCAGATACTGAGTTTTGTATTATCAAATTTGCACTTTAGGATTAATTTTCAATACAACGGATATTAAAATATTGGTTTATGTGATGTGTTTCTGCAGGTTGTCATGTGCATGTGGGCAAACTTTGTGTATTGACTGAAATTAGGGCCTCTTGTAAGAAAAGCAATTTTAATCTGAAAAAAATTCTTCTTTTTCCAGGTAGAATAAAGAAATTATTTTAATCTCTATGTTCTCTGTCTTGTTTTAAATCCTGGCACTGGTTTCCAGCATTGCAAGCCAAAACTATATAAAATATATGTATATAAAATATACTTTAAGGAACTATATAATATTCACTATGGTCTGATTTCACTCCATGAAGTCTGGGTTCCAGATGTGAGTGGTCAATGTGTGGTACTCCTCTACCCCACTTAACTCACGTTCTGATTGTTCTATTTTATTAATTCTATATACTCAGGAAGAAAGGAATCTGTAAGTTCATGATGCTTTTTAAATACCTCCTGTAATGATTTTTATCTGAAAGCAATTATTCTTTCCCCTCTTCTTGAGGAAACATGACTGAACCGTGGCCAGAGGTTTAAATTTCATTGTCTACCCACAGAGAGGGTGTCTGACCATCCGAGAGTACAATGAGTATATTGACTGAGGTTTCCCCATCTACACTTAAGACAGAAGAAACCATTACAGGAATTGTCTTTCTGAAACTTGATTCATTACCTAATAACTACCATTAATCTTCTTCCTGATGATTTGTGTGCACAACAGATTCACAGGAATGGAGGGAAGCGCACAGATGTTCAAAGGTAAGGACACCCTTTGCCTTCTGTAAAAGTACAACGTAAGAGAAAAGGTAACACTATCTACCAAAGTTGGTTGATTTTTCCTGAGGTCATGAACTCCATCTTATAATAAACAAAGTCATTGATAGTCTTTTTGTTGTTCAGACATTTCTAGCTTGGCCTTTTCAGTTGTCACCAATCATTCTAAGTAATAGATGAGAAATAGTCTTCTCCATTGTGGTGAGAGGGACTTTTTACCAAAAAAAAAACAAAAACGCATTCAGGTGAATCAAGGCTGTGCACAGAAGTCCATTTTATAAACTGAATGTTTCAAAACCACAAAAGTTTTATATTGTCCTCTACAATAGTATGAAATACGTTATTTCAAGATAATCAATTATTTCCTTCAATCAATATAATTCTGAACATGCAGAAATGTTGCCAGTACTGAAAGCAAGTAATTTTTAGGTCTTCCAGACCTTCCATAAAATTGTGTCCACCACTGATTTGTATTTCCCACCTTGAAAAAAGAAATATGTTCCTTGCAAAACCAATTCCTTCTTTTCTAGTCAAATAAACACTGTCCCAACTAAGAGTTAAAATAATCTGCTCCAGTTGTGCACCAGAAAATGAACCGATATGACTCATACCTCATGAAAAGAGTAGGAAAGATTTTTACAGAAGGACAGGGAAACATAAATAGTGACAATTAGTCAGTTCTGAACTTTAACTTCCCTGAGTTAAACTTATTTAAACAATTCCAGTACAGCAGAAAATTTTGTTTTCTTTACCTCATCTAAAGTTTTATTTTACTAACTGCAAAGGAATAAATGCACAACATTAAAAGACCTTATGTCTTCACACATGACTCTTCTTTCTGGTTGATGTCTACTTATACAATGCAGGGACCCAGAATGCGATTTTTTTGGATCTATAGAGAACACCTGTGAAACTCCGCTGCTGTTTCCAGAAACATTCACTGCTTCCAACCTTTCTCATGACCACTTCCATCAGATCTTGAATAGCTAGTATAAGATTTGTATGCACAGCCAGTCTTCAAAAGTATTGATTTATCAGAAGCACTTGGAAGTTATTGTAGCATTATGGAACAAATTTCATTTTAATCCAAGTGGACTTCAATATCAGATCATATTGTCTGAGATGCTGCAGTTTTACTGAGTTGAAGATCAGTTGTTGTGGGAGATAAACTGCAAGATACTGCTTTGTGTTGTTTGTGGTTCAAAGCTCATTTTAAGAGATGTGTAATGTCATGAGCACAAAATACTATAAATTATTTGGCTCAGACAAACTCATATCAGTTCTTAGATCCATTAGAATACTGTCCACCTCACAAAAAGGTACAGATAAAATGCAGATAAAAAAGGCTATCATCTCTATAGGTCTTCTAATCCAGAGTCCTTCAAACATTTCTGTTGTTGAATATTCTCATCTCTGTTCTCTTCTGGTATTCCCACAGTAACCTCTGAGTGCAACTCCATCTGCATTGACATATGTTGCTGTTGGGTAAAAATCACATTATGCACAACATTTACATTTAATGGTATTACAAATTCTGAATATTTTTACAAGCACACTACTTATTTGATGTATCTGGGATTAGTACAGGTTACTTACTTTGTCACAACTGGAATACAGAGATCATGAGAATTATTCTCTCAATCTACAGGTTGCTCACAGGTAAATTTGCTTAGTTGTTCTGAGCCCTACTTTTGTTGCTTGACACCCTCCAGGATGATATGACTATGTACCTAATGTTTACATCAAAGTCACAGTCTAGCCTTCAGGGGCTGTATTTATTTGTTGGATAAAACAGATTATCTCAGCACCATTCCCCACAGTCATCTTAAATATTTCAGTGTGTCCAAAGCCAATGTCTTTGCTATTTCAGGTGTCAGCAACATTTGAAATACATTTGAAATACTGATGTGTTCCATGTGTTTTATTTAATTTATCTTTCCTAGAAGTGCCACCAACAGCCACTTGAGTTACAAGATCACAGTGTCATCTCAGTCACTTGTTGCAGTCATCTAGACAGCAATTACACAGCTATGCTGAGGTCTGCCTGTCAAGGGTCTTTTCAGTGTCAGTAATAATTTGGGGACAGAAATCACTTCTTTCTCTGTCAGTGATATTAAATACAGTTTTTGTGGTGATCATTGATTGCATTAGTATTTTATTTTTATATTGAATACAAAGACCCCCCAAATAGCAGTGCATGCAATTCAAGCATGGAGGGAGATACAGAATATAGGCTTGATGGTGATGGCTTTTTCTTTACATCATGTGTTGGCCAAAATGGGTATTATCAGTTAATTTTCACACCATCACTGGTAGAAAGCATGAGAATGATTTTTGCACAGAAAAGGTGGTAAAATATGGCAACTTTGGTGTTGAATTTTTCAAGTTATTTTAACTAGAAGTGTCATAGAAATTACTCTGAATCTTGAGAATAAGAGACTTGGCTTCAGGCCAGTTCTGTAGCTCTGGAGCTTGTCTGAGAAGATGACTACAGAGAAGAAGAGGAGCACAGTCTGCTCTTGGGAGCCAGCCCAAGGTTTGTGAAATGATCTTCAGGTGCAAGTTCAAAACACTTCAGTCTTGTCATTTGTAATATAATTATATAGCATATGCACAGTCGTTTGTTTTGTGTTTGTTTGTTGGTTTGGTTTTTTTTTCAAAAAATATGTTTTGAGAAGGTAAATGAAACAAAACAACCCATGCCTCTTGCCTCACAATTCAAGTTATGGTTTGTGGATTGAGATGACCTGGTTTCTGTCAGAGTTTGCAATCATGTAAATTACTGTAGTATAAACCAAAACACAATATTGCATGCATACATTTTTCCCTTGGGGAAGAAGATAGTATAACACCTCACATTGGCAATTGTTACTTACACTGCTGAGTAGGCTACTAGAAGATATTTTGATGTTACAGTGTAAGTACAAGCATACAGTAGGATAGAGTAAAATGAATAGAAACCTGCAGTCTCTGAAAAAATATTTTGAGCATATAGGGCAGAGAAAATCCTCATTTTTATTTCAGTGATATTTTTCCCCAAGAAAACTCTGGGCACACCTGTGCGTTCTCATCATGTGTTGCGGGAAAACAAAGTTATAGGCAATCTTATCATGCCTCCTAGAGCACAGTTCTCTGTGTAGCTTGTACAGAGTTACAGGGACTAAACTACTGCTTGACTAGCAATTTTTTTTTTCCTGTAACTCACACAGTGACAAACAGAAATAATAAACATTGAATGTGAGAGTCAAGGATCTCCATTAATGATAGCCACAGAAAATACTGTATTTTGTTTCTGATTTGCCCAGTTGACTAAAGACTTGTAACTTGCCATGAGATAAGCAGACCTCTGAACTTAGAGCATATCAGCTCTTCCAAAGTAAACACCTCTGTACATGTCTTTGTCCCGCAGCAGGTGCACAGCTGGGGTAGGTTATATTGTTTGCATTCTGGTCCCTTCTCCTATTTGCTGGAAGAATGTGCACAGTTACTACTGCATAGCCTATGACTTGCAGATCTCCATAAAAATATTCCCTTTGATATCCAGCCCACATGTTTATACCTATCTCATAACTGACTATTCTGCAGAGAGTCAGGACGATCACTCCTTCCAACTCAGTGTATTCTGTGATTCTGTAAAATGTTGGCCCATTTAGTGTGGAAACACCTTGAGGCACACCAGAGATTATAGCCCCCTCAGGATTTTCACCAACTTGTATACTGAAATAATTTTTCTGCACTCTCCACAAATTTTCTGTTCTCTTCTGGCTTCACTATAAACATTCTGTATACCTTTTTCCCAGTTTTTCTTAAAAGTTGCCCGCTGTTCCAAATGTAATGTACCATTCTGATTGAAAGCAACACCATGCATGTTGACATAATGAGAGAAAAAAGACAGACACACTACCTGGTGGTGAGTCTCATCTGCTAACCAAGTTTTGATATTATCTGAAGGACGTGGAACAGGCATACTCATACATTCCAGGCATCTGTACCTGCAAGACAGTGATACAGGCACATGACTATGATTGTCTGCAGGAACAGATCAGTGGATAATGCTTTGTAAAATATATTCCAATTAGACAGGCATCTACCATTTCTAAAGCCACTTCATCATTTTTTCGTTTCACTGCGGACATTTTTCTCAACACTTACCCTAGCTCTTATTCATCCGGCCTGTTTTTTAGCCTTCCAGAATTTTAGAACTGGATGAATACACACAGACATATGATTTCCACGCAAAGTGAGAATTTGTGGCATGCTACTATGTCTGTAGATTTAAAAGTTACCCCTAAGTGTGCTCTTCATAATTAAAAATTAATAAGTTCTTTTGCAAAAATCAGGAATAATATTTAGTCATTAATTAAATAATCAATTTACTTATAACAGAGGTTCCATTTACATACTGCACTTTCCAAATATTAAGGTAACTTGAGTTATCATCCTATCCTGAACAAGTTTATTTTTCAGTTCGAGAAAGCCTTCACTGCCATGTCAATAGGAAAGCTGTGCAGACAGACAGAAACTAGTGACATGGAGAAAGTTGGCTGCATTAACTGTTGATGGGTGTAGGACCACTACTTTTACTTTCCTGTACTAATAGTATTAATAGTACAGCAATGCAAATTCCTTTCAACACCCTGACTTCCCTTTTTTATTTATTTCTTATAAACTGTCCAGCTTAGAGTAAAAAACTGCTTTCATAACACCCATGGATTATGAAATGCAATTGGGCAATGTGACAAATGCAATTCAGCTTTGGCATGATTAACATTGGTGGTTCTGAACGCAGAACCTGCAAAAGCATGGGATAAAGTCACACTGAGGATAGAGATGCAGCAGTGAATCTAAGATTAAAACATGTCACTTATTGTGGCAGAAAGACATCTGAGAGTAGGGTGGGAGACTGGAGCTACAGGGGACTGTGGCAGGAGCTGTGAGGTAAGAGTGATAAGGCTCACCAAGTCATAATACCCAGCACTTCTTTTTTTGAACTATAGGTGGAAACGCACCATTAACTGCTTATTGCAAACATAATTTATCTGAGAAGATCTGTGTTTGACTTTTATCTGTTGTATGGTTTACCGTCATCCTGACCACCCTTCCACCAGAAACTGATACCACCTTCCAGAAATGTACGCTACCTTCTACATGCATGCAGCAGCAAACCTCCAAGGAAAATCAGAAGACAAACCAATGTGAGGCTTAGCAGCAGAACATCCACTGTCTTTTCTTAAAAAAAGAAGAGGGGAAAATAATGTTAATAATATGGGAGAGGCTAGGGTAGTTCATAAATGTTCATAAATATATTGAGTCATAAATATTGCACTATTCCTGAAAGTCACAGATTTAAAGAAACATTTCCCGGAGATTTTTTAGGGGAAAGGGCTTTCTGACCTCTGCACTGTTCCTTTCTTCTCCATTTAGCCCTCAGTCTTGCTGCTGCCTTAATCCAGCACTTTTCCTTGCTTCATTCCTCTTCAGTAGACTCCACCCCCACTTTTCCTGAAATTCTGCTCTCGTATGCTGGGCATGGCTGGATACTTCCATCCTGCCTTGATTCCTCTGGATATCAAACCCTCTGTCTGTCTGTCTGCTACTCCTGCTACTGCTCCAACTGCTTTTATATTCCTGCTGTTGTTTCCATCTCCAAATACCATGAGTCCCCTGCTGCTGCCTCTTCACCCTTTCACAGCTGTAACTGATTTAAGACAAAATGAAAATAAAAGCATTTTGTCAAACAAAATACTTTCTTTGATTCAAGAAGCAACATTTGGTTTCTATTATACTTACCTTTTTTAACCCTGCTTGGCATAGTCCTAAAGAAATGGCAGCAATACATATTTATACTGTTCAACAGATACTACTGCTCCATACCTTGCATTTCTTCCTTCAAAATACCAAAATACCCCAAATACCAAAATGCCAATGTCTTTGGTTGACTCAAAAGTTTATGTTTGGCAAAATTTATTTTTTGTTTAATATCCAGTCTTAGAACCAGAACTAGTTTGGATTGCTTTGAACTAACTACTTTGAAGGAAAACAGACAGGAACAGGTCTTAAAATGTTAATAGTCTGAGGCCAGTTAAATCCTGGGTTTAGGATCAATCTAGATCAAAATCAAAGAACAAAAGAATGGAACAAAAGTTCTGAGTTTGAGCTCATTTGTAGTTTAAACCAAGGATGTTACAGATTTCCACAAATTTTATTTGAAACTAAGAAAAAATTCAAAAACTTGTGGTCATAACTGTGTATAGGAATAAGTTTTATTTTCTGTAAAGTACAAAAGTACTCTTTATTCACTCTGAGATAAAAAGGAAGCTATTTCTTTCTTGCCTTTTGAGTTGAGGGCTCAGAAAACTTATTCTGAACAGTCTCTGGACCGTGTAGATGAAATTCTTTTGTTAGAGGTAATTGCTGTGCATCATTCTGTTCACTGCTATCGTGCACACACCCAGGAGAAGAGGAAGCTCTGGTCTTGGCAGAGGCTGAACCACAAAGAGGTTTGCTTCTCCTGCTTTCCTACTTCTTTCATTTTGTAAAGCAGTAAGAGAAAGAACCACATATATTCTTTTGGGTAGACCATTGTATGGTGGGGTTTTTTTCAGATGTAAATGCTTAAACTGTGTCACAAATAACAGTACTTTGAAACCAAAACAAGTGACTTGGTTTGCAAAAATGCAGAACAGAGCTCTGAATTGCTATTAACTTCAAAGCAAATTATGAATGTTCATCAGCTTTAAAAATTAGACTAATTATTTAAAGTTTTTACATATGAATAAAGCTGATCCAACATTTCTTTTTTTAGCAGAAAGTTTTTATAGTAAACAGCTCAGTTCAGTTTAAATTGCGAGGTGTTTTATCAGGGGCATATGCTAATTCCAATGGAGAATGAATGTGTTCCCCACGAGAAAATTAACAAATTCTTTTCATGTCAAAAGAACATTTCAGAACAAATATTTTAGTTATGTTTTGAATTATGTTATTTCATTTTGATGTTTCAGCTTTTTTTTAAAATGGAGGCTGAAATGCCTTTTTAAAATGCATTCTTAAAGAAATGTAGCACATTTCCTAGATGAAACACTGAAATGTCATGGAGCAACAAAGAAAAAGCAGGTCATGGCATGCTTCTTCAAGACTTTCAGTAGAAACAGATCCTACAGTATTACAAAAATTGACACATTTCGAAATAAAAATATTGAATGGATGTTTTTGCTTTCATGTTAGTCCGCATAATGTCCACTCATACATGTTCTGAATTAGAAGCAGACAAAATAATTTCAACAGAATACAAAGTAAAATGGACAGAAAATTTCTCTAGGCATAAAAAGAGATAAAGAGGTTTGCTGAGCACATGACCCTTCAATTCAATATAATGATAGATTGATTTTACAAAATCCACCAATCCTGCCCCAAGTAGGAAAAACAGAAATTGCTGCATGATGTGAACTTGTGCATATGTGCAGTACATTTGGGTAAATCATCGTTTTGCACTGAACATATGCAGATATTACAGCTCATGTGCAATGGTGGTCTTGTTCACATGAAACTTTTCTGAAGTGGAGGAAACATGCAGTGATTTTTGAACCTCAGGAACAGCTGTATTGGAAGCTGGGAAAGCAACAGTGTTGAGAACAGTTGAAGGAGAGTTGCAGATGCTGAGAGCAGGCTTTGGTAGGCTGGAACCAGAACAGGTGAAAGGCTCGCAGGGAGCGAGTAAATCTACATTCCTTCCCCCAGAGAAACCCCTCTGATTTCCACAGTCTACACATCATATGTGTCCAACCTGACAGCAGGCAGACAGACCAGGCAGAGCCCTCTAGCCCATGCTAGGGTTAGGGTTATGGTCCTAGGCTCTCTGTCTTCAGTGAGAAGAAAAGAGAATGTCTCAAGGACAATTCAAGGTTCTGATGGCCTTGTCTGCTTAACCACACTGAGCATGAAGAGGTTTTTCTCTCCAGCTATTTCACAAGTGAAATGTTTTCTAAATGAAATTAATGCATCCAGGCCAACAAAGGTTTAAGCAGACCAGTGGGATCTAGCAGGGCATCTGAGAGAGTAGGCATCCAACATCCAGCAAACCCTGTAACTGAATTTACATTCAATCCATTGTGAGAATAATGTTTGGCCTTACATTTCCTGTCTTCAGATAAATATGTACTTGAAACTCAACAGATCAAAAAGACATATTCCAAAATATACAGTCTGTTGTGCTAAATAAAGATAATTGCATTGTATTTTTTTTTTTTGCATGTCAACACACAGACACAAGTTTCTCTCTATAAATACAACATCACATCATTATACTAATTCCCCTTTACCTAACCTGACATCAGGAAGCTCCTGCATGTGGAGGTATTTTCCTCATCACAGTAAGGACGAGTTCTGCTTCTAAGCATACCAATGTTAAAATCTAGTCATAGAAATTGAAGGAAAAGTATTACAAGACTCTTGTTTACTTTGTGCTCGAGTGAGCTGTAGGGGCCAGAACACAAATATTTAAATGAGAGCTAAACCATTTCCTGCCTTTGTCAGATCAGAAATTATGTAATAAAAAAAATATCTTACTTAGTCCTTAAATACTATGTGATTCAGTGAATATCATGCCTTTTCTGGATTTCTTTGTTTACTAACTCCAGCTGAAAGCATTTTTAGAGATGCTTGGGCTGTCCTTTGCAAGGCAGTCTGAGGGGTGTTGGGACCTTGTCGGCTACTGACCATTTTTTTTTCTAAAGGCTGTCAAGAGTCAAGTGTAATTTAACACAGAACACCCCTGTACTAAACTGCCTTAGGACCAGGGAAGTAGAAAGACTAAAGACTCTCCTTCCCTACAGCAGAACTGTGTGAGCCTGGTGAATGCCATGGACCCCTAGGTATGGTTATGGCCCAATAATACAACCTGGAGAAGGATAGAGGCAGTAAGGAAGTAAATATTTTGAATGACAATAACATAACTCATTAAAAGGATTATGAATAGTAAGTACATGATAACTTACCACTATGAATAAACACCGGCTCACTCCATTCACTCCAGATCTTGTTCCTTATGCATACCTCTTTCTTTGCCCTCACTTGTGCAGCACATTTGTTTGCTGGCTTATGAAATGGATACTTATAGTTCTCTTCGGTGACATTTACAATCTATCAGGATAGGTTTAGGGAGTTATTTTAGGTGATTTTGCACTGCAGTTTAAACAGATATAAATCTAAGGATTTCAGATACTATTATTTACATTTCTATAAATGTAAATAATAAAAAAAAAATAGGTAGGAAGAGATTTTCAGAACAAGTTCTTATGTCTGGACACAATCTGACTCTTATCTGACATGTGTCAAAACTCAGAACTTGAAGAGAGATTGCAAATGAGAAGATGGAGGGAGCAAGACAGTAAGAATTAGAAAAAAATATTACAGTAAGACAGTAAGAATTTGAAAACACTGATTCCCTTTTCACTTTTTTTCACACCACATTGTAGAACAAACACAGTAACTACAAAACTACAGGTTTTAAGATTTTGGTGTGGGTAGTGTGCTATACTTTCTTCTCTGGTAGAATAAAATCTTGCATTTTTCAGCTGAAGGATGCTCAGTATTTTTGTGACTATCCTGAAACATTTTAATTGTGCCTATAAAAGAAAGAATATCACTTCAAAAAATCAAGCCCAAACATGGACTTTAAAGCAGAGAGATCTCTAAATTATCCATCACTTTTGAAAACTGAAGTAACCTATAAATAAACAATGCTAAGAATTTAAGAAGGAATAAAAAAATAAGAGTGGAAACTCTTGCTTATAAAATTTAAATGTAATGTTAGAAAGTTGCAAAGTAGAAAGTCTGAATCTCAGACAGAGGGAGGCACAGAATCTTTGCTTCTTTGGTGTTAGAAAAACGTGGTCTCCTGTTCTCCGCATACTGACTGGTGTGGTGTGGATTTCACCTTGTGTACTATGCCACTTCTTTCTCTTCTCTTTAAGGCTTTTCCAGATCTTGTGCCTATTTATATTGTCCAAAGCACAATATGAAACTTTAGGTGAAACTCAGTAGCTAGAAGGGCAAAGTAGTCACAACCTATATCTTACATGTGACATGCAAGTCATATATACTTGAAGAGCATTTGACCTTTGCCCAGAATATGGAATGAATGACTCAGTTTGTGGTTCAGTGCAATTCACAGACCTTGTTTTCTTCTGCATTGCTGTCTATATTTCAATTCCTTATTTTTGTGTTGATATGTTTGACCTGTACTTTTTAATAATAGGATTTTTCTTATTATTGAATGTTGTCTTGTTGATTTCAGACTTAGCCAACATTTCAAATTCTAATCTTGTTTCCCATGGTACTTGTCAGCCCTTCCTAGCTTCCAGACACCTGCAACCCTAGCTCCAATCTGTATCACAATATTATTATTTGTGCTTATGGATTTCCTAATACCTCAACTCATTAAGTCTCTGTGACAGTGATGAAGACCTTACTTTAGTCAGGATACAGAATATAAAGTTTGCTCAATTCTTTTCCCTCTTGTGTCTCCTGTAATACTGCTCCAGTTTTCTCTTTTAATTTTGTGATCTGAGCCCCAGGCATTTTGTGCTCCTTGCACCTTCTAATCATTAATCATTACTAGCTGATTATCCACAAATCTACCTTAAAGCCCCTTTCACTTAGTTAGTGCCCCTGTATGTCTTTTTTTTTTTTGTTATTGCTGCAGCTGCCTCTCTCCTGTCTGATGTGCCCCCATGATTTTCCACTTTTGTAGATGTTTATTCATTCTGTGCCTTGATTTTTTTTGCTTTCCTCTTCTATGTTTATACCCTGCAGATGTGTGCAAAGCAGAGGAGCAAGGGACACACAAGGACAATAAAAGCAGTTTATGCCATCTAAGTAAGGCTGCTGGACTATTTTATGTATGTGACATTTCCTTCCAGAGAGTTGAAGGTGTTGGGAAGCTGGAAAAAGGGGCTGCAGAGGCTGTGTGAACACTGCGGATTACGGGATCCCCCTGTTCACCTCAGGCACATCCCAGCCCTGCAATGAAAGGGGACCTTTTATTCCCACCCCTCTCTGCTTCCACCTGCGTCACTCTGAGTCTTGAAACATGAAGGAAATCAGTGTGCATGGGCAGGGAGTCAGAAGGGCTCCAGCACATTGCTGAACAGGATACCAAGGATCCAGCATGAATCACCCTGGCTCACTGTGCTCATTCTCTTTCACAGTTAGGAGCTTTGTGAGTAGACAGGGACAAACCCCTTCATGTCTCTGGCAGGGATTTTGAAGTATTAGTCTTGGGAATGGTTGAGGGAATTAAAATTATTTGCAGAGGTGGCTACCTGTCTGTCTGCTGGAAAAACCTGAAGAGGACTCGGAAGATTTAGCATGTCCATGTACAGATTGGAGCTCTTTTTCCGGATGCTTCCAGCCCTCATCTGGAAGCTGCCTAGCAGTATTAGCACTGCATCTGAATTAATAAACCCTGCTGTAATTTATAACAATAACTTCATGTGATCGGTAACATCTACCACATTGCATTGCTTCTTTACACTTTGTCAAACAGAGTGTGGATACACAACAATTTAGTCATAGATTCTTTCAGGGTATAATTGTCTTTTAAATGTTTGCCTCCAGTTTAGATAAGCTTTTTGTTGTTAAGAGTACTGTGCACATACTGAGGTGTGTGTTAGATGAAATTTAGGTTCTTAAACAAAAATACAGCTTCAATGACATCTTGAATAAAACCACCAAAGATCCAGAAAATTCACATTCCAATACACATCTCAATTTCATATTTAACCATATTCTGAATTAAGTGCTTCACTTTCTACTCTTTGGGAGTTCAAATAAAAATCTGAATGAAAACTTCTCCTCTTATTTCCATGTAATTTAAAAATGCCACTGGGTCATTTAGTCACAATATGGCATTACCTAAACTATAATACTGTTCTACTTCTCACTGCTAGATTAAGAGATGTTGCTACAATACAACAGAAGGTTTTTAAATACATACAATATATCCAAAAAATAGGAATAATCCTTTTAGTGATATATTTAGAAATAACAAAACTAATCTATGGGTTTCTTTTTCCTTTAGAAATATGATCAAAGTAGTTGTTAAACCTTTCTTTTTACCAATACTCCTTTTTCTATAACAAAAATACAATATATGTGATAGTAATGTACAATTAAAATTCAACATGAGAAGAAAAAAAACATCAATTCAAGGCAAGCTTGACTATGAAAGATATCATAAAATGTGTTGATTTTCCATTTTTTACCAGAGAGACAAGATGGATAATTCATTAAAGATCTTGGGGCCTCTTTAAAGTTTGTTTGACATTAATTCCTGTTAAATTCAAAGGATGCCTAGTGTTTATGAAAGTTATGTTATACAGACTAAGCGTATTACCAAAAAACTTACTACCTTAAGATCTGTTATTTTCACTTGATACAGAAAGCACTTTTTACTTGCAGAACCAATAGTGGGCGGAGGTTTCCAGTGAATTTTAATACTTCTGTTTTCAAGGGAAACTGAGACGTTGATTGGTGGGTTCAGTTTCTCTGAAATAAAGAACACAGAGACCGTCTGTACCTCATGGTCTTTCTCATATTGATGCTGATGTAAAACAAATGCAGTACATCAGTCCTTAAAACACACAGCTGAGTATTTTGAAGTTTGCCACACCCAGAGGAGACATTCAGTGAGTGACACATTTTCTCTAAAAATGATGTTCACTTAGTGTCTCGAAATAGAGAGGGAGTTGGCCCCCTTGCTCACTCCTGCCCACCTCAGCCATGTGGTGGTCCATGGAGAGACAGTCTAGAAATTAGTATCTTCCCCATCAACTGTGCAAACACCTAATAAAACCTTTCTTGCAGATTAGTTCCCCCTCTCACTTCCCCCCCACACACACACACACCCACCCCCTTCTTTTTTTGTCTTTTCAGGAAAACCTGATTTTCCTGAAAATGGTTTATTTTCCTAAAACAGTACATGTTGCTTATAGCTGGTTCTGATTGCAGTGTAAAATTCGAGGTAAAGCAAATTATGCTAATGTCTTAGAACAGATTAAATACGATCTAACTCAGAATAAATGTTCATAGTTTTGAATTATATTTTTGCTATCCCTTGAATTATGACTGATTCCCATGCTGCAGGTCTGGAATATGACCAATATGTTAATAACTTAAAAGACATTTGAATCTGCAGTCTCTGCTAAAATTCAAGTGAATTTTTACCCATGAGATTAATTCAAACTTCACAGAGAAGGAAAAATAATTTTATATGATCATTCAAAACTGTCAACAATTAAAAATGAGATATTTTTAACTTAAAAGATAAATAAAAATGCTACTAATGTTTGGGAAAATTCATATTTTTAAATTCAGGTTATAAATGAGACTTGTGACTATTTATGCTCTTTTTTTTTTCTCCTTTTTTTTTTAATCACACTTCCTCAGCACCATAAAAAAAAGGAATAGGATAAGAAAGAGAAAAAGTAGGGAAAAGCAGAGTATAATGCTTTTAAATATAATTTTCTCACATTACCCTATCTTTTTTTTTAAATTACAGTTATAGATAAATGATGTTATTACATTGAAGAAAAAAAAACAACAACAAAACAAAACAATGCAAACAACTTTGAGCCATAATCCATTTTGTTTTATCTTTGTGTAAAATCCCCACAGAGATGAATGCCTAAATAGTTAGAATTAATACTCTGACTTTGTCACACCTCCCTATTTTCTTTTTTTTGTTTTCCATGAAAAAACAATAAATTAATTTTTCATAATAAGCAATAATAGATAGTACTTACCTATTTTCTGAGGTGTAAAAGCTTTGTAATAAGATAATTCTCTTGAATTATTTCTCAAATATCTTGCAGTTATGTTTAAATTGATTTTCCTTGATGGTTGGAAATATATTTCTTTCATATGGCATCCAATATTTTTCTTCCTTGGATTTTTAATATATTGTTGGCATTCAAAAACTTTTCCTACATGCCTATGAGAAGGAAAATACGAGTTTTGTAAATCAAACACCTAAGTACAAAAACACGGCTTCATATTTATTTTGCACAAGATACTTACCTGTAGGAAGAAAAGATCTGGATATCTTCAGGAGCTTCTTTTTTGATATGCCAGGTGCAATTGAAAAAGGAAATGTTATATATGATGCATGAGAGATTCTGAATATAGACTACAACAAAGAAGGGGGAAAAAGAAAGAGAGATGCTTATTTTACATTGATATTCTGATAACAACACAAAGGTTTCCTTGACAAACTCATTAAGTAGCCTTAGTACGAATAAGTGTTAGGTGAGAACAAATATGTCTTTTGGCTTTTTGGACAATGACAACTGAGAAAGCACATCTGATTCTACCACCAAGGCCTTACTAACAGATTTTAAAAAAATGTCCAGAGTAGAAGCTGAAAAGCTCTGAACTTTTAAGCTTTCCCCAAACTGTGTGATACAGGAGGAAATCTTCACAAGACATGAGTTGCTAGGGAAAACAGAGAATGATTGGGTCGTTCTGACATCTTGCTCAGCAGAGTTTTCTGAATCCAAACATGTCCAATAAAGAAAATAATTCGGCAATATCCCAAGGTGTCATGGGTCGTATCCTTAACTAATCCATATGAAAAAAAAATTGTAGAAGATAATAATGAGCTTTCAGAAATTAAGTAAGACAGGACAGTATTACAAATGTTTGGATGTTTTTTAACAACACGGAGGAAACAGCTGACCTGGAGGTGCCTGGTAAGTAAATTCTGTCCAGTCACTCTCCTTAATTATTTCTTCTGTTTCTTTTGCAAAAAGTTGTGTCTTAACTTTGGCATTAAAACCAGAATGTAACTCAAGGTGTATTATCTTTTTCTTCTCCTGCAGTCTTTCCTAAGAGGAGGAAGAAATTGCATGAAGGTAGGTGATACTAAGTATTGAAAGGGAAATTATGCAAATTAATCCGCTGAATGAAGCAATACATTATTTGACTTTAAACTATGTGTAACCACTGAAGAACTTACTTTCCTTTCCTGAGTGGTATTGAAGAACCTATAACTCAAAATATACTTCACAGTGTATTTCTCAGTTTCTTCTTTTGTCAGGTTATTGTTCCAGGACAAAATGACTCTTGAGTCGTGCTTGGTAATCCACAGAACATTATGTAGCCCAAGTGCATCTGCAATTACAATGATATTAAACAGAGGAAGAGAGGTCCACCACTGTATGCACAAAGGATTTGGCTCTCAGCAAGTCTTGCACACCCAATAGCTCTACCAGGACCTCTGTTCTTACAAGGAGCAGATGATTTCTAAGATTTGTTGAATACAAGTTTCAGCAGTGAGGATCATGTTTACTTCTATGCAGCTCTCAAAATTAGTTGATCCACTTTTACCTGCCTTGGACACCTCTCCTAGCACAGGTCTCTGTTTCTGTCCAGGTCATGTAGAAACTGCCTTAATAACAAGTTCAGATTAGACATCTGGGATGGCTAGTGTAGGGTGAATGCCTACTTAATACTTTACTTACCCATTACTTTGTGTTGTCCACTTGCCAGACTAGTGGAAACCAGTGTCTTACACTGGAAAAAGCTTAATATCAGCATGACAGGAACAACTGTAACACGTGCCATAGCTAATGTTTTGGGACACAGGTCTGAAGAAACTGAAACTCCTTAGTTCTGAGTTTGGTTGAAAAAGCAGTTAGAACATGATGTTTTCATTTTGCATCTGTGAAATAATATGAAAGAGTCACATAACCACTGAAGAGACATCTAAATAATAAAAAGTAAATATGAAATGACATAGAAATATAGAAACATAGAATATGCTGAATTGGAAGGGACGCATCAGAATCATTGAGTCCAACTCCTGGCCCTGTGCAGGACATCCCAAGAATCACACCATCTGCCCGAAAGCATTGTCCACTTCTTGAATCAGATAGACTTAGTGCTATGATCACTCCCCTGGAAAGCCTGTTCCGGGGCTCAACCACCCTCTGAGTTAAAAATCTTCTCCTGATACCCAACCTAAACCTCCCCTGACTCATCTTCTTGCTGTTTCCTTGAGGCCTGTCACTGGTCACAAGAGCAAAGAGATTGGTACTTGCCCCTCAACTTTCCCTCATTTAACATACGTTTAACATATGTTTAAGAGGTCTTTTTGATTGGTGCCTTCTGTTCCCAGGGAACAGCCCACTCTTTGCCTGGGTGCCAGGGCCAAGGAGGACATGCGTGCCATACTGCATGTTTTCCAATGGCAGTGCTGCTTAGATTGCAAGCCAAGGCCACAAATAGGACACTACGATACTGAAAGCAGACAGTTTAGGTAGGACCCACCTGACATAACTTTGGCTAGACACCAACCCAGTAGTTCTATGTGTATGAGTTATCCAGCCTCTAGTGACTGTAGAACAACTATTTATAGTGATTAATGTTAGCTAGTTAAAGGGGATATGAACCATAAGGGGAGATGAATCCTGCTTTTTGAAAAAGTGACTAACAGCAAGAGTATTTCAGGTGTTTGCTAAATTTAGGATACAGTGAGAAGCAGATTCCAGGCTATTCAAAGCTGGTTTCAGAAAGACATCACTGCTATTTCTCTGATGGATGAGTATTCATTCCAAGGTTGCTTTATTGTAAGACAGCTTCTGAGACCGTCTGAATTCTCCACAGAATTCATACACCTTCATTTTCAGAGTCTTTCACTCACTGATTTGTCTTAACTGAATGCTTTCAGTTCTAAATCCTCTGACACACCCCATCCAGGGACAAGCACCTGGAGCCATATTAAAATGTTCACCAGACGTTGACTAACGAGTGACACTGGTCATGTAGAGGAAAATGTGTGAATGTTCAGTACATCTGAAAAATCTGCAGTGAACTTTCCTGAAATAAAAATAGACATACACATACAGATGAATTTATAATGTTATTTTGGCACAATGCAGTGAAAGAGATAACTTCATTAATGATGTCATTGTTTATGAAGTGCAGTGAAAAAGTCATAACTAAAAGGCAGAGGTTTTCAAATCTGGTTCATTCTGGGAGTGATCTCAGCTGTAGCACCAGCAGCAGCTATGGTGTGCATGCCACACCATGCACATGGCTAAAATTGTCCTGCTTGGTGTACCCAGTTAAGAAACCAATCTAATAGTCTGGAAAGGGAAGGGGTGGTCTCTGCCATGAATGGTAGTTCTGGAATGGTATGGTTTGTGCCAAGAGAAAAAGTCAGGGAAAATATAAAATGAAAACAAAGAGCTTTCAAGAGTTTATAATTCAATATGTAGTGGCTCATCTCTTCCCATGAAATGAAGCAATCAAAACCAGTCCTAGGAGCATGTATGTAGATTATTTAAATTAGGAGAAAATAAAAAATGAGGATGGAAAACACTAAGCAAGTTAAAATATTTGTGGCTAATATTAACATTACTTTTTTGGAAAACATAAGTCAAAAAGGGATGTGGAACAGGAAAAGGAACACAATAAATCTTACAGTAGAAATACTTCTGATGTTAGAAATAAAAATAGAAATAATCTGTGAGGCAATATAAACTAATTTGTTTGGGGAGAGAGCAAACAAGGGCATAAAAGGAAGATTTTTAAAGTAAGTCTGAATAAACTTAGAAGAAAGTCAACCAAGTTGAGTCAGAGAAAGACATTTCAGGTGAGACTACTGCTGTTTCCCAGGGGTAAATTGTTCCAAGGAGTACCTTGTGTACAGGGCTGAGAGGCACTTCTCCACTCAGTGTGCAATGAACTCTTGCACCTTCTCCCACAGGCACTGCGATGGTGGGTGGTGTCAGCGGGCTGTGGATAAAACCAGGCAAATGCATGGAAATCAGGTACATGAAAAGCTACTATAAAGCATCAGAGGTGGATGTAACCTCTTACATCCCTAATTCAGCAACTCTGGATGCTGGGGGAATACTTGGAGAATGAGTTGCAGGAGATGGGCAGAGTTGTGGATTATATCTGAGTAACATCTCCTGTTGCCACTGCTGCAAGCAGAACAGCTGAACCCAAAGGGTATTTCTTATGGTTATTTACAGTGAATTAGTTTGCAGAAAAGAACAAAAGTGAAAGCACCAAAGCATAGGGACATCCAAGGTGACCAAGAGAGGAAAAAAGACTTATCCATACATAAAAACTTTTTCTTCATAACTTGTCAAAGAACACATTTTCATTTATGTCAGCATAGGTGAGTTGAAAGACAGAACATTTCTTCTCAGACATATGCAGACAGCGATTTGGGGTCCTCATGCTCTGTTAAAAAGTGCTTTGAATTAGCACATGGTGCTGAATTCAGTCCAAGAGGTGCAAAATAATATTCACTGCCTGTCAATTTTTTTTAAGAAATGACTCTCTGGCTCTTTTGTCTCTGGAGAAATGCACACTAGCCAAATATACTTACAGACAGACCAGGTAATCTAATGGGATACAATTAATCTCAAAAATCTAAATCATCTTAAAAATAACCATAAAGAGAAATATTTAAAATTTTTTTTAAAAANTGGAAAAAATAGTAAAATTGTCCAAAAAGACAATTTCAAGTGCTCTTGAAAATTATATTGTTCCTAATTTAAAAAAAAATTCAAACATTAAAGAATGAAATCCTTTATTCATGGTTCTAATGCACAGTCTTAGATATAAGGGGAATCACTCAGACTGTTTGTCTGATTAAGACTACCTAAAACTTATGCTTCATTGAAGGTTTTTGATTCATATTTTTCAACACTCCCACCCCTCCCATCCCATATTTGGTAGTACATAATGTAAAGCTGATCAGTGAATGATGAAATAAACAGTATAGGTCAACAGAAGGCACCAATGTTTAAATCTCTGGGTAGATGAAGAGTCTAAACAAGAGTACCATTTACATTCTTTTTTTTAATAAACTTACCTTAATTTTAAAGCTTGTTAAGTCCTGGGTGCCTATGCCTCGTTTAGGTTGAGAAGCAGGACAGATCAGCAGTGGAGAATGTCTTGATTTAGGAGTATAATGAGAAATTGATTCAAGAGACTTCCCTTTTCACAAGACAGCCTCAGGAAAGTGTGTTGCCTGGGCCACTTCCCACTGAGGGACTGAAACACACCTCTGAATATGGGAACACTAAGTAGAACCTTACCCGAGTTCTTAGAAATACCTTGAAAGCACACCTCTGCATGACGAACTCAGAAGTCAGATAAGCTAATATTTTTTCCTTTCTGTATATGGAAGAGAAAGGTTTCAAGACTTTTTTCATATTGTAATGAGTTTTTATCTTTTAGGAAGTCAGATTACAGAAGAAATAAAATCACATAAATAATGTGTGGCTATGAAATTAAAATCCCAGAATGATCCTACCATATTTGCTATTGTTGTCCTGGTTTTTCAGTGCCTAATATGCATCTTTCAGTGTACACCAAATTAAAACAAACAAGCAAACACAAACTAGACAGAAAACCAAAAGTCACAGAACTAATAGGGAAAAGAACAAATAAATCTCACATTTTGAACAGGTATGTCTGTTTAATTCTTCATATCTGAAAATTTGCCCAGCCCAAACTCTAAAGTCCTTTTACCTGTTTTGCCTTGTAAATGAAGTTAATTTGCTGTTATCACATGTGCAATTGCAAGCAATACCA
The DNA here is from genome assembly GCA_013396755.1 of Sclerurus mexicanus. Classification (NCBI taxonomy): domain Eukaryota; kingdom Metazoa; phylum Chordata; class Aves; order Passeriformes; family Furnariidae; genus Sclerurus; species Sclerurus mexicanus. The sequence goes on from VWZF01006645.1 coordinate 242,304, forward strand.
CCAAGTTATGAATGCCATTCTGGCAGAGTTGACTGACTTCATAATAAGTGGGTTTGAAATCAACTTACCACTTTATTCACATACAGTGGTATTTTGCATTCCAACTTTCCACCTTAAGCTGGATTTAGATAAAATTTGTTCTTTGTTTTNAGTGCTTTGAATTAGCACATGGTGCTGAATTCAGTCCAAGAGGTGCAAAATAATATTCACTGCCTGTCAATTTTTTTTAAGAAATGACTCTCTGGCTCTTTTGTCTCTGGAGAAATGCACACTAGCCAAATATACTTACAGACAGACCAGGTAATCTAATGGGATACAATTAATCTCAACAATCTAAATCATCTTAAAAATAACCATAAAGAGAAATATTTAAAATTTTTTTAAAAAAATTTCTTTCCAAGCAGTGCACTGTCATCAATGTATTTTAAATTTTTAATTAAAAAAATACTATATATTATTTTTTTCTTTTGTTTATCTCCTTTTTTAAATTTCTGATATTTAACTACAGCCAATACCTGTTGGTTGCTGCCCAGCGATGTCTGGTTTACAGTAGCATGTTTTTGGAGTAAGAAAAAGTGAAGAGAACTAAGTGGAGCTGCCAGCCCATCTACCACTGCAGCTGCAGAGACTGTAATTGTTTGTGCAAAGCCCACCTGGTGAATCTGGGAAGTAGACAGTAAGAGCAAGAAAAATGAAAGTAACAAAAAACAACCTTCACAAAAATTAGGAGCTGTTACTTAGAGTCGCAGAAAAATAAATTCTTTAATTTTAACAGCTCAGGAGACAAGAGAGATTCCTGAGGTGTAAATCCATACTGTCCATGTGTCTGAATAAGGTTATTTTTGAAAATATTGTGGGGATGATTATTATATCTTCCTAAATACAAAAGTTAATGATGTAAGAAGTATATATATATATATATATATATATATATATATATATATATATATATTTCCTTTGGAAAAAATAGTAAAATTGTCCAAAAAGACAATTTCAAGTGCTCTTGAAAATTATATTGTTCCTAATTTAAAAAAAAATTCAAACATTAAAGAATGAAATCCTTTATTCATGGTTCTAATGCACAGTCTTAGATATAAGGGGAATCACTCAGACTGTTTGTCTGATTAAGACTACCTAAAACTTATGCTTCATTGAAGGTTTTTGATTCATATTTTTCAACACTCCCACCCCTCCCATCCCATATTTGGTAGTACATAATGTAAAGCTGATCAGTGAATGATGAAATAAACAGTATAGGTCAACAGAAGGCACCAATGTTTAAATCTCTGGGTAGATGAAGAGTCTAAACAAGAGTACCATTTACATTCTTTTTTTTAATAAACTTACCTTAATTTTAAAGCTTGTTAAGTCCTGGGTGCCTATGCCTCGTTTAGGTTGAGAAGCAGGACAGATCAGCAGTGGAGAATGTCTTGATTTAGGAGTATAATGAGAAATTGATTCAAGAGACTTCCCTTTTCACAAGACAGCCTCAGGAAAGTGTGTTGCCTGGGCCACTTCCCACTGAGGGACTGAAACACACCTCTGAATATGGGAACACTAAGTAGAACCTTACCCGAGTTCTTAGAAATACCTTGAAAGCACACCTCTGCATGACGAACTCAGAAGTCAGATAAGCTAATATTTTTTCCTTTCTGTATATGGAAGAGAAAGGTTTCAAGACTTTTTTCATATTGTAATGAGTTTTTATCTTTTAGGAAGTCAGATTACAGAAGAAATAAAATCACATAAATAATGTGTGGCTATGAAATTAAAATCCCAGAATGATCCTACCATATTTGCTATTGTTGTCCTGGTTTTTCAGTGCCTAATATGCATCTTTCAGTGTACACCAAATTAAAACAAACAAGCAAACACAAACTAGACAGAAAACCAAAAGTCACAGAACTAATAGGGAAAAGAACAAATAAATCTCACATTTTGAACAGGTATGTCTGTTTAATTCTTCATATCTGAAAATTTGCCCAGCCCAAACTCTAAAGTCCTTTTACCTGTTTTGCCTTGTAAATGAAGTTAATTTGCTGTTATCACATGTGCAATTGCAAGCAATACCACCAAGTTATGAATGCCATTCTGGCAGAGTTGACTGACTTCATAATAAGTGGGTTTGAAATCAACTTACCACTTTATTCACATACAGTGGTATTTTGCATTCCAACTTTCCACCTTAAGCTGGATTTAGATAAAATTTGTTCTTTGTTTTGTTTGTGGGTTTTTTTGGTTGTTTGGGGTTTTTTTTGTTTTGGTTTGGGTTTTTGGTTGGTTTGGTTTTTGTTGTTTTTTTTTAAATGTGATTAGGAACAGATATACATCTTTGTTCACATTAAGAAGTTTATTCACTGAGAATCTGACCCCAGGTTTTGGTGCAAAAATGAACCTAGGCATCAAGAATGCATTATTTACTGCTTTTTCAAAAGTTGCCAAATTAGGACAAAGTATTATCCTCCTAAATGTCTCATTTCATAAGCACTGCTATAGAGGGTTGAAGAGATCGAGAAATATATTTTCTATCATTTGCTAAACGGTGTGATCCTCTCCAGAGCACAGAAACTGGCTCTTCTGCTTTGCTTTTGCCCATTTTTAAATACTGGGCTCACAGCAGAGAACTGCTGACAAAGGAAGAATCCCATCCCCCTTGCTTCAATGGCTTATTCAGTGAAGTGGTAGAGACCTAGAGATCTTCACTCTCATCCCATGCAGAGGCTGTTACAGTTATGTATGGAAATAATTTTATTCTTATATATAAGTTGAAAAGACATGTTTTAAAAAACACAAAAGAACAAACAAATAAACAAAATAATCCAATCAAAGAATTGTCATACAGAAGCTCAACAGAATGTTTCAGCTTACTAACGTCAAAGCATTAAAAACTGTTGCTTTATCTTTTGAGTGCCTCTTTCTTTTAATAAAATATTTTTTGCTGTGACTACTGTGACTTTTATATCTAGATTTCCCTTATACATAGATTCAATAAGTTAATCTTGACTTTTGATTAGAAAATAATGTGTTTAGGTCCATGTGGGGGGTTTTGTGGTTTTTTTTGTTAAAACTAGATACTACAATTATTCAAGATCAGGCTAAGCCAGCAGCCTTTGCCTCTAATGTCTTGAATCCAACTGCTTCCTTGTTCTGGTGTTTATCAGATATGAGCTGAAGGTGGGGATGTACAAAACCCGCACTTTCCTAAGGATGAACTAGATAAAGGAAGGTAAACGTTTCTTGAGAATTTTGACTATATTTAGAAGTATGTTGTATTTAAGTGAAAACATGTGACTTGGAATCTCCAGTCCTATGGTAATAGGGGCAAACATGACCACAAGCCCAGTACCTAATTTTTTAAATGTAGAGAACTTATTTTCCCATTGTGTCTTCTGCTTATTAGAAAAATATGTAAATTTTGTCTGGTTAAGGTGTGGTTTATACATGGAATTGATGGTAGCACATTAGTAATTGCAGCATGTTTCTTCCTCTTTTTTTACAACAATAACACCCTGCCATTGCTGACTTCAGAGAAAAGCAATTCATTACCTGGTAGCATATTTTCTGGGGTTTCTTATAATTTAAGATCAAAACAGCATGTCATATAATTAAAAATATCCATAGAGTTACTTCATCCGGGGTTTAGGTGCCTGTGAAAAGGAATGGCTGCTAATACTTCATAAAGCCTATGCTCTAAGCAATGCTTAGTACTTGACAGCCACTTTCACAGTTATTTGAGGCCTGCGTGGAGCTTGTTCCAAGGAAGTCCCATGTGTATGACTAAAGGACATGGATTTTCCCTTCCCACAGCCCCTCGCAGTCTAGTTTGTTGTGTTAACAGAGCTAGTGTTTGCAATCATGTTCTGAGGACATTTGGGGTGCTCTTTAGTTCTAGTTCTGTTTACATCAAGAGAGGAAGAGGGGAAAAATCTCATGTTTTGCTTTGCACTGATGTGAAAATTAAGTTTCAGATATTTGAACTGCTAATGGAATGTTTCACTGCAAAGGGGTAGTGAGGCAGGCTTGAAGGATAGCAGTAAGGTAAAGGAAATGCCCTGAAAGTGATATGTCCTTTTTAGCAGAAGGGAATTTAGCACCACAGTTTTCTACTCCTATGACTAAATTGCCACCCTTTGGGTCTCTTAATCCTGTGTTAAAGCTGATTTCACATTCTGTTTCCCATAATAGGGATGGCAGATATCCATGCAGCCTCCTATTCCACTTCTGCACTTTCAAAATGTAACATTTCTTTTGTTGTAGATTACTATTTCAACGCTTTTCAAACTAGATGGATGCATATGTACATACATCAGTGCAAGGCTTGACAGAGAAAGGAATTTCTTGGAGATGATGTCCCTTTGCTTTCCAGAAATTTTTAGCTACTGCAAATAGCCATCTGTTGATAGTGAAAGTCAACTTTAGCCTCTGTTCTAGTTTCTCTGTTTTTCTACACTTGTAAAGGCTAGTATCAATTATAGTCAAATCCGACAAGCAGAGATCTAGGAGACAGCAATGTGCAGGTTTGGGGTACACTGTAGTTTGCATCAGGGGTGGGAATGAGCCCTATAAAGGTGTGCAATACTATGTAGGCATGCTTGGTCTTGGCTAACCAGGAGGAATCAGGGAGAGATTTCAGTTACAGAGATAGCACTGATAGTACTGTGATTACAAAACCTTTAGACTAAATCAGATCCATTTAACACCTGCCTTAGGATATGCACTGCTTTTAATGGGGGACAGAAGGAGGAGAGTGGTAGTGGAGTGAATGATAAAAAACAGAACCATAATGTTTTCTGAGTGAAAAATTGAGTCACAGAGTTCTCCAAATCACACCAGAAATACTGGAAATGGCTAATTGCTACTATTCTGAAATTTGCATTTTAAACTCAGTGAACTACATAGAAAAACTCAGAGCACTGGTCAGAAACTGATGTCTCACTGTGCACATGAATTCTCTCTGAAGTGATGGCAAGATTACTGATGAATTGCAACAGTTGTGACAACAAGCAGTCTAAGAGACTAAGGCTTGAAAGAATGATTTATCTTTTAGCATGAAAATAATAGATACACATCCTGATTATTTCTAGGAAGAGATCTTTCTCTATTGTTTCAAGAGAAATGGTGAAATGTAGCCTAACAGAGAAAATTCCTAGACACTTAAGAGCATATATATCAGCATCTGATTGTTAATTTATACAACTATTCCTGATCAGATATTCAAGCACTGGCAAGAGAATACTTTATATATATACATATATATATATATACACATATATATTTTATCCGCTAAGAACTCATGGAATCAAACAGGAGACTAACAAAGCATGTTCTGTTCACCTTTATTTAGACCCAGTTTGAATCATTTGGTGGCTGTTGTGCTGCAAGCAGCAACTCCACATGGTCAGATGTGTGATGTGCCTGTTTCTGTGTCAGAACTACTAAAAGCTGTGTATATCTTACTGTATGTCTCAAGGAAGCAGAGACCTAAATGCCTCCTCTGTAATTGTATTTATAACTCAGCTTTCCAAGTTACCAGAATTAAACAGAGCTACTAAACCATTCCATCTTCCCACTAGACCTGTGCTCACAGGACTTTAGCTACCTGGAATGCATGTTGTGTGGTCAGAGAATGAGAGAACAGACCCTGAGGAGTCAAATAGGAAAGACCTTAAGATACATGCTCAGGTATTTTTTCAGTTGCAAGTCTGGGAATGGGATTAATACTCTGGGTTTTTGCAGTCTAGGACTGGGATTCAGACATCTGAAAACTGACATCTACAAGGAGCTGGTTGTCCAGGTTTCCATTATAGCTTACGAAGATCCAGCTAAAGCAAGGAATCAACTAAAAAGAGACAGAAGGGGAAAGAGGAGAGAGGATATTCACCTCACCTTCAGGTAGACCCATACAATAAATCTGATAAATCACACTGTAAACTGCTTTGATTAAATCTCTGCTCACAAAAATGAATTTCAGACAATTAAATGCAGTATCTGCTTCCCTTCTTTGGATAACACCTTTAAACCTTTAAAAATTAACAGACTGGGAAAAAATAAAACAAACAACAAAATAAAACAAACAATTGATCCTAAATAAAAACCTTTTTCTCCACTCCATTTCTTTCATGGGGCACTGTTAATCTCTCTCCATCCTTTCCCTATATACTTCATTTAAGAATGTCCTTTAGAATGGTTCATTTTATTTTCCTTCCCAGCTGGTATGAAGAAAACACTATCTACAGGCATTGTTCTTTGTCATTAGAAAAAAAAGTAATCAGTAAATACTTTCTATAAAGTCTTAAAATATTGGATATTTCATAAATCTGATTTATTCCAAATTTTAGAAAGTTTTGTAATAAGGTCCTTTTGACATCTGCAACTTTGCCTGAAAATAATTTGAGTTCAGGGTGTTTTGGGGTTTTTTTTCAGTTTCCCATTGGAGGATACTTGATTTTTCTGCATAAAAAATTAGGTGTTTTGCTTGAGAATGGATAGAAAATAATTAAGGTGGAGGAGAAGCTGGGTTTAAATCTATCGGTCAGAAGAGGGCTGCTCTAGTACAGCCCTGTCCTCATTGACAGAGGAGGAAGGGAGGGTTGCTGCCTCTGGGAAGAATTTGAGAGAACAGAATGAACCTTTCCTGACATTTAAAAAGGAATCTTGCTAGGATTTACCTTTGGCAGAGGTTCACAGTTGTTGCAGTCCATCCATAACTCACTCCTCAGTCCCGCAATCAGAATGCATGCTTTTCTGATGAAGAAGATGAGAGGATACAAGCCCTCTATGCTGTTATTTCAAAATGCAAAGCTTAGATAATTCTCCATTTAGTATGCTGGGGAGTCCCAATGAGACATAATCCTCATTCTGAGGTGATTTCTTAAAGCTGTATATGCCACTATGGATAAATCTTGCCTAACATTTTCAACTCTTTTCCCACACATTGTCCAGTGCTACTTCCCTTTTACCATAGATCAGCTTATGCACCTCCCTGAGCACAATCAGTAAATCAGTCAGATGCCTTTTCAGTCACAGGAGCTACTTTTTTTTTTCCTACTCCTTACTAGTGCACTGGATCACGCAAGCAAAACCAGCTCTCTTGACACAAAAAATATGCACATTTGCTGAGCTGACTCAGGGTTTTCATCACCCTATTAAACTGCTCCCTGCCTTAGGCTGAGTCACATTAATTTAGCCACTTCCACCTCATTTCATCTGACAAGTATATGTGGCTGAATGTTTTTCTTCCTTTTAAACAGCTGTTCCTCAGTTTAACAAAAGTTTATTTCTGAAGAATCATAGAATCATAAAATGGTTAAGGTTGGAAGGGACCTCAAAGATGATCTCTTCCAACCCCATGCCATTGCCAGGGATGCCACTTACTAGATCAGGTTGCTCAGGACCCTCTTCAAACTAGCCCTGAGCACATTCAGGGATGGGAAATCCACAGTCTCTCTAGGCAACCTGTTCCAGTGCTTCACCACCCTCACAGTAAAAAATTTCTTCAAATAAATCCATTCTAAAATCTACTGTTTTTCATTTTAAAGCCACCACCTTATCTCATGTAAAGTTACCAACAGTTCTGCAGGAGAAATTGCTGAAGAGGCATTTTTCTTCCAAACCCAGTCCTGCTGCTGGTTGAAAGACTAACATTGATCATCTACTATTAGATCAGACATATGATAACGTGGCTGAGATTTTGATATGTCCTTTGAACAAAAAGATTAGCCAAATCAGGGAAACTTGTGATCAACAGGTCAGTAGAGAAGGCTGCTGAATCTAAGATGTGTCAGTATGATGAAGATAGACTGCAGCCAGATGTGGGAATTTTTAGAGCTTTCTTTACAGCTTAAAACAGAGTTGCTTTAACAAAGTGACTCCCGTCAATGTGGGTGGAAAGCACACAAAGGACTATTTGATACTTAGGGGTTGAAAAGTACTGTATCTTTTCTAACATCTCATAGGAAAAACTACACAAATTTGAAAAATACAAGGCAAATAGTTGTTAAAAAGGCTTGAAAGAAAAAAAAAGGAAAAGGAGAACTCACTTGGATATAAACTTGTACAACTGATCGAAGAATGAGGTATATCTAAGAATAAAATTGCTTGAATGCAAAACCCTACTACTAGAACACAATAAGACCAACTTTGCAAGACATATAGAAAGGCAGAGGAAGCATATCATTAATTTACTTACCTAATATTTCAGACTGATGAATATCATATTTCTAGGAATAATCAGGTAATTGTCACTGCAACTTAAAAGGCAAAGGAACTCTAAAATTAGGAATTTTCAGTGGAGATATTTTTATCTACGCAAATCAGGTTCAACTATCATCATTTTCAACAAAAATAAATACATGCTGAGAAAACAACATCCTCCCTCACCCTGTGCATTTTCATACAGAATGTATCTATTTCTCTCCAAAGTGCCCAACTTCATTATGCAGTTTTAATCTACACTTCAGAATTCAATCCTTTAAGTTTAGTTTAACATCCACTGTATAGAACTATAATGTATAAAATGACTGAAATAAAAGCATAATTTAGTCTAGTTGGTCAATGTGTCTACAAAGTCAGGGTTGATCTGATCCTTGTCAGTATATAAACTCTCTTCACAGAACTTATGTTTTAGTAAAATGGTTCAAGAGCTTTAATTACCAAAAAAAAAAAAATTTAAATTATTGAATACTTAATTAAAATAATAAAATTAAAACTAGGACTAGGAACTAACAATGTCTGTACTTTTACCTAAACTATCTCAAATTTTCCACTTTTTAAGCCATTTTTTGTACCTGGAGAAAGCCTTGAGATTAGCTCAGCTGGTTGGTTAATAACACCAAGGTTGTGGTTTTGATCCCCATATGGACTATTCACTTAAGAGTAGAACTCAGTGATCCTTGTGGGGTCCCTTCCAATTCAGAATATTCTGTGATTCTGACTCAACAAAAAGGCTCAGGTGAAATGTTTACACCACAATAAACATCATATTTGGCTGGAGACTGGATTTAGATTTCAAATTGTGGTAGACTCCAGCTCCAACATAGATAATTTCCGGATAAAGAATTCCAAGGAAGAATCCAAGTCCATTCTAGAATTAATCTATTAAGCATGTAGTTTCTTTTAAAATAATTTTTCTATCATTGCATGAATAAAAATTAATCCCTTACAAGTGCTTTTACTAGGTGCAAAGTTTTGCTCTCCAGTATAGGCTTGTGTGACCTGGAGATCTCTATTCCTACCCTGACAGCTGCAAATATATAGAATTAGATATTTCTATATTCGAGCCACAGTCTGAAATAATGTTGCAGAAGTATGAGCTTTGGAGAGCGTTTAACTGCAATCATATTTTATAGAATCGCAAAGTCACAAAATGGTTTGGGTTGGAAGGGACCTTTAAATAAAATCTAGTCCAACATCCCTGCCATTGGGTTGCTTAGAGTTCCACCCAACACGGCCTTGAGCTCTTCCAATGAAGGAGCATACACAGCTTCTCTGGGCAATCTGCTCACAGAGATTGGGGACTGTCCCAACCCAGGTGTAGGATCTTGCACTTGGCCTTCTTGAACTCCGTGAAGTTTACATGGCCCCACTCCTCAGGCCTGTCAAGTTCCATCTGGATGCCATCCCTTCCTTCTAGTGCATCAACTGCCCCACTCAGGCAGGTGTCATCCACAAACTCTCTGGGGGTGCATCCCACTGTCCATTATATTGATGAAGAGGTTAAATAGTGCTCCTCCCAACATGGACCCTTGTGGTCTAGTTACAGATTTCCACTTGGGCATTAAGGCATTGACTATAAGTTTTTTGATGAGCCCATGAAGCCAGTTCCATAGCTGTCTAACAGTCCATCTGTCAAAAGATGTCTTTGATCTTGGGGCAAGAATGTTGTGGGGGACCATATTAAGGTCTTACAGAAGAGATTTACAAAGAGATGATTTGAAATTGAATTTGAAATATGTGGGCAGAAATTCCCAGCGTAGGGGAACCTGTATTTTAGACTTTAATGCATGGGGTGACCCAATGCTGCTACTCAGAGAAAACTTTTCCTTCTGAATTTAGCATGTTTTGTCAGTCTTTGGTGGGCAAGGGGGGTAGGGGAAGAATTAAAACAGAACAAAACAGACACAAATCAAAGAACAAAGTGTCTAAATAAAGAATGACTGAGGGCTCTCAAGAAGCAAAATTAAGCCCCCTAAAAGCCTCATGTGGCCATCTTGTAAGCAGGCAGCACCTTGCTGCTTTCCGGGCTGAGTAGTCAGCCTTTGTTTCTGTTACTTGGGAAGATTCTCAAAGTGGCCACATGATGGTAGCCTAGGATCAGAGACAAACAAGTCAAATCATGAAAGTAGAGGAAATAAGGAGAAAAAAAAATACTTCTTGTAAACTGAAATAAAAATATATGTCTGGATGAGTCACCTCCACACAATGAGGACCTGAGCTATATTTCAGCTTCCTGGTATTGTAATATCCAGGACAGGTTTATCTCGTGTACCTATCACACAGCACTGTACTGAGATATGTTGTATGTTTAAAGCTCTCCACTCTTATAGAAAAATTCATATCTAGCAATAGTCTGCTTACACTTTCCTTACCATGTGAGGTCAGCATATCATCAGCTGCAGTCTCCTACAATTTTCCCTTTCCTTCTAAAGTGCAAAACAGAAGGTTTAAACAAATCTCCTTGCTACAGTCTCAGAGGGTTTTATTCGTTAGAAAAAAAAAAAAAAAGAGAAAAAAGAAAAACCAAACAAGCAGCTTTTATTGTGTGCCATAAATAAAGAAAAAGGACAGTCTCGGTCAAAACCAGCTGATTTTGTAACTTGAGAAGACCTGGTGGTATTTGCAAATTCAGATAATAGATTCTTAGCCCTGTTTCTTGTAAATTAAGTTGTTTCTTTACTTAGCCCTGCTTGTAAGATTTGAAGCATAGCTTGGTTGCGTAAAAAGGTAAAGACAGGGTTTGTGTTCTACAGAAAACATCACTGGCCCTGAAGCCAGTTTGGCTTAGGCAATTCTGTTACACAGACCTGTATACTTACTGGTGGAATTAAATACATTTTTTTTAAAAAAAAAAAAGCAAAACTATTTCTATGCTATATACAAGCTGTTAATATCACTTGCTTTGCACTTCTGATACCTCACATAAAAAATGGTTAATTAAAAATAGATTAAACCGGAGGAAAAAAATAATAAAAATAAATGAAGGATTCTCTTTTCATTATTATTCTCTTCATTGTTATAACAACATTCACTCTTAGCATTATCAATAAGACTAAATGTAAATTGTGGAATTGTTATGTTTTAAATTAAAGGCAACAGACCTAGTCATATAAAGGTTATATTATTATTCCGGTTTTAAGAAGAATACAGATCAACCCAAAAAGTCAGTGGTAAAATGTGCTGGTCTGGGATGCCTTTAGACTACTTTGTCATGCAGCTCCTCTCCCCTTCATTAAGCAAACCAAATTATCCTTCACACTGCACAGCAGCTAAGGAGGACTTCATCATCAGGTTGACTGGTTTGGTGAAAACATCAAGGTCAAACACTGATTATGAGACTTTAACTGGCAAGACTGGGATGCATATATATATTACCCCAAATCCTCTCCAGATATTATCTTGGGTATTTTGTGAATTATTGTGATGTCTTACATTCCATACAGTTGCCCATACTAAAATTGATAGCATATTGTTTACCCTGTATAAATATTGAAAGTTTCAACTTTTCTTATCTATACGAATATTTTTATTAAATAATGAAAATCACATGAAAAAAAAATTTTTCGCTCAGTTTCCTGTGCCCTAATTCACTGTAACAGTTATGTCATCACTCAGCTTCACTAGTGCTGGCACTCAGGGTTCCAAAAATAATTCTGTTCTTAGAACAGACCAGGGTCCAGTTTCAAGAATTAGAGAAGTTGAGTAGTGACAAAAGTCTCAGCACAGTCTGAGTACTGTAGCAAGGCTCTTTCAATTCCTGTCCAGAAGACCAGCAATCAGAACAACAAACTGCTTCATCTCTTCGATTTCCTTTTTCATGAAGACAATATTAGTACTGAAGAAAATACATTGGCACATACTGCACAGTCTCTCAACCTTTCAACCATAATACAATTTATGAAAATAAACTTTTGTTTTAATTGTGGACTTCTATTTACCTGCTGTTTATGGACATGTTTGATGCAAATATTATTTTGTGAACTTTAAATAGCCACATAGCACAGCTGTTCTCAGATCAGTGCCACAACTGTTCCACGTGTGTGTTTCAGCCCCTCAATTTCTTTCGGAAGATGTTTCTCTTGCTGAAGGGACTTTTTTAAAGACTAAGCAAATTTTGTGTCTTCTTACTGACACTCACTGCTTTCTCAGCACATTACCAGGCTCAACGAGGCTCTCTTGGTTTTCTGTTGGAAATCACATTAACCTCTCTTGGTATCTTTATCCTGTGAAATGTTTTATGCAATCTTCAGTTCTCTCAGGAAGCCATCACTCAGGAAGAAACAAAACCTAAACCATAAAACTCCTCTGATATCTATCTCAGGGGAAACCAAAAGAGAAATATACGCTTGAAGTGCCAGTTTTCTCTGAGGATTTCACTTTAAATCTCATAGAAATCAGTTTGCTGATTGATTTTTCACACCTCTGAAAGTGAAACATATGGGGTTTTTTGTCGTTGGCTTCTTTCCATTGTTATATTTTCACCCTAATTCTACATATATTTTTGCATTTGTTCCCACAAATTTCCAATGCAAAGTCCCTTGCAGTCTTTTATGAAAACTGTACTCTTTAGAAAGAAGGGAATAAACAAGGTGCAACACTTTCTCTTAATTAAAAGGAAACTAATGACTGTCCACACTCATACCGCATTGCTTCAGCTGCTGTTAACCACAATAGGTGCACAAACATCATCTATTAGCCTTTTCTGCTTGTTGTACAGGAAGCTAATCAGAATAAAAAAGGAAAATAATTACAAGTCAAGTCTTGTTCCTCTGTGATTGCATTAGAGTAGCTATTGGTTATAAAATCTGCTCTGTTTCCTTTGTTTCTCTCTGTTCTAAACATTTTTATTGGTTTACCAAGGAAGCTTCCCCTTTACAGTGAACTTTCCCCATTTTGCCATTCATTGTTGCAGGAAAAGTGTGACAGCCAAGGCAACTTTACAATGCCTTTCCACAGAAGACCAGTTGCATTCTGAGAAATTTAGGGATGCATATGAGAATCAATTTTTTAGCTTTTAACCTACACAGCATTATTGTCAACCAGCTGTACAGGTTGTGCATACCTTATGGAAAATGAGGTTTCATGTTCACTGAAACAAATCTATCCAAACCCATAATTTTCTCCAATTTGTAGAAGTGTCTGCAACCGAAAGTGAGAAAGAGAACAAAAGGCCTTCTGCAGGTCCTGAAATTAAGTGTCTTAGTAGGGAATAGGGTAGCGTCCTCCTGTTTACTGTATGATTAAAATTGAGGAATTGAGACCTGAAGAAGAGGAAATATCTCAAGAACCATCCCCCACATATTCCTTCTCTGCCCAGAAGAGCAACAAGAACAAAGGCTTATGGGAATGAAGCTGTGCAAGATACAGGCAGACAGGACAGATTTAATTCCAATTACCGCTCCTCCACTGAGAAATAGTAAGACTAGTACATTCACTGAGCATTATAAGTAATCAGATTTAAATGCTGGTGTCTACTTTAATAGCTTCATTTTCCTGTTCAAAATATTTAAAAGTGAGGAAGGCAGAGGGCTCTGTACCCAGACTGTACGTGACAAGATAGGTGCAATGTTTCTCAGTTCCAGGACACTAGCACAGACAAGTGACACTATTGATTTGGTCACTCAGGGCACTTGCACATGAGAAGAAACTTTCCCTGATCTGTACATTGAACTCACCCAGCCCAGAAAAATGCATACACTTGTGAAGGAAAGTTGTTGAGATCAATGACACCGGTTTGTTACCCACCTATAGGAAATGAGGCTGAATAGTACAAAGCTGGGAACAGCTGTTTTGAAGACCAGAGCACTGGGCTTATGCCTCTGTGCAGGGTGGTGACCCTAAGCAATCAGCAGAGAACAGTGGCATGGCTTGAAACAATGGTACCTGAACTATACCTGAGCTCGTACATTTTGTGCATACATACATGTTTTTCAGGTGGTGCCCTGTACAAACATCTATATGAAAAATGTGTGACATAAATTAGTGAAAATTATGTGAATGAAGACAGGAAAAAGGTGTCCTTGTATTCTGACCTATTTGTCTCCCTGCTTCTCCCCACTGTTAAAGATGCAACACTGTGTGGCAACGGAAATGAGTAAGATGTAGGCGGGATTTTTGCACCCTGTAACAGGGGTTCAGAAGAACTCAATAATGAAATCACACTGTCAAAGCATGTAAGAATACACCACCAAGGCAAATGCATAGTTTCTGCCTTTTTTGTGCTCTCTTACTGTAACAGCCTCAGAGAAAAAGCTTTTCAAGGAGGAGGTAGGTTTACTTTTGACTTTGTTTCTCTTTTCTGTTTTCTTTTGTTTTTCTTCTTCTCCAAAGAATCTAGGCAAATAATTATTGAATTTTGTTATTTCTGCTAGTTTTCATGTTAAAATACCTGTGAGGTACAGATAGACAATACCTGCAAATGCATGCTTTTGTCTAATCAATGTCTTAGCCAATATTTTGATCATGTATTTTTTGTGCAGTCTGAAAATAATTGTATAAATATGTTTTAAAATTAGCAGTTTCCAGTGTTCCTGGCCTCCTCATCCACATAAGAGTATGTTATGATAATACCTGCATTACAGTTTTGAAGAATGCCTAAGTAACTTTCTCATGAAAACCCAGTCAAACTGAAAATGTTTAGATTTTAGAGTAAAATCACTATGCAGAGTGAATCCCTTTTAGGAATACTGCATTTAGGCAACAGTAGAACAGAAGTATGGCAGTGTCCTTTCTCTTATATGATTTTAATACTGAAGCAGAAGACTTCATATACGCACAGTTCTCTGAAAATATCACAGGCATGTAGGCATAATTTTACTTCATCGCACAACCAGCATGTAAGCAGTAATTCCATTTCATATATTCCCACTGAGAAAAATAGATTTCAAAGTCCTTCAGAGGTAAAACTGGGAAATAATTCTCAGAGGTCTAGTCTTAATTACTATCGCCAACACAGACTTTGCATTAACAAAAAATAGTGATATGAAAACAAAATGTAAGGTTTGGGGTTCTTTTTTTGTTTCTTTGTTTGGGATTTTTTTGTTTGGGGGTTTTTTTTGGCTGTTTTGTTGTTGTTGTTGTTATTGTTTTTGTTGTTGCAAACAATGGACACCATGGTGACTGTCTGTGTTATTAGCTTCCACTAATCACAATGTTTGAGTTTATTAAAGATGATTAAATCTCAGTCACATCTTCAGCATCTGGAACAATGGTAGATAATCCTCATGGCTCAACACAAATAAAATCATTGCCCTGTTCAAGTAAGCACAAAACTACAAGACCCAAATAATACGCAGCTGGATTTACTAAGCAGGTAGCTAAAAATTACTAAATGAGCTTGCAGAGATGTGCATTACTTACAGTCTTTCTGCAGAATGGACACAGGATATTGTTTCTGTATTTGCAGAAATGAATGGGACAGCCATTGAAAATTTCGTCTGTGTCATTTTTAATGTTTCCTTCATGAATTGCACCTGGCATGTGGGCAGGACTGCTACAAGAGATACCCAGTATTTCCTGTACTGGAGGCCCTCAGAGTAAGTAGATCTAGGGAATTTTGGTTTCTGGTCCGATATGTGACCCTGTCAATATTTAACCGATGCAATATTTTATGTAAAGGAAAGAAGATGTCGTAGAGTGCCAGAATTACATCAAAGACAATTGGGGAAGGAACACAGGATGTCGATTTCAAAATGTGACTATAGCATTTAAGTATGCCTATTTCCTGGTAAATGGATCTAGATGTGGACAAAACATTCAGTCATATGAGGAGAGGATTATGCTATACAAAATTGGTAAGAATTTTTTATTATTATTATTTTATTTCAAGTTTTATGCTAAAGGAATTATGAATTCATCCCTGGGAAAAAGCATATATTTTTAAAATACTGTTCTTCATAACACTTTTTTTCTCCTTTACCCCAGCCCTGATGTCTGAAAAGTCTAAAGCATAAGAATGAACAAAAACTAATGAGTATAGAGACAACCACAATTCAGAGAATCACAAACATTTCAGTCAAATATTTATTCTGTAAAAAAAAAAAAAAGGTGCCATCTTTTAGGATTACCTAGCTAAGGATGCCTGAGTGGGACTATCTAGATGTTGGTTTTATAACCTCTTAATTCTGTTCATCCACATAATAAAAAAGAGCCAATTACCTTAACACTTTGAGCAAAACCCTTCATTTTTTAAATGAAAGAATGTTGTTAATAAAAAAACCTGTTTCTATTTAATATGAGGACAGTATTTAAAAAAAAAAAAAAACAAACCAAAGAAACCCAGAACATTTACAGATCACATATTGAATTCAGTAAAATCTAATAAATGTCTTGTGTTTTTTAATTTTACTTACAGTTGCTGCTGATACTCCAGGCTCCTCAACTGGAATGCTAAATCAGGGAGTCCTGCTTTAAAATATGAATATAGTAATTCTGTTATAGCTGCATTATATCTATTTAGACCAGTTGCTTGAACATCTACTTATGTTTTTAAAAAGGCAGAGTGAAGAGAGCTATCATTAATCAATAGTATTTCTGATTATATTATTGTAGAAAAACTCACCCCTCCATTAAATGTCACTGTGAACTGTACAGAAGCTTCTCACAGATGTAATATTCAGTGGCAACCACCTCGCACAAGTCATGTGAAAAGCAGCAGTTGTTTCAAATATGAAATAGTCATAGAAAACAAGGTAAGAGTAACTACAGCTTTTAATAGTATGTTGTATGTCTGTATTCCCACACATACCACCATACAACCAGGACTCCTTTCTCTTCGCCTACTTAACTAATCTCTCCTTTTTGATATGTAGTGCCCCTCTTGCACATGAGCTGAGGACTGCTGTCACTCACAAAGAGGGGCAACAAAGGGAATGCATTCAGTCCACTGCACAGCTGCTGCTTAAAGCAACTGGGCAAGGGATTCCCCACACTGCGGGTGAATACCTATTCTAGCACATATAAGAGGATGGAGTCTTAGATATCTCCACCATGTATTTCTTATTCTGTCCTTTTGTATCCCACCTCTCTTCCTTCTCCTATTGCCTGAAGGAGTTTAGGAGTTCATGTTTCTCTAAAGCAGGTCTGCAGCATACACAATCCAGATGGTTGTACCACAGCTGTCAGAATCAGATGTAAGGGGTATTCATAGAGCATCTGTCCATTGTGGGGTTTTATTAAATTCTGAGTCCTTTACTTTTTAACTCAAAGCGGTTTTCCAGGTCTCAGCTGTAAACAGTTGTTACTATAAATTTCAGTAATTACAAGTATTTTGAACACTTGGATGAATATGGAAAGTAGTACTACATCTGTCAAAAACAAAGTTAAAATACTTGTGGAAATATTTGTGAATCTGTTGTTCCAACACTAAAAGATAAAATAATAAGAAAAAGGAAACATAACATAGCTAAATTAAATGTTTTAGAGTGCAAAGGCAAAAAAAAAAGGTAAAAACACTAAGTTACACTAGTAAGTTTTAGATACTTTGTTTCATGCAACTAAGACATAAAATTTTAATTGGTTCTGAACCTGAGCCTTTTTTTTTTTTTTT